>CM038230.1:15589060-15980156 GCA_021442155.1 Cymbidium sinense
GATCAATCAAGAGTAGCGGGAGTTCTTATCGGGGCCAAATAAAAAATAAGTAGGCATGCTTAAGATTCTAGGAAGCCTCGTAAGCACCACAAACTACCCTATGGTTGGGCTTTACATTTATGAAATTGAATTGAATTATTTGAGTTTAACTTTTATTAGAAAGTTAAGGATTACAATTCCATGATACAAGATCATGAAAATGCATAGAGGAGAGGATTTATGCTCATAGCCCGCAAAAAAGAAGTAGCAACCTCTAAACCTAAATCTAGAAAGCTTTGGCGAGGGCCAAAAAGCATAACCTAAATCTGAGATGAAAATGGGTATTTGGTTTACCTCCATAAGAGAGGATAAGCCACCTAACTGTCGGACTTACAATCGCTTGGGGGTGGCCACCAAGTAACTCCACATACAATTTTAAAATATGTAGTTAAGTAAAATGCTTTTGCAAGATCACTTAAACTGTTATTTATTTAGAAAGAGATTAAGTCATTAAACACACTCCCTAAGAGACTAGTTCATGTAGGGCATGATTTTAATGACTTCAATCTAATGCAAAATTTTCATATGTTTTGTTTACATTTTGGACAATCAATTTGACACAAGCTTTAGGATTCATATGCCTAATGCATGAGAAATTATATTATGGGAAAAAATCAGTAAGATAAGGAGGTGTGTTTCCACCATGGATCTCACAGGTCAAGCCAAGTTCTATGGCAAAGGTGGACGCCCTCCAATCAAGAGTGAAATAATATGCTTTTTACACATGATGTTATAAAAGTAAGACAACATCTAGCTAAGGGGTTGCTTAATTTTTTTTATCTTGATTTATAACCTAAGATTTAGTGAGGTTGAGTTATTTATTTTAGTTTTGAGATGATTAATTTGGTAGAAGATTTATTTTTTCCTAAGAGACTAATCGTCATCCAGGCCATACATCAAAGCAATGAATAAACTAGGAAAATACACCATATTAATGCACAAGTTAAACAAGCATCAATCAATTTATCAAAAACTAGCGTAAAAGAATAAAAGGCCATTTGTGGTCGAGCTCCACCGCACAAACCTAAAACAAATTGTAGCTAGCTCTCTTATACAACTCTTACAAATGAATTAATTATAATTAAGGAATTCATGTTATGGGGGTCTTCATTCTTCATTTCTTCTTTCTTCTTTCCTTTCTTTTGATGGTTGGAATGTGGATGCAAAGGTTCACATAGTACATAAGACATGATCTTATGAACAATGCTCATCCTAATCTCCCATAATAATCATTCCAAAATCCTAACTGCAAAAGTACATGAAAATGGGAAAAGTAAATCTAATTAAAACCTGTAAAATAAAGATAAGCTAAACAAACCACACATTCCTAAGCATGTATATATATAAATTAGACTCACACATGGGTAATCAAGTCCACCTAGTTTTTTTTGCATTATGCTTATATAAGCACCTATTAAAAGAAGTTATATTTTATTATTAGTAGAATTTAAGATAATGAGTAGACTAAATCATCCCAACATTCATTCTACGCATATACCCCCTAACATCTAGACTAAAACAAAATATCATAAAATAAAAGCAAATATTAAACCATACACCACCCTAACCCAAAGCTAGAAATGGTGACTTAGCACACTTTCATAATGAATGCTAAGTGATATTATTTAAGAAAATTTGTATACTTCATGATGTATGCTTTTCATTAAGTAGAAAAGAGGGATTCTTTTAACCATCTTTCACATGCTCATTAATATGTATGAAAGATATAAGTGAGTACGTCGCCATTATTAGAACCAGGGGTGTAAGGTAGAAGACCTACTTAGGGCTACTTAAAGCCTTGTAACCCCAAGGTTTTCCAAACTAATATACCACTTTCCTTAAATACATATGCATGTACAAAAGAAATGAATGGAAAAAGAAAGATGCAAAAGTTTGTGTTTGTTTGTTTGATTCATTTATGCAATTCATATATGTAAATATGGATGTCCTTCTTAAGTAATAACATAGGGATGAATAGGAATGGATTTAAGCAAGTGTTGTGTTCTTTTCAAATGAACTATACACTTTACCAAATCCTATTCAAAACTATGCTAAAAGAAATGAGAAGGAAAGCCATACTATGCACATCTTTATATTTATACTAAGATGCAAGCTTATAAATAATTATAAGTAGCACACCTTGCAGTTTTGATATTTGAATTTATAAATATTAAATATAATTTTAGATTTAATAGTGACAATAGACATTCATATTATTACTTTAGCCAAAACATGCAATTTGACATAAAGAAAATATTTCATTTCATTTTTATTTGATTTTCCAAAAGTATGAATGCATGATTTTTATATGACATACACATTTTCCATGCTAGGAAAGAAATAAAGTTATGAAAGCATGTAAATTCATTCACCCTAATTAATTTCTAAAGATAATCCTGTGAAATAGAATTATTTAAAGTAAATTAAATTTGTTTTAAGGAGAGTTTGGATTTTTTTTAGTTTGATTTTAATTTGAGAAATGTGAGATGAGTTTGCAGGTCCTAACTCATTCCCCCATGTGTGAGTTATTTAAGTTCAATTTTTAGTTGATTAGATCAATTTTATGCTGTGGTTAGGTTAAGGTGTGGATTAAGTGTGTTAATTACCCCTTACCTACCACTTTAACATATTTAATCACATAATTATGAGCTAATGATATAACATAAAACCACACAAGGAATTTAAATTAGCAATGCACCTAGGAAAGAAAGGGCACAATTGACTCATAATTAGTGATTAATTAAATTAAAGGATTTAATTTAAGTACTTTCATAACCATTCACACACATATGTGTCAGATTTTGATTTCCTTAAGCTACATTCCCAATAAAACCCTAACTCAAAAAACATCACTGTTCAAAATCAAGTGAAATTAATTTCAAAAAATTCCTCTTTGAATTATCTTTCCAATGGGTTTTATTTTGTATTTTTTTTATTTTTCTACAATTATTTATGAATATTTCAAGATTATTAGGTAATTAATCAATCATGTGACTATCATCGCCCATGTGGAACGCTGACACAGCATGAGCTTTCAATGTGGCATGATGGGAGTGGCACTTAAAGTGTCACATCATAATGTTGCATCAGCGACGATGCTTACTGCTTTCATCCGCCATCAAGGATCGGACCAGATCAAGCCAGTAATGGGATTAAATGAAGGATCTATGTCATGGTCGTCCATCCAAAATGTGTGGATGGATGACCCATGATCCATCATTGATCTTCCCTACCAGAGAGGACATCCGTCCATCCTTTAGGGCAAGATCCGAGCTCGATTGAGCTTGGATTGAGCTCAAACTCAACCCACACCATCATCATGAAAGGGGACACATCCAACGGCTAACTTTGCTTGGGATGAAAATTCACTTGATGAAAGACCAACACTCTCTAATTTAAGCTTAGCTTGAAAGCATACCTCATCGGAGGCTATCACCGGCACTCAAGTTCGATGAGGTAGCTTTTAGTGGAGACGAAGCCCTGTTAAAGATTTGAGGTGATTTGGTTGAGTGGATTTTCCTATGGACCAAGCACTCCTTCAAATGGATTCGATCTTGATCAAAGTCCCACCTCCCTTGCCTTTGGAGCTTGGAAGAAGTTTGGGATGAGTTTGACTAGGCCCTCTGAGGGTGCTCGAAGGAGGAATTGGAATGGTTTTATGTATTGGCTAAGTTGGATTTCCTTACTACCTCCCTTATTTTTGGCTTGGAGAAACTGAGAATGGAGAAGTTTAATTAGCTTTAGAAAGCTTGGGGGAGCTCTATAATGCTAGCTCTGATTTCCTATCACTCAATCAAATGCTAAAGAGATGAATTTAAGTGGAATTAGGGGGAGTATATCTCCCCCTAGGTGAATGACGGCTGAGCAAGGCTTTGCCATTTTGATCCAATACACTTCCTTGAGTGGGTTAGGAGTTTAGGGTGGCATTGCATTTAGCCACGAGAGGTAGTGGTGGAGTGCCATGTGCTTGAAATGGGTGGAGGGAGGATTCCCATGTGCTCATTTCTATGGGGGTGGTTGGTTTTGACCATGGGTTGGGTTTGGCTGACCTAAACCCATTGGGTCATGTGCACCATGTCCATTAGTGACTATTTGGTCCACTAAAAGGATGCCAAGTGTCCATGAAAAGGAATTGACCAAATTCTAAGTGGTTTTGATTTTAGGTTACCCTATGGCCTAGGGGTAATATGGTCATTTGGCTTAGTTTTCATTTTAAATATGTTTGGTATGATTGAAAAATGGGTTAGGCTAAGTTTCAATGAATTTTGAGTTGATTTGATGTGATTTTGCTCATGTTGACCTATTTAGGTCAAAATGGGTCAACTTGGATCAAGTTGACCAATTGGTCAAATTGGGTCAAACCAAGGGTCAAGTTAATAATTGGGATTTGGTCAAGTTCAACAATCATTTTAGAATGAATTTGACCTATTAGTTTCAATCAATTTGGCTTAGATCAAGTTTTAACATATTTTGACTTTAGGTCAACTTGAGTCAAGTGGCCAATTGGGTTAGGTTAGGCTCAAATGATGACTTGGTCATGTTCAAACATTGGTCATGAATGAGTTTTGATCAATGATTTCAATAAATTTGGCTTTTGTTGGATTTTGGTTAGTTTAGATTTCATTTTGGCTAAGTGTTGACTTGGTCAACCATTAGGTTTGACTTTTTTGACCCAATTTGAGTGATTGATCATCTTATGATGATTGTTGCTCACAATGTAAGGGTTAGTTGGGCTTAGTTCAATCCAATTTGGGCAGGATTAGTATTTGGCTCATAAGGGGTACTTTAGGTCAAGTGTGAGCCTAAGTAGGTCAAATGGGTTGGTCAAAGCTTGAATTGAGTTTGATTGAACTCACATATGGATTATGATTGAAATATAAATCCATTTACAAGTGATTTGGAGTCAAATGGGTTTTGATTCATTTGACACTTTTAAGTTCAAAAGGGTGAACATGAGTTTAACTTGGGTTTGATTTTTGAATTTAGTTTTGTCTTGATGGTTAGAGTTTATGTTTAAATTTGAATGCATGATTGTAGGATTGATTGAATCATGAAGAAAAATCAAGGCTTTGGCTTGATTTGAAATTGATTTGGCTAAGTTCAAGATTTTGACTTGAAGGCTTAGGTTGGATTTTTTTGATTGAATTTGGATTTGATTTTTAAATTTATTTTGATTGATTTGAATTTATATTTCATTTATATATGTGAATATAAATGAGAATATAAATGGGTTATGAGAAAATTTCTTGAATTTGAATTGATTTAGATTTGATTTAGGCTAAGTCCATAAGATAGAATCAAAATGACCTAGGAAATATTTTTAATTTGGTTTAGAATTTTGGATTTAGTTTGATTGATTTGAATTTATATTTCATTTATATATATGTATAAATGAGAATATAAATGGTTGTGAGAAAATTTCTTGAATTTTAATTGATTTGATTTGATTTAGGCTAAGTCCATGAGAGGGAATCAAAAGACTTAGGAAACATTTTTGAGTTTGGAATCCAATCATGGGCTTCTATCATAAGTTCCAATTATTTGGAATTGATTCATGATTTGAGAAAAATCCATTGAATTGGTTCAAGGTTTGAGTTAGAGTTAGAGTTGATATGAGTTTGAAGTTTTGACTTGGAAGACGGAAGTGGGGATTTTGGACTGCAAATTTTAGCACCCCTAAGGCATGACCTAACTAACTCTTATAAGTCTCTAGGGCTTGTGAGTGTCCACCTAATCACTAGATGTGTCTGGACTAAGGAATTCTTAAAGTCTAAGAGAAGTCCCATGTCTGAAGGGGTTGAGCTCATCCTAAAATGAGGTTAACACTTAAGATTGAATTTGATCACTTCAATTAACTTAGGATGTTTAGATGAACTAGCTTTAATTTTTTGATGTTTGAGGTTGGTTTACATTATTGTATGACTTGATGGATTAATGAATTTACTTTCATTGATTAACATAGACCTAGAAGCTTGGAAATTCAAGAATTCCCAATGATCAATTGGACTTGAAATATTTTTGGCAAGTTACATACCAAATTTTATGTTTCTAAAGTTTCATGTTAATTAAATCAATTAGTGTAATTAAGATTTTAATTATTTCATTAAAACTTAAATCAAGCCTAATTTATTAAGATTCATTAAAGTATTTTATTTTTTTACTTATTCTTTTAAATTTCCAATGAGAGTTTATTCATAATTTTGGTTAACTAGTTGATTTATTAATATTTTAATTTTTTTATTAAATAATTATTTAATTCATTTAATTACCCAATTAGAATTAATGATTCATTATTTAGATAGGTTTAATTAGTGTTGATATTCATTAATTTCATTATGTTGATTTAAGGATGTTTGATTAAGTATCACTAATTATTTCATTACAATTAAAATTTAATTTAAGCGCATGAAATTACAAAATCCATTTAATTGAATTAAATTCTAAAAAAAAATTCACCCATGGTGTGTTTCATGCTTAATTTCATTTTGCCAAAGTTTCATATTATTAATTGGATTAGTAGTTAGAGAGTAATTAAGGTCCGATCAAAGATCAAAGATTGGACGGTCCACAATTGATCTGCAGGTCCTTAAGGGATTTAAATCAATGGTGCGTCAAGATCTGAGCCATCCAATCCTAGTAGAAGGATCGGACGGTCTTGAGATTATCTCCTACCCTAAGCAATGGATATTGATCACCGTTGATGGTTTTCCCTCAACCGACGGTGATCAACGGTGAATTACGCCTTGATTTTGATCCCAAAATGACCAGTGATCGAATTGGGATAAATCCATACAGTTGGATCCATTTGGCATGCCAACTTCTTTCAAAAAGCTCCAAACTGAAAAGCTCTAAAGGAAATTGAAGGTACGTTAATGGAAAACCTTGATTCTAGCGGTCTCGAGCGGTGGAGTTGATTCGAATGGCTTTGACGATGCAAGTGGACTCGCCAATGGAATTGGGTTGTCTTCCTTTTGATTGCTCCCTAGACCGAATTTGGCTTGCACCCATGGGCTTTTGTGGTTGTTGACCTCATTTTTAGAATGAGCTCCCAACCCCTCCATCTTAGACATAGGACTTCTCTTAGACTTTAAAAGTTCCTTAGTCTTAAGACACATCTAGTGATTTTCACCAAACTCAAATTAATGCCCCATGATTGAAATCCATGATTAAAATTCCAAGTTCAAAATATTTCCTAAGTCTTTAATTCCCTCTTAAGGACTTAATCTAAATCATATTCAAACCAATTCAAACTCATTATTTTTTTTCTCATTTATATTCACAAATATAAATGAAATATAAATTCAAATCAATCAAACTACACTCAAAACTCAAAACTCAAAAACTCCCAAATTTTCTATGTCCCTTAATTTTCTCTCTTAAGGACTTAGCCAAAATTATCTTTAAATCAATTCAAACTCATGATATTTTCTCACAACTCATTTATATTCACATATATAAATATAAATTCAAATCAATCAAACTAAATCCAAAATTTTCCTAAGTCAAAATCTTTCCTAAGTCACTCTTAAGGGCTTAGCCTAGATCAAATCTAAATCAATTCAAATCTTTAAAATTTTCTCACAACTCATTTATATTCTCATTTATATTCACATATATAAATGAAATATAAATTCAAATCAATCAAACCACACTCAAAACTCAAATCCAAAACTCCAAAATTTCCTAAGTCCTTTAAATTTCCTCTTAAGGACTTAGCTTAGATCATGATCAAATCACTTCAAATTCATAAACTTTTCTCATAACCCATTTATATTCTTATTTATATTCACATATATAATTGAAAAATAAATTCAAACAACCAAAACCTATTCCAAAAATCAAACTAAAATTCATTCAAAATCCAACCTAAGCCTTTCAAGTCAAAATCTTGAACTTAGCCAAATCAACTTCAAATCAAGTCAAACTCTTGATTTTTCTTCATGATTCAATCAATCCTTCAATCATGAACCCAAATATAAATACAACCTTCAATCACTAAATCAAAACTCAATTCAAAAATCAAGCCAAAATCCATTTCATGTTCACCCTTTGAATTTGAAATTGTCAAATGAATCAAAACCCATTTGACTTCAAACCACTTGCAAATGGATTCATATTTCAATCATAAGTACATATACAAGTTCAATCAAACTCAAATCAAGCTTTGACCAAGTCATTTGACCTACTAGGCTCTTGACCCAAAGTGACCTAAAGTACCCTTATGAGCCAAATTCCAATTCTAACCAAATTGGATTGAATCAAACTCATCCATGCCTCTCATCATGATCAACAATCCATGAGATGATCAATCAATCGAAGGTCAAACCAAGTCAAACCTAAGAGTTGACCAAGTCAACACTTAACCAAAATGAAACCTAACATAGCCAAAATCCACTATAGGCCAAATTGATTGAAACCAATGATATAAGTTCATTCATGACCAATGTTTGAACTTAACCAAGTCAATATTTGAGCTTAACCAAGCCCAATTGGCCACTTGACCTAAAAAGTCAAAATGTGTCAAAACTTGACCTAAGCCAAATTGATTGAAACCAATGGGTCAAGTTCATTCTAAATCACTTGTTGAACTTGACCAAAGCCTCAATTGGCCAACTAGACCTAACCTAGCCTAATTGACTTTGAACCCAATTTGACCTAAAGGGTCATATTGAGCCAAATTCAAACTTAACCAAAATTGATTGGAAACAAAGACGCCAATCCACTTCATATGACTAACCAAACCTAAACCTACCCATGATAACAAATGGGTCAAATTGGTCAACTTGACGCATTTGATCTAAATGAAGTAATATGAACCAAATTCAAAACTAAACCAAATTGAATCAAACCAAAGCCACCAAAACATTTCGAATGGTCATATGAACTTGACCCAACCCTTGGTTTAACCCAATTTGATCAATTGGTCAACTTGACCAAGTTGATTTTGACCTAAATGGGTAAACATGAGCCAAATCATACTAAATAAACAAATCGAATGAAACTTGGCCAAACCTATTTTATCAACATACCAACATATCCAAATTCTAAAATCATTTTACCCATAGGCCATAGAACAAATTTTTTTGGCCAATTCCACTTGGAATTTGGTCAAACCCTCTTCATACCTACTTGGTACTCTCTAATAGGTCAAGTGAACATTAGGGTAGTGCACCCAACCCAATGGGTTTGGGTCAGCCCAACTTGACCCAAGGGCCAAACCAACCATGAGCATGGAAATGGGCACATGGGAATCATGTCTCCACTTAAATGGAGCACATGGGGACTTCACTAATCCACTCCCTGACCTAAAATGAATCACATGGCACTTCTAATAGCTCAAACAACCCACTAAATCAAGGCAATTGGTTCAAAATGGTAAGTGAAGCTTCGGCCTTTCGATTGCCATTGGGGGAGATATACTCCCTTTAATTCACTTCAATTCCAATGGAGCCATATTTGAAGCCTAGAGAGTCATAGGAGCCATTTGCAAGAGACCCTATGCTTCCTAGAGGGAGATTGAATTTGGCATTTCTTAGTTTTATCCTTTAAAAATAGGGGAGGTCCATTGCATTGCAAACTTCCTCTACACTCAAACTCCACTCAATTCCCTTTGTACACTCCATCAGAGAACCTAATTGAGCTTGCCTAAGCTCTCTTCCAAGTTCTTGAAGCAAGGAGAGATCCATTTCAATCAAAATCAAACTCAAGCTAAGAAGGAGATGACCCATAGGAAGGTCCACTCAACCTCAGCCTCTCGATCATTCACCAAAGCTTCATCTCAACCAGACGGAGCTTCTCCAAGGGAATCAAGTGCCAGTGATCACCTCTGGCGAGGTTTGCTATTTTCTGACCATTAAACTCAACATTTAAGTGGCCAATGGGAAGGCACCACATGTAAAGGGATGTTGCGTCAGCTCAAGCGTGGCACGCCATAAGATTAAGGAATTAATTATGATTTAAATAATTCTAATTAATTACCTAAACTTCTAAAATTCATATCTCAACCTAGAAAATTAGAAAAATATGAAATAAATTACATTAGAAAGATAATTGAACATAGAATATTCTAAAATTGATTTTGATTAATTTTGAATAATTCTTTTCTCTGATTTTGGGTTTTATTGAAATATTAATTTTACCTTTAATTAATCCAATAATTATTCCCAAACTTCTTGAGTATATTTTGGGGGTTGACTTCTGCCTCCCCTAAATCAAATTAAATCAAATTTTTAAAATTAAATCAAATTTAAAAATGTATTTTGGGGGTTGACTTTTACCAGTAAACTCACTTCATATTTTTAAAATTAAATCAAATTTGAAATCAAACAAAAATCATATTAAATAAACTTTGATGTACTTTAAGATTTCTTATTTCATAAGATTGTCTTTAGAAATTAATTAAAGTGAATGTATTTACATGCTTTCATTACTTTAGTTCTTTCCCAATATGCTAAACATGTATGTCATATGATTTCATGCATCCATGCCTTTCAAAAATCAAATTTAAAAATGAAAATGTTTCCTTTATGTCAAAATTACATGTGTTGGCTTAAGTAATAATATGAGTGGCTATTATCACTATTAAATTAAAATTATTTTCAAAATATATGAATCAATTATCAAAATTGAAAGTGTGTTACTTATATCTTACTTATAGGTTTACATGTGAGTAAAATATAAGAATGTTCCTAGTGTAGGTTTTCCTTCTCTTCTCTTTTAGTATAATTTTGAATAGGACTTGGCAAGGTGTATAGTTCCTTTGAAAAGAACCTAACACTTGCCTAATTCCATATCCTATTCATTCCTATGCTATTACTTAAGAAGGATACCTATACTTGTACATATAAATTGGAAAACAAAAATAAATCAACCAACACAAACTTTTGCATTCTTTCTTTTCCATTCATGTCTTTTGTACACATGCTTGTATTTAAGGAAAGTGGTATATTAGTCTGGACAACCCCGGGGTTGCGAGTCTTTAAGTATCCCTAAGTTGGTCTTGAACCTTATACCTCTGGTTAACAATGGCATCGTACTCACTTATGCCTCTCATACCTTCATACGTGCATGTGGAAGTTGGATAAGAAACTTCTTTGCTACTTAATAAAAATCATGCATCATAAACATTCAAATTTTCTAAAATGAGTTACTTTGCATGCATCATAAAGTATGCTAAACATTCTCATTTGTATGTATAGATCTATTTAGGACTCATTCATATGTATGTTATAAATGTTGGGAAAGAAATGAAGTGATGTATGTTCTCTGAATTTAGTTCATTTTACTTAATCTTAAAATGCCTTTCTTTTTGAGTGGGTTTGTTGAGAGTTTGTCTAAACTTAGGATTAACTAAAACACATAATAATACATTCACTAAATAAAATTAAAACATGAATCCACTCTAAAAATTACATAGGTTAGGGAAGGAAAGAGGAGTTGTTCTCTCTTTCTCTCTTTTTATAACTTAGTAATTAATTCTATGATTCACTTGAACCCAATCAAAATATAAAATAAAATCAATTCAAATTAACTAAATTACATGAATTAAACCCTCCTCTAAGTTGAACATTCTTCAGACTTAAAAAATTCTAACTTAAAGCCATAGAAAAATATACCACACAAACCTTAAAAGCACACACATTAGGCTAAGTCACCACTTCTAGCTTTAGGTTAGGGCGGTGCATGGTTTGATGTTTATTTTTATTTTGTGATATGTGTTTAAGTCTAGATGATTAGGATGTATGTGCGTAGAATGAATGGTAGTGTGATCTTAGTCCAATCATTATTTTTTGCAGGGGATTGTGCTTAAGGGGCGCTATAATAAATAAAAATATAAATACTTTTATTGTGCACATGCTTATATCCCTAAGCATAATCCAATATGCTAGGTAGACTTAGTCATCCATGTGTGGGGTGATAAGTTCAATATACATTCTTTGGAGTTTCTATGATATATTTAGCTAATCTCTATTTTATAGGTGTTAGTTAGATTTACTTTTCTATTTCATGTAATTTTGGCAATTAGGATTTTGAAATGATTGTTATGGGATTAGGATGAGCATTGGTCATAAGATCTGATCTTATGTGAAGCCCTTGAAGCATCCACCTTCCAACCAACCAAAAGAAGGAACCACAGAAGAAAGAAGAAGAAAGTTGAAAAGAGGAGTGAAGAAATGAAGTTTGAAGACCCCCATAACAATGAGTTCCTTACTTAATTATATTTAATTCATTTATAATATGGGTTGTATAAGGGTAGAGCTCGACTACCCAATTTTTTTTCATGTTTGTGCGGTGGTACCCGACCACAATGGCCTCTTATTCTTTTGATTAGCTTTATAAATTGACTGATGATTTGTTCAGATTGTGTATTAAGTGGCATCCTTTTCCTAGTTTCTTCCTTTCTTTATGTATGACCTGGATGTGGATTAGGCTCTCAGGGAAAAATAAAATTTCTACCAAATTTAATAATTCAAAACTAAAAATAAAAAACTCATAACCTAATATAAAGCTTAGGCTAAAATCAAGATAAATGAATTAGCAACCCCTTAGCTAGATGAGTAATTCTTTTATAACATTATCCACAAATGCATATTATTTTTACTATTGATTGGAGGGCTTCCACCTTTGTTAGAGAAACTTGGCTTGACCTTTGAGAGCCATGGTAGAAACTCACCTCCTCCCTTCTTACTAATTTTGTCCAATAATCTCATTTCTCATGCATTAAACATATGAATCCTATCAGCCTGAGTCAAAATGATTGTCCAAAAATAAAAATAAAATGTAATCTGAATTGTATTAGATTTAGGTCATTTGAAGCATGCCCTTACATGATCTAGTCTCTTTAGGGAGTGAGTTTAAAGACTTAGTCTATTTCTAGATAAATAACAGCCTAGCTATCTTGCATAAAGGATATGACTTGCCTACATGGATTTAAAATTGTAAGAGGAGTTAGTTGGTGGCCACTCCCAAGTGATTGTTTGTTCAAGTAATGGGTGGTTTGTCCTCTCTTGTGGAGGCAAACTAAATACCCATTTTCACCTTAGATTTAGATTGTGCTTTTGGCCCTTTCCAAAGCTCCCTAGATTTAGGTTCTGAAGTTGCTTCTCACCTTTGTGGGCCATAAGCATAAATCCTCACCTCTTAGGCATTTCCATAATCTTGTGTTATGGAATCCTAAACCCTAAATTTCTAATGAAAAATTTAACTCAAACAAATTAAATCAAATTTAAAAATATAAAGTCCAACCATAAGATAGTTTGAGATGCTCCTAGCAAGATCTGGGCATCTCCTTATCTTATCTTTTTTTTTTGGATCTTTATAATTAATCTCATGAGGTCTCATTCCTATAGGGAACTTAAAGAATATGATTTAAAATAAACCTTACTTTACTTTTTCATATAAAGTAGGGGAAGAATCTTTGGTACATATGCACACCCATTGTCCTTAGGAGTCCTTATTGAGGTGATTAGGTCCATTGTAGGGTAGTAACTTCTATCTTTCAAGATAGTACACCTCTTCTCAATATCATACCGATCACCCTCAATAAGAACATCTGTGGATCTACATGGTGTCAAATTGCATAAAAAAGAAGAGATGTATATTTCTATCCTCATTTTATCCCGCATGGAGTGAAGATGGAAGTATATATCTTATTCTTTAGAAATCTCTCATATTGAAAATCTTCACCATAGTGGTTCACCCACTTGCTGATGACTTGGGAAGTGGGGGAAGGCTTGTTTCCTCTTCATTTTTAGTGGGGAATGTGATGGAAATATTGGGTTGTTAAATGCTCCTTATGCTTCTCCCTCACTTGGCCAAACACTATTGCTTTTATCTCTCTCCCCCTTGGTTGGTTTTGATGATGGAGGGTCTCGAAAGTTAGATAATGCCCTCCTCTTCTATCCCACACCTGTCTAAGGTGAAGAGGTCGAAAGAAGGAAGAAGGAATTTGGCCTCTTCATTTCCTTTGCATGCATTGGCCTCTCTCCATTTAGATTTTATGCAATAATGAAAGAATAGTTTAAATGGCTTGATTAGGGATGTCAACCTTAATTAAAAAGGTTTAAGGAAGTCTTATCCCCATCCCATGTGATTTGGTTGGAAGTTGTTTTCAAAATTTTGTTGGAATTAGTGCATTTAACTAACCCTTGGATAATTGGATTTAGCACAATTTCATTCTTTGATTAATGTTCAATTTAGTGTTAAATGTTTATGCACATAGTCATTAATAATTCTCCATGAGTTAGAAAATTATTAATTTCCAATTTTCAAAGTGCATTTATTCAAACTTGATCCAATTCACAATCAATTCAAGGGTATTTTTGAAATTAAATTTAATTTGGATTTTAATCATCTTGGATTGATGATTAATTGATTTTGAATTTTGTTCCAATTAAATTTCAAATTGAATTAATTGGATTTGATTTGAGTTAAAAAAACTCATAACCTCATATAAAGCTTAGGCTAAAATCAAGATAAATGAATTAGCAACCCCTTAGCTGGATGAGTAATTCTTTTATAACATTATCCACAAATGCAAATTATTTTTACTATTGATTGGAGGGCTTCCACCTTTGCTAGAGAAACTTGGCTTGACCTTTGAGAGCCATGATAGAAACTCACCTCCTCCCTTCTTGCTGATTTTGTCCAATAATCTCATTTCTCATGCATTAAACATATGAATCCTATCAGCCTGAGTCAAAATGATTGTCCAAAAATAAAAATAAAATATAATCTAAATTGTATTATATTTAGGTCATTTGAAGCATGCCCTTACATGATCTAGTCTCTTTAGGGAGTGAGTTTAAAGACTTAGTCTATTTCTAGATAAATAATAGCCTAGCTATCTTGCATAAAGCATATGGCTTGCCTACATGGATTTAAAATCATAGGAGGAGTTAGTTGGCAGCCAAACCCTAAATTTCTAATGAAAAATTCAACTCAAACAAATTAAATCAAATTTGAAAATATAAAGCCCAACCATATGATAGTTTGAGATGCTCACTAGGTTTCCTAGCATCGTGGGCATCTCCTACTTATCTTTTTTTAGCTTCGATAATAACTCCATCTCTTTGATCAATCCCATTAGATCTTTCAAAATAAACTAATCGATTGATAGTCTTACTAATTGAAATCTTTGGAACAACAATCATTTACCTTAATCGAGAGTATTCCTAAGGGATTTCATTCCTTATGATGTAATTAACTATGGGGGCTTGCCTTTATAGGGAACTTAAAGAATATGATTTAAAATAAACCTTACTTTACTTTTTCATATAAAGTAGGGGAAGAATATTTGGTACATATGCACACCAATTATCCTTAGGAGTCCTTGTTGAGGTGATTAGGTCCATTGTAGGGTGGTGACTTCTATCTTTCAAGATAGTACACCTCTTCTCAATATCATACTTGATCACCCTCAATAAGAACATATGTGGATCTACGTGGTGTCAAATTACATAAAAAAGAAGAGATGTATATTTCTATCCGCATTTTATCCTGCATGGAGTGAAGATGGAAGTATATATCTTATTCTTTAGAAATCTCTCATATTGAAAATTTTCACCACAGTGGTTCACCCACTTGCTGGTGACTTGGGAAGTGGGGGAAAGGCTTGTTTCCTCTTCATTTTCAGTGGGGAATGTGATGGAAATATTGGGTTGTTAAATTCTCCTTATGCTTCTCCCTCACTTAGCCAAACACTATTGCTTTGATCTCTCTCCCCCTTGGTTGGTTTTGATGATGGAGGGTCTCAAAGTTTAATGCCCTCCTCTATCCCACACTGCCTAAGGTGAAGAGGTAAGAAGGAAGAAGAATTTGGCCTCTTCATTTTCTTTGCTTGCATTGGCCTCTCCATTTGGATTTTATGCAATAATGCAAGAATAGTTTAAATGGCTTGATTAGGGATGTAAACCTTAATTAAAAATGTTTAAGGAAGTCTCATCCCCATCCCATGTGATTTGGTTGGAAGTTATTTTCAAAATTTTGTTGGAATTAGTGCATTTAACTAACCCTTGGATAGTTGGATTTAACACAATTTCATTCTTTGATTAATGTTCAATTTAGTGTTAAATGTTTTTGCACTTAGTCATTAATAATTCTCCATGAGTTACAAAATTATTAATTTCCAATTTTCAAAGTGCATTTATTCAAACTTGATCCAATTCACAGTCAATTCAAGGGTATTTTTGAAATTAAATTTAAATTGGATTTTAATCATCTTGGATTGATGATTAATTGATTTTGAATTTTGTTCCAATTAAATTTCAAATTGAATTAATTGGATTTGATTTGAGTTAATCCAAATTGAAAATTTATTTTGATTCTAGGACACTAAGTAGTATCCTAAATTAAAAGTTTCTAATTGAAATTAAAACCTCATAATTACTAATTTCAAGTTAATATTAACCTCATTCAAAAATGTGGTCAATCGATTTTTTATGATTTTTCAAAGTTTTCGCTGATTTAAATGATTTTTTATAATTTTTAAAAAGTCTATTATTTTTTTTTTTGTTAAAATACACTATTTGAGCTTCATAACGCAATATCTCCCAATCCAGAAATTATGTTGACTTGAAATTTTTATGGTATGTGTATTTTAACTTTAATTTCAATTCCCAACATTTTCAACTCAATCCAATTAATATATTTATAGTAATTGATAAAATTTAATTTTCATTAAAACTCAAGTTAAACTTAAAGTATTTAGTAAAATTTGGAAAATTTGGGTTTGTTGGATTCTCCTCAGAATGATGAATCCAATGAGCCCTTATTTGCGAATTTTTGTTAAATATTTACTTTTTTATGAATTTTTAAAATTTTAAGTGATTTAATTAATTTTAAAGCAAAATCGAATTTCTCACTTAACCCATTTAGAGCAAAGGCAATATGGCAATGGTGATCGGCACCGAATTTATGGTGCTAACTTGGCACGTTGCCATGCACTCCATAGTTTACTGAAAATGTGAAAGAACAAGGATCGCGATGCATGATCTGGATCGGATCGCCTGATCACAGATTGGACGGTCAGATCCGATCCACATAATCCAAAGGCCAAAATTGAAGTACTGTGATTTAGACCGTCCAATAATGCGGATCGGATGTTTCCGTGTGGTGAAAACGATTGATGAACAGTAAACCGACAAGATTTTTGGGATTTTTGTGAAATCTGAACAAAATCTCGCCATAATGGGCTTATTTTTATGGTGATCTTCACCGAAAAACTTCTCGATCCATGTGGGGATGATATGAAAAAAAATGCAAGGTTTATCTATGGAAAATTCCTAAAATCATGCAAGAATCATCACAAAGAAGAGATTTTATGGTCGGTTAAAATTTGACAAAATTACTTCACCGGGGATGATTTTCACACGGAAGATGAAAGAGTGAGCTTTGGGTGTGAGAGGAAGGCTTGGAATAAATTTGAACCTTTGCTTTGCTTTGGAACATCGTGATTACCAACCTTCAGTACCTCACCAAAATTTGCTTAGCTTTGATATTTTTCAGTCCAAATGGCTCAAAGAAAGTGGGGAAGGGATGTTCTTTGCTCGGGAAAGCTCTGGGGAGCGGAATAATTGCAGGAGGAAGAGCTTAGAGGCTTCAATTTCTTATCTTTTTGGGATGGATGAAAATCACCATTAAAGGTGATGGGAGATGGTTGGGAGGTGATGGCTTGATTGAGGACTTTGGATTTAGCTCCAAAGTCTTCCTTGAGTCAGAGAGTCCCCTTTGAATACAAGTGATGGGGAGGATTGATTGATATTAGGTGGAATCCTATATGGGGGAGGATCCATGAGGGATATGATTGGGTTGAACTAATTTTCATCTGATCCCAAGTGGGTTGGGGCTGGGTTTTATCAGCTCCCAAGATGTCATGGGTTGGTTTCAAAGGATTAGGCTCAATTTAGTTCATTTGGCTCATATTGGGTCATGTTGGGTTATGTTGATCAATTGGTCAAATTGGGTTAAACCAAAGCTTAGGTTAGGTTCAAATGATGATTTAAATTATTTTGGCATGATCAATTTAATTTAATTTGGCCTAGAATTGATTTTGGCTCATTTGAAATCAAATGGGTCAAATGATTCAAGTTGACCAATTTGACCAAAATTGGCCAAATTGGCTTGGCTATGGGTTGATTCAACAAGCAATTGAAGATGAATGTAGTCTTTGGTTTGAATCAATTTTGGATTTAATTTGGATTTAGGCCAAACTGACCTATAGGTCAATTTGGGCTAAGTGGGTCAACTGGACTAGGTTAGGTTAGGTCTGGCTCAATTGATGATCAAGTCATGTTCAAACATTGATCATGAGTTGATGTGAATCAATGGTTTCGACTAATTTGGTGTAGGGTGAGTTTTGGCTAGTTTTGGTTCATTTGGACCAAAGGGTTGACTTGGTAAAATGACCAAGTTGACTTGGCTTGACTACATGGAAATTGGTCATCCTAGGGTAATAAATGGCCATGGTATGAGGCTTAGATAGGCTTAGTTAAATCCAATTAGGTTGGATTAGACGTTGTTCAAAAGAGTCTTAGGTCACTTTGGGTCAAGTGAGCCTTGGGTCAATTGGCTTGGTTTTGACTTGATTTAAGTTTAATTTAACTTATATATGAGCCTAGGATTAAAATATAAATTCAACTGCAATCAATTTGGAGTCCAATTAATTTTGGTTCATTTAAAATTTTCAAGTCAAAAAGGCTAAGTTGGGCTTGGCTTGGGTTGACTGGAATTTGGTTTGATGATTGATTTGATATCTAAATATCAAATGTGAGTTCTGCATGTGGTGCGGTAGGCCCGCAAGGCTTCAACTAACTGCTCATGCCACTATTGTTTATTATCATCGAGCATTGTCTTTAATATTTGGATGAGAGTTTTGTTAAAGGCTTCTGCCAAACTATTTTTCCTCGGGTAATAGATGGTAGAATGTATCCAATCTATGTTGTGTCTCCGGGTAAAGTTATTTATCTTGGTGCTCTTAAATGCAATACCATTATCAAAATTTAATTCATTAAGGCACCCCGAACCTATATATGATATGGTTCTTGAAAAATTGGAGCACATGCTGAGCTGTGACCTCTTTGAGTGGGATCACCTCTGCCCAAATGGAAAAATAGTTGGTAGCGGCAACGACAAATCGATGACCTTTGAAGAAGGATGATCAATTGGAACCACAAGTACTCAACACTGAATGGCCAAAAGGCTAATGTTGGATGTAGAATGTTATGTGGTTGGTGTAGACCACGCACCTAACATTGGTGATAATACTTAGCTACATCCAAGCAGTTGGTAATCATCATTGGCCAATAGTACCCCAATCTCTTGATCTTGGCCTTCATCATAGGACCAGATTGGTGAGCTCCACATAATCCTAAGTACACCTTGGTCATGATCTTATGGGATTCATGCTTATCTAAATAATGTAACCACATATGATCGAAGGACTGACGGTATAAGGTGCCATCGATGAGAGCGTAGAAAATGGCTCTCTACTTCATCTGATGGGCTTGTGAGTTCTCTTAAGGTAGTTTTCCTTTAGTTAGATAGTCTATGAATGGTTTCCTTTAATCCATCTCCTCATCTTTTTTGGCAATGGAAATCTCCCCTTCAAGAGAGAGTCTCTCAATGTGTTCAATATCAATAAGAGATAGGACTTGTCTATTTTGAATCTTAATTGATATGAACTCACCTTTTGGACATACCAACTCTTTGGCAAGCTTTTCTAGTGCATCCACTATTGTGTTCTCTCCTCAACGGATCTTGTATATAGTAACCTCTAGGATTTGGGCTAACAGCTCCATGGTATACTTGTGATAATGAAGGAGCTTAGGCTTGAGGACTTTGTAAGACCCAGTGATTTGGTTGATGACCATCTGAGAATCCCCAAAGATGTAGATGTTTTGGATGCAAAGCGTGACTGCTAACTCTAGACCAGCAATCAAAGCCTCATACTTGGCTTCGTTGTTGGTGCAAGGATTAGACAAATGGTATGAGAATCTCATCCCATCATAGTCTGGAGTTAGAAGGACTATTCTTATCCTTGCCTTTCCTGGAAGAGGAGATAATGGTTCTTCTCCTTTTTTAGAAGAACCCACACCATCAAAATACAATTCCCATCGATGATTAGTGTACCCCAAGTTTATGATTTGTTTATCGGGGAGATCATCATTAAGTGGAGAGTCACCAGGAAGTGGGTGTGCTGTTAAGAAGTCCACCAATGATTGTCCTTTCACTACATCGAGGGGTACAAAAGTAATGTCAAACTATGAGAGAATTATGGACCATCATGCTAACTGTCTGGATAGTGTTAGCCGTGTCATGAGATATTATAGTGGATTGACTCTGGAGATCAAGTTGACTTTATGAGAAAGCATATAATGCCATAAATTTTGTGATGCAAAGATTAATGCTAGGAAATATTTTTCAATGGGTGGATAGTTTGCTTCAACAGGGATTAGATGATGATTGAGATAGTAGAGAGTGTTCATTTTCTCTTAATCGTTGGCTTGAGCCAACAAAGTTCCAAGGGAGTCATCTAATGCAGCAGTGTAGAGGATGAGCGGCTTGCCCAAGATAGGGGCTGCTAGAACTGGTGGCATCATCAAGTTGTGCTTGTTGTCTACAAAGGCATGCTGAAACTTACCATCCCAGTTGAACTTGGCATCCTTTTTGACAAGTGCTGCAAATGATTGACACCTTCCTGATAGGTTGGATATGAAGCATCTTAGGTATGCCAACCGCTCTTGAAATAATCTGAGTTGAGTTAGGCTTTTAGGAGGTGGCATTTCTAATATTTCTTTAATCTTCTCTAGATCGATCTTTTTTCCTTGGTGTCAGGCAATAAACTTAAGGAACTTCCTTAAAGCTACTTTGAATGCATACTTCAGGGGGTTCATTTTGAGGTTAAATTATCTTAACTGTTCAAAACTACTCTTAAGTCAAAGAGGTGATCTTCCTTTTCTTTACTTTTGACTATGAGATCATCGACATAACACTCGACTTGATGATGACTGAGTTCATTGAAGATTCAAGTCATAGCCCGCTAGTATGTAGCACCGGTATTTTTAAGGATAAAAGGCATGACCTTATAACATCTTTATTTGAATGTATCCAGATGAGCCATCCATGAAGGAGAAGGCTGCATTAGATAAGGCAATGTCCACCATTAGCTCCAATATCAGTAGTGAAAATTCATCTTTTGGACATGCCTTATTTAGATCCCTAAAATAGATGCATATGTGAATTTGGTCATTCTTCTTCTTAATTGGGGCAACATTGGACAACCAGGTAAAGCATTTTTCTTCCATGATAAAGCCAACATCAATCAATTTCTTGACTTTAGAAATGACCTGTTGTTCAATGTCTAATCATATGCATCTAGGAGCTTGCTTAACAGGGTTAACATCAGGTTGTAAGATAGTTTGTGGACTGCTATGTCAGGAGATAATCTAGGTATCTCTTCTTAACTCCATGCGAAGCACTCCTTAAACTCAATCAACATTCTAACTAAGTTATTGGTTTCAATTTAGTTCAACAAGAAATTGATGTATGTCGGGCGTGGATCTTCTTTATCCCCTAAGTTGATTTCTTTGAGTTCATTAATGGTTGATTTAGTTTTTCTTCAAACTCTGGTGGTGCATCATTGACTTGGAAATCATCTGGGTCATCTGACGTTTCTAAGCACACCTCCTTATAAGAGTTAGTGTGATTTGAAAAGAACCTATTAGATTGCAAATGATTGGTGATGACTAGGTAGTAATCATCATCATCAACTAGACACATTGTACCACATCCTAGTCCTAGTCTTGACTGATAATTCTTGCATTTATTATTCCATAACCTTTCGAAGTAATATGACCTATGCTTGGACCATGTATGTAGAATCAATCCTTTCTTTGCCAAATTTAGAACACAAGGTGAGTATCAATCAAAAGGTAATTCTATTAAATCTTTATATTAATCATCCTCAAGTTCTACATCAACTTCTTGACTTGAGGATGATGCTCCCAGAAAGAACTTCTGAGTCTTCACATCTGTGGATGACTTAGGAGCTTCCTTAATTACCAAACCCTTGACTTTTTGTGAGGAAAGTGGGGTTAGAGCTAAGGTTCCTAATTGATGCCTGCCTATTCTACATATAGACTTGGATACACTAACGCTTTACTTTTGAGCCTAGTCTTCATCACTGCCCGACTCAAGTGTCACCTTGAAAGGAATATACTACTTAGAAGAGCTGGCTGGTGTGCTAACCATATAATACTCATCCTCTGAACTAGATTCTAAGTCTATATGGATAGGAGCTGCACTTTTGGTAGTTGGGACATACTTCTTATTGGGAGTCCAATTAGGAGGCCTTCAATCTCTGGGATTGCCTCTGGAACTACCTCTTCCTCTGCATGGTGGAGGTTGGGTCATCCTACCCACATGTTCGAATGGAGTAATGAACTATGGGTGGAATATAATATCGAGCCCCACTTCCTCCTCAAAGTCTATTTCTCGCTCCCCCTTATTTTCTTTTTTATTTACCTTTTTCTTTTCATTTTGATTTTCTTTTACTTTTTAAACTTTGACCAAGTTAACAAGAATATACTTGTTGATTTTGAGGGAGGTAGTAGGTCGTATCCTCATATATGCCAACCTCATGAATTGAAAATGGCTTGAGATCTTCTTTGACACAGTAGGCAATCTCACCTCTCATGAACTTGATGGACTGGTGCAAAGAGGATGAGATCATGTTGTTCTCATGTATCCACGGTCTCCCTAGCAAAGCAATGAAAGATGTATCTAAATATATAATGTGAAAATTAGCTTCAGTCTTCCACTCATCAATCTCCATTGGCAACACTATGGAGCCTAAAGCCCTCTCACCTTGCTCATTGAATCCTTTCAACATCATGCTATCTGAATTGAGTTTGGAGATGTCAATCCTGAAGTAGGCAATGGTCTTTATACTCATAATGTTGACTACTGCACCTATGTCAACCAACACCCTTAACAGTTTGAACTACCCATATCTACTATGATGTAGAGGGGACAGTTATGCTTGATCGTTCCTAGAAGCAAGTCTTCATCACTGAATGCAACTCTTAAAATGTCCCTCGAGCGATGTACCTCCTCTTCAGTAGCCGTCAGCTGAGCTAAGCATATCTCTGGATCAAGAAGAACTTTGATTAGAGATTCTCTCATCTCTTTGGATAAGATAAGGGTGTCATATTTGTTTAACTTAACTAGAAACTTTTTAAGCTAAGCTAGGATGTTGTAATCAACTCTGGCGCTAGTCCTCCATTAGCATATCCTTAGGTGGAGCATCCTGTGGAGGGACTATCTGCTCACTGGAACCAATGACTTGCTTACTCTTATCCTGAGGTGCTACCCTAGGAGGTAGAACTTTGCCACTACGTAGGCTGACTTCATTGACTTCATGTGGTGGGTTGGAGGAAAGTTCTATCTGCTCATCGGGTATACCTACATCATCTCCTTTGAGACCCTCAGAGTCAGATGACTCCAAGTCAATCTTAATGGGTGAACCCAATTGATTCAAAAAAGGAAAGTCCAATTCTGAATCAGAAGCAAAGGGATCAGAATTATTAGAGTTATTATTATTTTCTAGACTTTGAGAGGTTTCAATATGAATAAAATCAAGAGCATCAGAAATGGACAAGATATAAGTGGAATCTACTTTCTTCATTGATTTCTTTTTAAGTGGAGGTACATGATATAAATGAAATAGAGTAAGTGGGGTAAGGGTCTTAGTGCCTTTGTCCGCTGATACAACACTCATGTTGGAAGAAGAACTGGATGAAGTAGTAGCTACAATGGTGGAGGGAATCCTAGAATCGATCAGTGGTTGCACTACTGAACTATCTTGGGCAAGCGTGGACTACTGCTGAGCTCCCACTTTCCCCGAGTTGTCTTTGGCAATTTGCAAACCTTCCTTGATGTTGGAGATTTGAGCTGCCTCAGGCACCTACAAGGAAAGTTTCTTAATCTTATAAATAATCTTTTTAGAGGTTCAGGATAAGAAAATATCTCAACCTTCTTTTATCTTGAGAGGATCATATGTATCCCCAAGGATTACTCTAACAGAACTAGATGGTTGTTCTAACAAGTAACCCATTGGGATAATTATGGCAACTAACTTGTAGGCATAAGCTAGTCCTTAAAAGTGTTGTGCGTCAAGACATGGCCTAACATGAGGTGGTAGGGGAAAAAGTTAAGATCATCCTCTTGCCCACTTCCTCCGGCCTCTTAAGATCTAATAGCTAAAAATCAAGTTTCTTTAAGAGGTTCTTAAAGATCATCCTAACTACCTCACTCTTGAATGAATAGGGCTTGTTTAACTTGTCTAGAAGAGTAGATGGATAATAGCTACCTAGCAGTGGATAGAAGTACCGATGCTGAGTATACTACTTAGGAGGTGGGGGAAATGGCCGTTGATGCACCTGTGGTGGCTGGTTTGATGGTCGAGGTGGTGGTAGAGGCAGTGGATGTGAAGGCTACTGAGCTCTAGGTCTCTCAACCAACTCTAACCGTCGCTTCCCCATCAATCGCCATCGCCATTATCTTCTTCTAAGCTTTAAGTAGTTTAGGTTTGGATGACTTGTCTTAGAAAGGTAACTGTTTGGCTTCTCCTTGTAGACTAGCCGCCTTGTTGATTAGCTTCTCAAAGATTTTGATAGTAAATTCCTTGAGCATGAAAGCAACTGTGCCATGAATATTCTTAAGAAGAATTTCTATGGCATGTTGTTCAGACAGCTGTGGTTCACATTTCATACTTAGGTATTTTCAGATGAGAATCTAATCAATGCGAGACTCACCAAGGTTTTGTTGCGCTACAGCGAGATCGCCCACAGTCAACCTTTGTTGAGCTCCAGCAAACTCTTAATAGAGAGTTGCTCTAACTCAGCAAATATCTTTACCGAACTATTGGGCAGTTCGACATACCAATCAAATGTAATCCATGAAGGACTGCTAATAAATAAGCAAAAGAGAAGTTCATCGCTACCACCGGCGTTGCAACAGCCGGATCAAAAGTAAGCTATATGTACCAAGGGTTCCCACTGCCATAAAAAATCTTGAAAGAAGGTAGCACAAACCTTTTGAGATACTGAACTGTGTCAAATTCATTTGGCAGGGTCTACACTTTAGAATGGATGAGGTACCCCGGGATTGCGCCAATGCTTTCCTCACTTGTTGTTCCACCATTTGTTCGATGTCCTTCTCCTGCTCAGAGGTACTATCTATGACCTTCTTATGTAGCCTTTCACTATCCTGATCCATGGGAGATGCACTCTTGGGAGGATCCAAAACATGTAGGACCTTATGCCGATCGGCCTCCATAGGACTAATGTTGGAGCTTGGTTTTGAAGTGTTAGAACTGCAACTAATAAGTCATCAATCCTCCTTTCCATTCTACTGACCTGCTCATCCTTCTGCTTGAGCTGTTGGAGGAGGTACTGAGTTGAATGAGCGGTGTCATCCTCTTCAAACACAATACCTTCCTAACTATGATGGTCTTTAAGAAGGGATCCTTGGGATCGATCATATGGACTTTTGCTGAGTTCTCAATAGATCATCCTCATCAGGGTCAAAGGCTACCATACCCTCTTCTTGATCTGATTGATCACACCCAAGGATCCATTTCTTTTTGGCAAAGTAGCCTTCTAGGATGCCTTCTAAAGAACGGTCTCCTATTCTATTGAGCTGGACTGGCATAAAGACTCGCTGATGGCCAACTATGGAATTATGCTCATCTGAATCTATACAATGAATGCTACCTACTGACTGGACACCCTCACTGAGAGGATCGATTGCCATGGGAACTGCACTGGTGTCCCCTCCCTTCTCTACTACTATCACTATTACTGGTGGAGACTGTTGTGGCTGCTACAGCTATGGTGGTCGCATGACCACGATGACTTTGGGTCACCACTCCTTCTTTGTCATAATTGAAGTGGGAGGTTGAATGGGAGAGCTTGACCTCACCTCAGCATGTGGAGTAGATGGAGTGGGATCCTTAGGCCATAGCTAGATCACTAATGGGGACTTCCTCTCCCAAGACATAGATCTCTAAACCTTGGTAGGAACAGTGGAAGGAGGGCCCTGGACTGGTGATGGTGGATAGGGAATGGAGTGGTGTGATGTGGGTAACATCGACTGTCCTTTCACTAGAGCTCTCCTCGATGGCTGGGGGTTCTGGTGAGTACTATACTGTCTGTGTGATTGGCCCTAGTGGCCCATTGATTGCCTGACATACCTCCTCGCCTCTCCCACGCCGCTCAGGTCGCAACCTTGGCCTCGATGACCCTCTATGGTGTTTATTTTTGATTCATGTGTGTGTGTTTGTAAAGGGGACATCACACATATCTGAGGATGTACTTATTGAGGTGATCGGGTATGACATCAAGGAATAGTGCACTATCTCGAAAGATAGAAATCACTTCCCTACGATGGACCTAATCACCTAATAAGGACTCTTAAGGCATGATTGGTCTTTGAATGCACCAGAGATTTTTCTCCTACTTTACATGGATGAATAAATTAAGATTTATTTAATTTGGGCTCTAAAATTTCTTATGAGGGTAAGCCCCCATAGTTAATTGCATCCTAAGAAAGGTGGATTCTAAAGGGTATATTATTTGCCTCCACAAGAGAGAGAGTAAATGTGACTACAAGACTTATAACCACCTGAGTGGCAACTAACTCCTCCAATATTTTAAAATCATGTAGGCAAGTCTTATAATTTTTCAAGATGGCTAGGTTATTATTATTTAGAAAAGAAGCTAAAGTCCTTAAACTCACTCCCTAAGAGACTAGAGCATGAGTGGTATGAGTAATGACTTAGTCTAATGCAAATTTTATCAAGTTTTATTTGATTTTTGATTCATTATTTTGACACAAGCTATAGGATTTTTATATGCTTAAATGTCTGATGAAGTTGATTATGGGCTAAGTCAAAATAGAAAGAGGTGTTTTTCCATCATAGGCTCTTAAAGGTTAAGCCCATTTTCTATCTAGCAAAGATGGAAATCCTCTAGTAAGAGTGGAATAAAATGATATGCATGATGTTAAACATACAACATCCAGCTAAGGGGTTGCTAAATATTTTATTATCTTGATTTAATGCTAAAGTTTTATATGAGGTTATGAGTTTATTTTAGAAAATTTAGTTATGAGTTGTTAATTGGGGTAGAAGAGTTAATTTTTCCTAAGAGCCTAATCTTATCCAGGCCATACAATAATCACCAATCATAAATAAACTATGAAGAGACATGCTTTTTCTAATGCACAAGCTAAAGAAATCATCAAATAATTTATACTTCTTTCTTCAAAAATATCATAGAAGGGGCATCTTATTTGAGTGAGTTTTGAACTTTCAAATGCATTTTTTTAGCACAAACTTGAAGAAGTTATTCACTAAGGTTCCCATGTTAACTAGATTCTTTTCTATCTAATAATTGACAACTAATGTCATGATAACAACTATGTTGAGGGGTTGCCACTGTTGGTTAGTCCCTCTCTGAGAAACTAATTATCTAAACAAACTATACATCCTAAGCATGTATTGGACTTAGCACCCCACACATGGGTAGCCAAGTCCACCTGGCCTATTTTGGATCATGCTTAGGTGTATAAGCAACATGCACAACAAAAGCAGTTATATTTTTATTGCAGAACCCCTTAAGCACAATCCCTTGTATAATATAATGATTAGACTAAGATCATCCTACCATTCAGTCTATGCACATACACCCTAGCATCCAGACTAAAATATCACATCATAAAATAAAAGCAAACATCAAACCATGCACCACCCTAACATAGGACTAGAAGTTATGACTTAGCCTAATATGTGTGTCATTTAAAGTTGGTGTGGTATGTCTTAGCTAAGCTTTAAGGTCAAAGTTTTCTAAGTATGAAAGGTTCAACTTAGAATGTGATTTCACTTAAGTGGTTTAGTTAATTTGGTTAAGTTTTATTTCATGATTTGATTTGGTTTGAATGAATCTACACTTAATTGTTGAGTGTTGAAAGAGAGGAAAAGAGAAGAGAACTTCTCTTTCCTCCCTATCTTAAGTAATTTCTAAGGTAGATTCATTAATGAATTTTTGTTTAGTGAACATTTTATTATGTGTTTTAATTAATCCTAAGTTTAGAACAACTCCAAACAAACCTATTCAAAGAGAAAAGGCATTTTAATATTAAGTCTGAATTACTATCACAAAACACACAACACTTTATTTCTTTCCCAATATGTGTAACATGCATATGGATGAATCCTAAACATAGCTATACATGCAATGCAAATATTTAGCACACCTTAATGATGAATTCTAAGAGAGGTTGCTTAATTAAATTTGGAATGTTTAATGTATGCATGAAATTTTTTAAGTAGAAGAGAGTGATTCGTTTATCCATTTTTCATATGCACATACATAAGTATAAAGACACAAGTGAGTACGGTGCTATTGTTAACACTAGGGGTGTAAGGTACAAGACCTACTTAGGGCTACTTAAAGCCTCGTAATCCCGGGATTGTCCAGACTAATATACCACTTTTCTTAAATACATGTACATGTATAAAAAGAAATGCATGGAAAGAGAATCATGCAAAAAGTTTATGTTTGTTTGATTTTGGTTTGATTGTTTAATTTACATGTGTGATGTAGAGTTCCTTCTTAAGTCATGACATAGGAATGTATAGGAATGGATTTATGCAATTGTTATGTCCTTTTCAAATGGACTATACACTTGGCAAATCCCATACAAACCTATGTTAAGAAAGAGAAGGAAACCCATAACACATTTTATGTTATCCACATGCAAGTTTATATGTACTTATAAATAGCACACTTTTAATTTATAATGTTTGATTTATAAGTTTTAAAAATAGTTTTGGTTTTAGTAGTGATAAGAGCCATTCATATTCTTACTTTAGCCAAAACATGCAATTTGACATAAAGGAAATAATTCATTTTAATTTGAACTTTCAAAAGACATGAATGCATGATTTTCATATGACATACATAATTAGCATGCTAGGAAAGAAATAAAGTGATGAAAGCATATAAATTCATTCACCCTAATTAATTTCTAGAGATAATCTTATGGAATAAGAATATTTTTAAAGTGAATCAAAATTGATTTAAGGAAAGTTTGATTTTGTTTTGAGTTTGATTTGAATTTAGGAAATGTGAGAAGGTTAGCTGGTCCTAACCCATTCGCACATATGTGTATTATTTTAGTTTAACTTTTAGGTGATTAGATTGATTTCATGCTTTGGTTAGGTTAAGGTGTAGATTAAGTTCATTAATTACCTCTTACCTACACCGCTTTAACATATTTAACCAAAATAATTATGATCCAATGTATGACATAAAACCATAAGAAATTTAAATTAGAAATGCACCTAAGAAAGAAAGGGGTCTAATGCATTTGGCTCACAATTAATGATTAATTAAGCTAAAAGGTTTAATTTAAATACTTTCATAACCTTTCCCACACATATGGGTTAGGTATGATTTCCTTAAGTTTACTTAGGTTATTGAACACCTAAGCATCTACCCAAGAAGGAATTGATTAAGTAATTAAGTTTTTGGATTAATTTTCAATTTTGGGTTTGGTTAATTAAGCTATTAAATGAAATGATCAAATCATTAATTAATTTGTAAATTAATTAAGTTTTCATTCAAGCAAAATAGACTTAGGGGAAGCGATTTAGATAAGACATCCTAATCTTATTCCCTAAGTCTATCAACTATTCCAAGGTGATTATTAAATTTAATTAATAGATTTATCATCATTTAATAGGTTAATTATTCATTTAATTGATTAAGAATGTGATTAGAGATTAATTGAGCAATTCTCTTAATTAAATCATTAATAAATACCAAAAAAATTAGGAGAGGCATAAATCATCCCACTAAACATACCTAAGAAGTTTGGAATCAATCAATGGAATAATTAGGTAGTAATTAACAAAATTACATTCCCAATAAAACCTAATTTGCAGAAGATTTACTATTCAAAATCCATCAGAAGATTTACTAACATAATTAATCCCATCGGCGCCACATGGACCACTAACATAGCACGTGCTTTCCATGTGGCATGATGGGATTTGCTATTTAAGTAGTCACATCCATTGCCGCGTCAGCCGGTAGCACAACGTGCTTTCTCCTCTACAGTCCGATCAAAGATCGGACGGTCATGATTAAGCTTGTAGTTCTTAAGGGATAAATCCATGGATCTTACATGGTTTAATCAGGATTGTCCATCCAAAATGCATTGAAGGATGGTCCATGATCCATCACTGAGCTCTCCTACGAGAGAGGGCATCCATCCACTCCTTAGGGCTTGATCCGAGCTTAGATTGAGCTCAAACTTAACCCACACCATCATCATGCAAGGAGCAAGACATCCAACGGTCAATTTGCAATGGGGTGAAAGTTTCTTTCACAAAGTACCAAACACTTTTTATTCTTGGCTTGGTTTGAAGGCATACCTCGCTGGAGGCTATCCTCGGTGCTCCCAACCGTCGAGGTAGCTTCATCTAGTGGAGATGAAGCTCTGTTGAAGATTTGAGGGCTTAAGGTTGAGTGGATCTTCCTATGGACCAAAGTGGGCTTCAATTGCTTGCAGCCTTAATCAAACTCTCCTCTCTCATGCCTTGAGAACTTGGATGAATACTTGGGTGAGCTCTATTGGGTTCTCTCAAGGTTCTTGAAGGAGGAATTGAGCTAAAATTGAGTATTGAGTGAGATGGAATTTTCCTTGAGCTCCGCTATTTTTGACTTAAGCAAAACTGAAAAATGGAGAAATCAAATTAGCCTTAGGAACCTTGGAGAAGCTTGAGGATGCTTGCTCTGAGTTCCATAGCTTCAATCGAGTGTAGTGAGTGAAAATCAAATGAAATTAGGGGGAGTATATCTCCCCCTAGAAGGATCGGATGGTCGAGAGTGTAGATGCCATTTTGATCAAATTAACCACCTTGAGTGGGTTGTTTTGGCCATTTGAGGTGGAACATGGTTCAATTTTGGCAGAGGGAGGTAGTGGAGAAGTTGCACATGTGGAGAATGAGAGTATGGAGGTGATCCATGTGCTCATTTCCAAGTGGGTGATCGGTTTGGCCATTGGGTTGGGTTTGGTTGACCCAAACCCATTGGGTCATGTGCACCACACCCACTAGTTTCCACTAGGTCCACTAAGTGGAATTGGCCATAGGTTACCCCTTGACCTAGGGATAAAATGGTCATTTAGCTTTGATTTCACTTTAGGCAAATTTAGAATAGTTTTAAATTGGGTTGGTCCAAATTTCAAAGAATTTGGAGTTGACTTGATGTCATTTGGCTCATGTTGACCCATTTAGGTCAAATGGGTAAACTTGGGTCAAGTTGACCAATTGGTCAAATTGGGTCAAACCAAGGGTTAGGTCAAGTTCATATGACTATTTAAAATGTGTTGGCATCATTGGTTTGGTTTAAATTGATTTATATTTGGTTTTGGTTCATTTGATTTCATTTAAGTCAAATGGGTCAATTTGACCCATTTGCCTAATTGGGTTAGGTCATGTTTTGGTTTAGGTTTGGTTGGTCATTTGAAATATGTTCTAAACTTTGGCTTCAATCAATTTTGGTTTGGTTTGATTTTGGCTCAATTTGACCTTTCAGGTCAAGTTGGGTTCATGGTCAATTGGGCTAGGTTGGGTTTAGTTGGCCAATTGAGTCTTTGGTCAAGTTCAGTAAATGGTTTAAAATGAATTTGATCCATTGATTGCAATCAATTTGGCTTAGATCAAGATTTGACATATTTTGACTTTTAGGTCAAGTCAACTTGGGTCAAGTGGCCAAGGTTAGGCTCAAATGATTACTTGGTCAAGTTCAAACATTGATCATGAATTGATTTTAATCAATTATTTCAATCAATTTGGCCTATGGTGGATTTTGGCTAGTTTAGGTTTCATTTTGGCTAAGCGTTAACTTGGTCAACCCTTAAGTTTAAGGTTTGACCTAATTTGAGTGATTGATCATCTCATGATGATTGTTGCTCACAATGTGAGGCTTAGGTGGGCTTAGTTCAATCTAATTTGGGTAAGGTTAGAATTTGGCTCATAAGGGATACTTTAAGTCACTTTGGGTGCCTAAGTGGGTCAATTGGCTTGATCAAGGCTTGATTCAAGTTTGGTTGAACTCATATATGGACTTATAATTGAAATATAAATCCATTTGCAAGTGATTTGGAGTCAAATGGGTTTTGATTTACTTGACAATTTCAAGTTCAAAGGGTGAACATGAGTTTGACTTGGGTTTGATTTTTGGATTTAGTTTTGGTTTGATGATTGAAGCTTAAGTTTATATTTTGATTCATGATTGAAGGATTGATTGAATCATGAAAAAAATCAAGGGTTTGGCTTGATTTGAGTTTGATTTGGCTAAGTTTAAGGATTTGACTTCAAGACTTAGGTTTGAGTTGGGTCGAATTTGGATTTGAATTTTGCATTTAGTTTTGGTTTGATAATTGAATTTTATGTTTATATTTGGATTCATGATTGAAGGATTGATTGAATCATGAAGAAAAATCAATGGTTTGGCTTGATTTGAGTTTGATTTGGCTAATTTCAAGAATTTGACTTGAAAGGCTTAGGTTGAATTTTGGTTGAATTTGGGTTTGATTTTTGAATTTAGTTTTGGTTTTTTGAATTTATATTTCATTTATATTTATGAATATAAATGAATTATAAGAAAATTTCTTGAATTTGAGTTTATTTAGATTTTATTTGAGCTAAGTCCATAAGATGGAATCAAAGGAAATTAGGAAAGATTTTTGAACTTGGAATTCAATCATGGGTTTCAATCATTTGGAATTGATTCATGATTTGAGAAAATTCATTAGAATTGATTTGAGGTTTGTTTTGGAATTGAAGTTGATTTAAGTTCAAGTTTGATTTGAATTTGGAGCTTGACTTGAAAGAAGGAAGTGAGGATTTGGTTCAAGCTATAAGGTATGCAAATTTTTCTAACACCCGTAAGGCATGACCTATTCCTATGGCTAACTCTTCTAAGTCTCTCAGGTTAGGTTAAGTGTTCACCTAATCACTAGAAGTGTCTTAAGACTAAGGAAACTCTTAGTGTCTAAGAGGAACCCTATGTCTAAGATGGAGAGGTTGAGATCTCATTCTAAAAATGAGATCAATAGAACCTCAAAGGCAACTTTGAACACTAGTCATCATCACCAAAAGTTTCCCTTTCGATTCATACTATTGAAAGGATAATGGAGTAAAATACAAAGAAAAAAAAAATTTCTCAAAGATGTTATGACAGCCCTACCATGGGAAGAGATAGGCAGAGAAGCACTTGATTTGGTGAGTTGATAAGGAGCTCAGCTGAGGGATTTTAGTGAACTACTTGGCTGAGAAGAGCAGCACAATTGCTGCTCATGTGGTTCGAGAGATGAGAATAGAATAGGGCCATCAGAATATGAGATTTCGAGGGTCCGTTCGGTGTTGTGAAAGAGTCAGTTCTATAGGGAGGGAAGGTACTCCATTCGGTGCAAGGAAGATCGAGCAGTTTGGCCTTCGAGTCACCAGCTCAGCTTGGGTAGGGAAGGAGGTAAGGGAAGGGAGCATTCGAAGTGCTTGTCCGCCAAAGATGGAAGGGAAGAGAGGAGCAATTTGGGTAGTTGTTATGCTCGAGAACTAGAGAGGAGAATGTTCTTTTTTTTTGTCGGATGGAACAGGTGGGGAATAAGTGGGCTGCTTCACATGGGGTGGTATGGGCGGGATGATATGGCATCCTATTGCTAGTTGAACGAAAGGTGGAGGCATTGGGATGGGCGGTTGCGAGTTTCAAAGTGTTGAGTTGTGTGGTATTTACTTTTAGATGTGGGGAGGACACCACATAGATCTAAGGGGGTACTTATTGAAGTGATCGAGAATGATATTGAGGTATTATATACTATCTCGAAATATAGGGATATCACCCTTCAATGGACCTAATAACCTAATAAGGACTCCTAAGGCATGATGGGTCTTCAAATGTACCAGAGATTTTTCCCCTGCTTTATGTGGATGAATAAAGTAGGGTTTATATTAAAATGAGTTCTAAGTTCCTCATGGGGGCAAGCCCCAATAGTTAATTACATCCTAAGAAAAGTGGATTCCTTAGGAATACTCTCAATTAAAGTAGGTAATTATTGTCTCCAAAGATTTCAAGGATAGACTATCAATAAATTGGTTATGTTGAAAAATCAAATGGGAAGGATCAAGGAGAAGACTTATTTTGAAAGCCAAAGAAGATGAGTATAAAATTCTCATGATACTAGGAAACCTAGTAAGCACTCTAATCTATCTTATAGTTGGGCTTTATATTTTTGAAAGTGAGGAGAATCATTTTGTTAGAATTGAATTTTTATTAGATTGCTAGGGCTTATAATCCATCAACAAAAGGTTGTGGAGAAGCCTAAGAGGTGAGGATTTATGCTTATAGCCAGAAGAAAATAGCTATCTCGGATTCTAAATCTAGGGAGCTTTAGCACAAGCTAAAGCACGGCCTAAATCTAAGTGAAGAATGGGTATATGGTTTATCTCCGTAAGAGATAGTAAACCACCCGACTGCTAGACTTATAATCGTCTGGAGTGGCAGCTAGCTAATTCCTCCTACACTTTAAATTCATGTGGTCCGGTCATATAAAATTGATAGTTAGGTTGTTATTAATTTAGAAAGAGACTAAAGTCCTTAAACTCACTCCCTAAGAGACTAGAGAATGAGTGGTATGAATAATGACTTAATCTAATGCAAAAATATTTTCAAATTTTATTTGATTTTTGACTCTTCATTTTGACAAAGGCTTTGGGATTTCATATGCCTAAATGCATGATGAAAATGGATTATGGGCTAAATCAAAAGAGAATAGGGTGAAGCTCCATCAGTAGGGGTTGCTCTCTTAGGTCAAGCGGTCCCTATATGTGTAAGGACAGAGGCCCTCATTTTACAAGAGTGAAAGAATCTGTATGTATGTTGTTAGACATACAACCATACAACTAGGGGGTTGCTAAACCTTTTTAATTATCTTGATTAAGTCCTAGGCTTTATGTGAGGTTATGAATTGTTTAAAACTTTAGTTATAAGTTATAGTTGGGTAAAAGATTTATTTTTTCCTGAGAGCCTAATAATATACAGGCTACACATTAAAGTATCATTCATAAATAAACTAGGAAAAGCATGATGTTTCTATTGTGCAATTAAACATAATATCATTCAATTTTATAAATCTAACGCAAAAGAATAAGTGGTTAGTGCAATCAGGCATCACCATACAACCCGAAAAGAAAAATGGGTGGTGAGTTCACCACTTATACAACCAAGAATATGAAAGAATATTACAATTTACAAATGAATAAATGCTATGAGGGGTCTTTGAATCTTCATTCTTCATGTCTCCTCCTTCTTTGATTTGGATTTGCTTGCTTCAAAGGCATCACAAGGCCTCCCAAGACAAAGCCTTCTAGCCACTACTCATCCTAATCCCCCATAACACTAATCCAAATTCCTAATATAAAATTACATTAAAAATAGAAAAAATAAATATAACTACACCTGCAAAATAAGTGTTATCTAAACACACATACAATCCCAAGAAATTATATATATAATTTGTGCTTAGCACCCTACACATGGGTAACCAAGCCCATCTATCCTAACTTAGATTATGCTTAGGGGTTTAAGCAACCTGCAAAAGAGAGCATTTATGCTTATTTTAAGCATCCCTTAAGCATAATCCCCTACATAAAATATGATTAGGCTAATCATGACCTATCATCCCATCTACAAAACATACATCCTAACTTCCAGTCTAAAATAATATATCATAAAACAAAACATACATCATGCCATGCACCACCCTAACATAAAGCTAGAAGTGGTGACTTAGTTTTATTGTGTATTAAGGCTTGTGTGGTGTATCTTAACTAGGCATTAAGGTTATGATTTTCTAAATATAAAAAGACTGTTTAATCATAAGAGGTTGATTTCACTTTAAGTGATTTAATTGATTTGGGAATTTTACTTAATATTTTTTTTCAAGTGTTATAAAGAGAAGAAAAAGAGAGGATTACTCTCTTTTATCCCTATCTTAAGTCATTTTCTAAAGCGTATTAATTTGATTTAGTTCTCTTTAGTGCATGGCTTATTACACATTTTAAATTAATCCTAAGTTTAGGTTCACTCTAAATAATTCTATTCAATATGAAAGACATCTTAAGATTAATTTGATTGAATTACTATCACATGACATATGTGAAATCATTCCTTTTCATCACATGTAACATGCATATGATTAAGTCCTAAGTATACCTACACATATAATATGTTTTAACACACTTGAATAAAGGATGTGAGTATGTACATTTAAAGTTTATACTTTCTATTTGATTGAATTATTTTATCATAATTAATTTAAAGCTCTATCTAAATTTTTTATACAAAAATGCATAGAGATAAAATTAAATAGGTATGTGTCATTATTAACCGGGAAGTGAGGTAATCAAATGACCTCCTTGGGGCTAAAGCCTTGTATTCCTGGATGTCCGGTATATACCATTTGTATTCAAACTATATATAAATTTGCATACATGAACATAAGAAAGAGAGCTCCAAATCACATGATAAATTAATTCAATCACTTGAACAATTGCAAATACATATATTTTTAATAAAAAAAGATATTACTAATTAAATACACACATGCATATATAAAAGACATAAGCAAGTACATGCCTTTGTTAAACTAGGGAATTGAGGTAATCAAATGACCTCCTTGAGGCTAGCTAAAGCCTCATATTCCTGGGATGTCCATAATATATACCCACTTTTTTAAATATATACACATGTATTCATAATTAGGAGAATGAAAACCATGCAAAAAATGATATTTAATTTAATTGAATCATTTATGTAGATGAATTAAAGCTTTATCCAAATTCTAGTATTGAAATATATAAGAGTGAAATCAAATGGAGTACGTGTCATTATTAAACCAGGGAAGTGAGGTAATCAAATGACCTCCATGGGGCTAGCTAAAGCCTCATATTTTTGGGATGTCCAGGCTATATACCCATTAACATTCATACTTACATAAATCAATATATGAATAAAAGGAAGGAAGCTTCACTTCATACACTTAAGCTATAATCACATATATCTCTTATGTATTTATAACTAGCATTCATAGCATATGTAATCATTCATTTATAAGCTTTGGAAAATACATTTGGATTTAATAGTGACAATAGCCACACATATATTAAATTAAATCAACACATGCAAGCTTGGCATAAAGGAAACCATTTGATGTAATTGATTTTGCAAACGATGAATGTATGAATCAAATGACATACAACATTTAATATGATTGGAGAGGAATAAATAAACATAACTATATGATTTCATTCGATCAATTTAATTCCTAAGGACAATCATATCAAATAAAATCATTTAAAATAAACGAAAGTTTTTTAATATCATTTTTAATTTCATGTTTAATTTGATTTAAGAAATTTGAGAAGAAGTTTGCTAATCCTAATCACATCCCATGTTTGTAAGTTAAAATGATTTAATGAGAGGTGATTAGGTTGATTTTATGGATTAATTAAGTCAAGATTTGAATTAAATCAATTAACCCTTATGTTACCTTAAAGTAATTAACTAAATAGTTATGAGCCAATATGATATGCAAATGAATTGAAAAGTAAATTAGCAATGGTCCAAGAAAATGAAAGGGGGCTCACAATTAATAGTTAATTAAGCTTAATGAACTTAATTAAGTACATTTATGATTTTCTCACACATATGAGCTAATCATAAATTTTTTCACTGTCTTTAGGCTATTGAACACCTAAAGATCTACCTCTCAATTGATTAATTAGGTTCATATGTGTTTAAAATTTTAATTAAACTAATTAAGAAATTAAGTAATTAATTAATTAATCCTTAATTAATTTCTTCTTGAAAAAGTGAAGGAAATTTAGGAAAAAGATTAGGCGAGAGGTCTCAATCCAATTCCCTAAGTCTCTTCACTGTTAAACATTGATAAATGACCAAATTAATTAATTAAGTTACTATTCACATGATTAATTAACATTTAATTAATTTAAGAGAGTAATTAAGGCTCAATTGGCTAATTTCTCTAATTAATTAAGCAATAAATTCCAAGGAAATTAGAGGAGACAGAGGTCATCCCCTTAAATAATCCCAAAAAATTTGAGGTTAATTAATTAATTAATTATGGAGTAATTAAGCTAATTAACTTTTCAATTAAACTTTAATTAAGCCTAAACTACTGTTCAAAATTAATTAATGATAAATTTAATAAATTTCTTTTTAAAATACCTTCAAAATGAGTATTTTTAGATTTTTCTATAATTTGTTATGAATTTATGAAGTTCCAACCTTAAAAATGGATTATTTAGCCTTAATTAAGCCTTTAATCTTTAATGTGGCACGCGGCATGCTTTCCACATGGCGCCGTGGGATCGGCTATTTAAGTTGTCACATCTCACACTGAGTCAATTGGTGGCGGGACACGTTATTGATCTCCGTCGTCCGATCTCGGATCAAACAACGCAGATCGATCCCATGGCTAAGGAAGGATAAAATCGATCAAATCTAATGAGATTTAATCATGGTCATCCATTCTGATCATGTAGAACGGACGGCTCATGATCTATCAACTCATGAGCGACGAACGACGGAGGTCATCCGCCATTGCTCGTTCGATCTGAGCTCACCCAAGCTCAAATTGGCTCTAAACGGAACTCACACCATTGCGCAAGGGATCTAAGAAGATCCAATTGCTAAGATCGACTCACTTGCACATTTTGTTCTCAAAAGACCAACACCACTTTGCCTAAAGCTTGATTTGATGGATTTACCTCACTAGAGCTAAGACCGATGGCTCGCACGCTTGAGGAAGCTTCGTCTGGTAGAGATGAAGTCCTGTTGATCAGCAATTGGGTTGATTCCAAGTGATTTGCTCGGGAGGCCAAAAATCATGCTTTGGACGCTCGGCTCTAATTAAACTCTGACCTCTGGTGGGTTTAGAGCTCTGGGAAAACTTCGGGTAGTCTCGATGAGGTGCGTGGAAGGTGTAGGAATGAGCAATTGGATGTAAGTTAAGAATTCGAGAAGTTGGATCGAAGAAAAAGCTCCCATGTTTCGAATACACTAGGGAAGGAGGAATGCCAATGAAAGAGGCCTTGGGAATGCTCGAGAGCTTGCTAGGGAGTTTCATTTCTCTCTTGGAAACTCGGGCAAGTTGAATTATGTCCTTTCCAGTGAGAATTGAGGGGGTATATCCCTCAATTCATAGTGATAGACAGACGAGATCAATTCCCCATTTTTGGACGGCCAACCATTGTCAGGGCACCGGAGTTGTCCCTATCAAATCCATGTGGCTTGTTTTGGTTAGAGGAAGGAGTGACAGGGAGCTCAAGCTGAGATATGGCTGGATTGCTCCTCCCTTGATCCCTTAGTTCTCGGTTTGTAAGGGAGGTGAGTTAACTCACCTCCTTTTGGTCCAAGGCAAGTCCTAGCCCACTTAGGGTGAGCTAAGTGGGCAGGTGATACCCCATTTGGGGTGAGTGAGGGCTGCCAAGTGATGGGAGAGTGGACTTTGCCAAAAAAAAGGTGGAATCCTATGTAAAGAGGTTTAACCAATAGGTAATCACATTGGATTGGACTCATTTGGGTTTTGAGTTGATTTTGGGCTTACCCAAGATGGGTTGGGGTCGGATTTTGTCAGGTTCCAAGTGGCAATGGGTTGGTTTAAAGGGGTTTGGCTAAATTTGACCCAAATAAGTCAAATTGGATCATGTTGGATTAGGTTGACCAATTAGTCAAATTGTGTCAAACTAAAGCTTGGGTTAGGTTCAAATGATGATTTGAAGTATTTTGATTTAAGTAGTTTCAATCAATTTGGCTTAGGTTTGATTTTGATTTTGGATTTGATTATGGGTTTCAATCATTTGATTTGAAATTTGGATTTTGATTTGGTATTTGAATTGAATTTGAGGTTTGGTTTGAGAAGGTGAACACAGATTGGGTTTAGGTCACGGGATGGGCAAGTATCCCTAAATCCTTAATTTCAAAGGTGAGGTCAACAAGTGGATGTAATTAAGGGACAATTAGGTAAATTTATCACAAAATGTGTGTTAATTTCAACGAAATTTTAAGCACAATAACCTTAATCAAATTGGATGCCTATTCTAAGTAATTTTAACATTCTGGATGCAACTTCGTAGTCCATTTTGTGATTGGAGGTCGTTTTGTTCACTTCGGCAACGAATTAGGTCACTTTTAATTCAAAACTATGCATCACCGCTTCCGACCGCTCGATACTCACACATACTTGTCCGAATTGAGTGCAGACAATCTCATTTGATAGATTTTAACATTTAGATACTAACGTGTAATCAATTTTACGAATGGAGGTCGTTTGGGCATCGTCACAGCCTCCCGACTCTCGTATGTATTTTGGTGCATTGACGGCTCAATCTCTTGATCAGTCAACCGTTAGATTATGCAATATGTATATTTCAGTCAATTTCGATATTCTTAACAAGACGACGAAGTCCGTTCATCGATTGGAGATCATTTCGACTAGTTTTAGCGATGTTCGGTGCATTTCAGCTTTGACTTGTGCAATATTGCATCCAAAGCCCGTCGAACTTGTTCCATAAATCCAATACGACTCATGGATTATGTCTGGAGGTCAGCAGATGATTTAGTCTAAAACTTTCATATATATATGTATATATATATATATGTATATATATATATATATATGTATATATATATATATATATATATATATATATATATGTATATATATATATATATGTATATATATGTATATATATATATGTGTATATATATATGTATATATATATATATATATGTATATATATATATATATATATATATGTATATATATATATATATATATGTATATATATATATATACTATTAAAAAAATGACTTGCTTCCAATATGAAATCCTCTGAGTGATGTGAGGCAGGAAGTGATGTGAGGCGACAGTTTTACAATTAATTAGTTTGTAGGCAAAAAAAATTCAAATATGCATCTGATATCAAAAAGTCAATTTGTGTTATTTATATACAAAGCATATATTTCTTATATATTTATACATCTATCATCTAAATTTTTATTTTTTTACTTAAATAGCACTCAAATCTCTATTATTACATCAAAATTTATATCATCATTAATTTTTAAAATCAAATACACATTTTCATGCATAGAAAAAGAGTCATTTTTCTAACTATTAAACTTTATGGGTTATGATGTAAATGCATAAGAATTGTGTGCTATGTATGTATGCAAAATTTAAAGCTATAATTTTGTCTTATTTTCATATAAATCATATACTTCTTATATATTTACATATCTACCACCTAAACTTTTATTTTTAACTTAAATAGCACTCAAATATTTATTATTACATAAAAATAATGCCATCATTACTTTTTAAATTCAAATGCACTTTTTTATGCATAGAAAAAGAATAGTTCTTGTAAATCTCAAATTTTATGAGTTAGATATGTAAATGCATAAGAATTGTGTGCTATGTATGCAAAATTCTTTATTTTGGCTTTTGAAAGTTACAACAATTTTTCAAAGGATGTTTCTATCTATTTAGTTCCCATATTTTCAAGTTCTTTTATATTTTTCTTTCATTTCATATGAATCTATTTTATTGTGTGATTCTCAATAGGGACAAATCTCTCATACGCGTGAGTTTTAAACATAGATAATTCATATCTATACTTTTTATTTATTTTTACTCTGCTTGCACTAAGGCTGTTAGTTTAGCTCGAGAATCAAAGATCACTCGAAATTTTGATCAAACAGAGATCGAATCAATTACATTGAGCCGAGCTATGAGCCAAAAATTTGGATCGAACTTTTTTTTTCGAGCTTGGCACAGATTGAATCGAACTAACTCGAGATCGGATTGAATTTATCTGTTATTAAAAATATTTAAATTTATCTATAATACTTCTAAGTTTGTAATAATAAAACTATTCCTAAAATTAAGTGTATAGAGTTATTACTTGTAATCTTTTAAAATAAATATAATATATTTATAAGTATAAATATTATTTCTTTGAAAATCTTTTTTTTCATTTCATGCACTTAATTCAATTATTTAAATATTGGAGGAGTGGCATCTTTGTAAATACATGCAAAATCCGAACCACTCCTCTCCATCGGACGGCTTATGATGATTCCCTTGATTATATAATGTATTTTGTATATTTAAATGCTCAAATGAAGTCAGAATTATGAGATCTTGGGCTCGTTAGATCCGCTTTGAGGCCGATTTGACTATAAACATCCATGTTTGAGAGTTATTTAGGGATTTAGACATCCGAGTTTCCAAAGATATTTTAAGTCTTTGATTTGTAGTTTTAACTTCGGATCAGCTTGCTTTTAGCATCAAGATTCGTGCTTCGACTAGTAATATTTTAAGTGCCATATCAATTCTATTTAATTTCGTAATTTCTACATTATTTATTTTCCATAGTAATATCAAATTTTAAAGTATATGAAATTATTCTTATAGTTTAACACTTTAATCAGTTAAATAGAATTCATGTATTGTATATCTTTTTTATATCTCTTTATTGCACTTATCTTTATATCTTTTTCAATAAAATTTTTATTCTTGTCAAATTATTGATTTTACATCAATTAGTTTTGCACTTAGCAATCTATTTTTTTCATTTTATTATAATATTGTTAATTTTTTATTCTTTTATATTTCTATATGCATGATTAAATTAAGTCACGTATAATTTCATGATATTATTTTTTATTCATGTGAATGTTGAATATCTTTAATATTTTTGGATAATTTATATATTTTATTTTTAAAATTTTTAGGAATAAACTCTATATATAATTAAAGTAAACTTAGATTATAAAAAAATAAAAATTCATCAATACCTTAACATGAATAACAACAAATGTTAAGAATTCAAACTTTAAATGTACTCATTAGTATTTAAACTACACAAGATTATGAGAAAATAATATGAGATCTTAATATTTGTGATTATATAATTTTTATATTAATTAATTCACCTCTATGACTTATATAAAGTATATTATTTTTTATCTTATAAATTGAGAACACCATAGATGATTATTAATTTAATTTTCTGATTTAATAATCAATAACTTAATACATTCAGCTAAATGGATAATTATTCATAATAACTCAAAATAACTTAATAGATAATTCTTTCATCCTAAATTTAGAAGTTGAAATATATATAGAATTCAAACTTTATATATACTCATTAATATTTAAAATACATAAAATCATGAGATAATAAAATGATATCCTAATATTTATGAGATATATAAATTTATTTATTTATGAAAATATAATAAAAATTTAAATTTATTTTTGCTAAAAAATTTAGAACAATATAGATGATTATTAATTTAATAAATGTTTAACTCATTATCTTAAAAGATCTTATATGTTACTGATTTTTCATCTTATCAAGCAAATATATTTTTAATGAAGCGTTCAAAATAATTAGCTCAAAACTTTATTTATATAAAATTTATATATAATTAAATATTATATTGAATTATAACTTTGGATATTATTATAAATTTTAAATATACTTACTTATCATCCTAATATAATATGATATATACCTTTGTAATTATGTCAAAAAAATTAGATTTTATCATTGAAAATAAAAAATTAATTTAAAGAAAACATTTTTGAAGAAATTAATTTTTAAAATATTTTTAAAAAAAAATATTATAAAATACAAGTATAATAATATGGGGTTTTTATATATCTTCAAACTTTATTTTACTCATTTAATACTTTTTTATTATTACCTACGAAAACAACGGAACTCGTTTTATCATTTTAGTGTCGTGGGAGTTACTGTTTTGGTACGGTAATAATAAAAAATAAATAAAAATTAAAGAAAATATGTATGTAAAAACTCCTAATATTAATAGTATATATAAAGAGAAACAGTGTATCAGTGTATGAGAGAGAGAGAGAGAGAGAGGCTATCATGGGCTGGAACGCAGGTCTTTGGTCGGTTTCGTGGGCTATCATCACAGGATCAATACAACGTACAAATTAGTTTTTCTTAAAATCTATATTTTATTTATAAAATGTGGAAGTTGGAGTCATCTGATATATTATTTATTATTAAATTTTCATTAATTTTAAAATATAAACTCATTTAAAGTGTTCTAATGGTGTTTTAAACTGCTTTAACTTATAACATTTTTGATTGATTAACGTATCAAACCCAATAGAAATGCCATTTTAACGAGCTGGATTTTAGTAACAAATATTTTTTTTTTGGCGAATTTAAAATTCATAATTTTTCACATAAAAAAATATCTCGAAAAAAAATTTGTGTTAAAAATTTCTTAATTAAAATTTAATTATAATGGACCTCATAATTATTGAATTTATATTGAAATGGTGCAATATTTTTTAAGGGATTTATATATGTTGCGTGCTAGAGAACCAGTTGTGGTAGAGTGAAAGTTTACGCCTTAACCTCGTTATGAAATCCAGCACACACACAGGTATTTAAAGAGTGAACAAGAAAACTCCAGAAATTTTTACGTGGAAAAACCACGGGGCCTAGCCCAGTAAGAATCTTCCACTATATATCTATTTCAGAGTACAAAATCTTCCCGATAACAGGATTACAGAATTGTATATGAGAAAGGAACATGCTAAAGAAAGGTCGATTGTAACAATGCTGGTAGAGAATGATGATTGAACATCGTCGATGATGATGCGTCATGATAGAGACCAACAGATAAGTGCACGGGAGGAGATCGGTGGTGGTTGGTCACGACCGTCGAGTGGTACGATTGCGGAGGATCTTCAAGCTTTAGAGCTCTCTCCTCTCTCTGCGGCTCCCATAGGAATGAGGGGTTATTTATAGGAGGAGTAGCGTCTATAAATACATGCAAAGTCCAACCACTCCTCTCCATCTGGATGGCTCATGATGATTCCCTTGATCATATGATGTATTTTGTGTATTTGAATGCTCAAATGATGTCGGAATTATGAGATCTTGGGCTTGTTAGATCCGGCTCATCAAGATGCTCGATTTGACTATAAATACTCCATGTTTGAGAGCTATTTAAGGATTTAACTGATATCCCAAAGTTTTCAATAATATTTTAAGTGCTTGATCTCGGTCAGTTTCAACTTCGGGTCAGCTTGCTTTTAACATTAAGATTCATGCTTCGACTAGTAGAATTTGCAAAGTCATATCAGTTGCCCCCCTATTTTTGGATGATATTATCTCAATCATCAAAAAATATATGTGCCAAGTATTTCAAAAAAGTAAATTCTTCAATGAAATCTGCAGTTCCATTAACCACACATTTTGAGAGAATATATCTTCATGTAAGCACAAAATTATGACTACGGAAGCAGATGCACAACCACAAATATGTGTAGGTATGTGCGAGAGCAAAATTTTGAGGTTACGAACCCATCCGGGTCTCTACGGGCGCCTGAGCACCAGCTGCAAGGAAGGCCGGTGGCCAAATGGGTCGTGGTCGCAAATCATGTTCAGAGTGGTCGAGCGACGGAAGGGTCGGGCTAACCTGAGGCAGCTGGTGGGTCGCTGGAATGGCTGACTACAATCAGGGCTGGCGAGTAGCGGGTCAGGTGGGGAGCGCCAGGCGGGCCACACCCCGGTGTCCGAGGGTTTTGTCCGCTTTTGACCCGCTTTTGCCCATTTTGACAATTTTGAGCTGGTTTTTTGGTGATTTTGACGCTTTTGATTTTGACATTTTTGTCCCCATAGGGTCTATAAAACCCAGAGCTGGGAGAAGACACATTCTCTTCTTCGAGAGAAGGTCGTCGGAAAGGCCAGCGTACGTCGTTCTGCTTTTCCCTCGAAGAGGCGTCAATGACTTGTCCACCGTCCGGGTTTGAAGGCGATCAAGGCCGCAGATATACGCCGTGTCTTCGCTAATCAGACTCGCCGACCATCCGGTCGGAATGTCAGACATCGTTCATAGTTTTCCCTCGAAGAGGCGCCAACTCGCCGGACCGTCCGGACTGGAGGCGATCAAGGCCCGCTACATGCCAGGTCTATAGTTTTCCCTCGAAGATGCATCAATCGCACTCGACCGTCCGTTTGCGCGCCCTGACCGTCTGGTTCCCGAAAGAGGCGCCAACTGCCCTTGTCAGACTGACCGAGTTTGGAAGCGATGATTAGTGACAATAACCGAGATCTGGTTGACGGGCGATGCTCGATGATCGGGCGAGAGCGGTCGGCGGACGACCGGCGACGATGGTGACGGCAGATGGTCGGCGATGGTCTACGGGACCGGCGACGGTGATGACCGGCAGTAATGACCGGCGATGGTCGGCGGTGGTGACCGGCGACGGTGATGACCGGCGGTAATGACCGGCGATGGTCGGCGGCGGTGACCAACAACGGTAGTCGGCGGTGGTGACCGGCGACGGTCGGGCCATGGGTGGTCCAGCGCAACGGCGACCAGAATGACGACGATAACCCGCTTCAGAATGACATGACCACGATGGCGGATCACGGAGATTTTCGCGATGGTCGACGGCGAAGACGCAATGGCGGCGACGCACCGGTACGCGAATGGATGTGATCGAGATCGATGGAAGACCGGACGGCAGGCAATACGATGGTAAGCGGCGACCGGTGTCAACCTGGGGATGATCACGACGATGGCAAAGACTACCGGAGATTGACAATGATGGCTGGCGCGACGACGCGGCGCGGACCGGAGACTGGTGGTGGCACCGACGGGGCCGAGCAATAACCGGCGACGGTATGATGCGGGAGACTGGCATCAGAACCGCCAGGGATGACCCACGATGGAGGTGACCATCTGAGATTGACGTATGGCGGGCCGCAACAGACGTGGTAGCATACGGGTGGTCGCCAGGGTAATTAGCGATGTGACCTGCAACCGCCGCCTGTGAGTCACGGGATGACCGGACGATGGTGGTAACCGGGATGGTCGAGGGCGTTATGACCATGCTACCGCGATGACCGGCACGGGACGAATCGCGGGTTAGACGATGGGGTGGTGGCATAATGACGCACTCGATAACGGTATGACGGCATAGATGGCGGGATGACCGGCGATGGTGGTGACCGCTAAGATTGTCATGATCGCGGACCAGCGACGCGGACCTGACCGTGGTTGGTACCACGGGTGGCGGGCGCAGCAGAACCGGCACGAAGTCGACGTGGGCGAGCCGCGAATGGCGGATGACCGGCGACGCCGGTGGTGACGGCGAAGATTGCCGATATGGTCGGCGGCGGTGACCGGTGACCGTGGTTGGCAGTGGTGTGGTCGGTAAGTAACCGGCGATGGTAATCGCTGGCAATCGCCATCGTAATCGGGCGGATGACCGGCGACGATATGGTGACCGCAAGATTGCCGGCGATGTTCGGCAGCGGTGACCGACGACCAGTCGCAGTACGCGTGATCGGCATTGATTGAGGGACAGGGTGGTCGGTACGGCATGACGGCTGACAGCACGTAGTCACGGGATGACGGTGACGATGGGGATTTTTGACCTATCCGAGGTTGTTTGTCAGAGTGTTTGCTCGATGATGTTAATCTGTATGGAAGAGGCTGAATTGAATTCGCTGAGGATTTTTGACCTATCTGAGGTTGTTTGTCAGGGCGTTACCCGATGACATTAACCTGTATGGAAGAGTTTGAATTGAATCCGCTAAGGATTTTTGACCTATCCTAGGTTATTTGTCAGGGTGTTACCCGATGACGTTAACCTGTATGGAAGAGGTCGTGGGAAGTCCACCAAGGACCTTTTGACCTATCCTAGTTTGATGAATTTCCATTCTTCGCTTGCGCTCCTTAAAAGCTTGAAATGCTCCACCTCGATGGTGGTTTTGATCTTGTTGGGAAACTTGGTCGCCATACAAGATGAAAAAATGGGAATCAGCTTCCCACAGACGGTGCCAAATTGTTGCGTGCTAGAGAACCAGTTGTGGGAGAGTGAAAGTTTACGCCTTAGCCTCATTATGAAATCCAGCACACATACACAGGTATTTAAAGAGTGAACAAGAAAACTCTAGAAATTTTTAGGTGGAAAAACCTCGAAAAGAGAGAAAAACCACGAGGCCTAGCCTAATAAGAATCTTCCACTATGTATCTATTTCAGAGGACAAAATCTTCCCATACAATGTAATTATGTAGAATTGTATAAGGAGAAGCCTATGTAACAACCACGGTCAAAGTTAGTGGTACAGATGATGGATTCTGGGGAACATCGACTGATGATGAAGGTCATCTTGATGGAGACCAACAGAGATTGGCAACGGTGAGGATCAGCGACGGTGGTTGACGACCGTCGAGTGGTGGCACGATTGTGCTTGGAGGATCTTCAAGCTTTAGAGCTCTCTCCTCTCTCTTGTTTGGGCTCCCCTCATATGAGGAATGAGGGGCTATTTATAGATTGGAGGAGTGACGTCTCTATAAATACATGCAAAATTCGAACCACTCCTCTCCATCGGATGGCTCATGATGATTCCCTTGATCATATGATGTATTTTATGTATTTGAATGTTCAAATGATGTCAAAATTAAAAGATCTTGGGCTTGTTAGATCCGGCTCGTCAAGACGCTCAATTTGACTATAAACACTCCACATTTGAGAGCTATTTAGGGAGTTAACTGATATCCCAAAGTTTTCAATAATATTTTAAGTGCTTGATCTCGGTCAATTTCAACTTCGGGTCAGCTTGCTTTTAACATTAAGATTCATGCTTCGACTAGTAGAATTTTTAGGGTAATATCAATATATATACTATATAATTATCATGTATTTACATATCTAATATTTAAACTTCAATTTTTATATATATGATACCTCACGCTTCAACATGACATTAAAAATAGTGTCATGGCTCACTTTTTAAAAGTGGAATGTCCCTTTTATAAGCATAGAAAAGTGTAAATACGTAGATACCTAACTTTAAATGATATAAATATAAATACATAAGAATTATGTGGCATGTACATAAATTTTCCATATATATATTTTATATATCTTCAAAATTTTCATTTATTTGAGCACAAGAGCATGTGCAATTGGATAGCTTCCAAAATTAAAATCTTAGCTATTAGAACTTAGTTTTTCCAAACATATAATAATCAAGCTAATCATCTTAATGAGATAAAGTTGATGACACCAAAAGTTATCCAATTTGAATCCAAATTAGTGCGAATCAATCTTAAAATATAGTTGAAGACTTTAAGATATAATTTAGATATGAGAATAGCCTCCAAAAGTAGTGTTGCGTGCTAGAAAATCAGTTGTGGTAGAGTGAAAGTTTATGTCTTAGCCTTGTTGTGAAATCCAGCATACACACAGATATTTAAAGAGTGAACAAGAAAACTCTAGAATTTTTACGTGGAAAACCTTGAAAAGAGGGAAATACCACAGAGCCTAGCCCAGTAAAAATCTTCCACTATGTATCTATTTCGGAGTACAAGTTTTTCCGATACAGGATTACAGAATTGTATATGAGAAGGGCTGATAATGGGAATCTCATTATCAGACAACAATAGCCATATAGTCACGTTTAGGTTGTAACAGTTGCTAGTGGTAGCAGATGATGGTGAACAGTGGGGAACAACCACTGACGATGAAGGTCATCATGATGGAGACCGACGGAGATTGACACAGGATTGGCGGGCTACGGCCGACGGGGTGGTTGACAACTGTCAAGTGGTGGCAGGTTTTTGGAGGATTTTCAAGCTTTAGAGCTCTCTCCTCTCTCTTGTTGGGCTCCCCTCATATAAGGAATGAGGGGCTATTTATAGATTAGAGGAGTGGCATCTCTGTAAAAACATGCAAAATCAGAACCACTCCACTTCATCGGATGACTCAAAATGATTCCTTTGATCAGTTGATGTATTTTAAGTATTTGAATGCTCAACTGAAGTTAGAATTGTGAGATCCGGCTCGTCGAGACGCTCGATTTGACTATAAACACTCCATGTTTGAGAGCTATTTAGGGATTTAACTGATATACCAAAATTTACAATGATATTTTAAGTGCTTGATCTCGACCAGTTTCAACTTCGGATCAGCTTGCTTTTAACATCAAGATTCGTGCTTCGACTAGTAGAATTTTCAAGGTTATATTAGTTTCTCTCCTATTTTTGGATGACATTATCACAATCATTCAAAAATATATACGTCAAATACTTGAAAATAGCACATTCTTCAATGAAATCTGTGAGTCCATCAACCATATATTTTGAGAGAATAGATCTTCATGAGAGCACAAGATTATGATCACAAAAGTGGGCGCAGGGCCGCGGATATATGTGGATACGCGCGGGCGCAAGATTTCAGAGTTATGGACCCATTTGGCGCACTGATTTATAGCGGAAGGCTCTGCGACTGCTACCGTCGGGGTTCAGTCACGCTGAATGACATGTCTGGTGGAGGCACGGCCGAACGTGCCGCTGGGTCATTTGGTTCTTGTTCGTTGGCGGGGAGTTCGGGTTGCGTGGATCGGTGGGAATGGGCAGGTCGCGCGGAACGGACGTCGTCGAGTTAGCTGACCGGCCTACCGGAGGGCCCATGTTTTTTGTCCGTTTTTGCCCATTTTTGCCCATTTTGGGCAGTTTTGAGCAGGTTTTTGCGGTTTTTGACCTTTTTGCCCCAATAAGGATCTATAAAAACTCCCCTATTGCCAAGGGAGAAGGCACACTCTTCATATGGTTGAGTGTCCCTCTTCTTATTAAGGGGAGGTCGTTCAGAGGCGATCAAGGCCCGTAGTTCATACTGGCGAGCGTTTCCCTCGAAAGAGGCCAACCGCCTTGTCGGACCGAGCGAGGCATTAAGGCCCCATAGTTTATACTGACGGCTCGTTTTCCCTCAAAAGAGGTGTCAACTGCCCTTGTCGGACCGATCGTGTTTGGAGGCGATGATCGGCAATGATAACCGGCGACGAACGGCGCGGGCCGACATCGCGAATGGCAATGACCGACGACGAGGGTGGCGAGGGGCGAGATGGTCGCCGATGATGGTGGTGACCAGCAGAGATCAACGATGGGCGGCAGCGGTTTTCGATGGCATTAACTTTGTATGGAAGAAGGTTAAAGATTGACTCCGGCGGATTTTGACCCTATCCGAGGTTGTTCTCGGTGTTATCTTCAATGATGGTAACTGTGGAAAGGTTGAATTGAATGCGAGTTTGACGACCCATCAAGGTTATTTGTCAAAGTGTTTGCAATGGCGTAAGCAACTTTGTGGAAGAGTCGTGAAGTCCACAAGGACCTTTTGACCTATCTAGGTTGTTTGTCGAGTCCTTACGGTGGCGATGTAACTTATATGGAAGAATTGAATCTGGCGAGGATTTTGACTTATCGAGGTTGTTTGTCGAGTGTTGCAGATGGCGTTAACTTGTATGGAAGAGGAATTGATTGAATCCTAAGTATTTTTACTCAGGGTGTTTGTGAGTGTTACGATGGTTAACTATATGGAAGAGGTGAATTAGATCGATGATTTTGACCTCAGGTTGTTTGTGTGGGGTGTTGCTCAGATAGCGTTAACGTATGGATGAGGTTGAATTGAATCCGAGGATTTTGATCACCGAGGTTGTTTATCGAGTGTTGCAGATGGCGTTAACTTTATGTGGAAGAGTGGTAGAAGTCCACCAAGGACCTTTTGACCTTCGTAAGTTGTTTGTCGAGTCTTTGCTTTCGATGGCGTTATGTGGAAGAGGTTGAATTGAATCCGAGGATTTTGACTTATTGAGGTTATTTGTCGGTGTTACCGATGGCGTTAACTTTATGGAAGATATCGATTGAATCCATTAAGAATTTTTGACTATATCGAGGTTGTTTGTCGGTGTTACGATGGCGTTAACTGTATGGAAGAGGTAGTGAATCCAGGATTTTGACTATCGAGGTTGTTTGTCAAAGTGTTACCGATGCGTTAACTTTGTATGGTCAATTGAATCGGCGAGGATTTTGACCATCGAGATTGTTTTGAGTGTTACCTAAGTTAACTTATGTGGAAGAGGTTGAATTGAATTGAGATTTTGACCCATCGAGGTTGTTTGTCAGTGTTACAGATGGCGTTAACTGTGGAAGAGGTATGGAAGTACAAGGACCTTTTGACCTATCTAGGTTGTTTGTCGATCTTTGCTCGATGATGTTAACTTATGGAAGAGGTTGAATTGAATCCGAGAATTTTTAACTATCGAGGTTGTTTTGTGTTACGATGGCGTTAACACATGGAAGAGGTCGAATTGAATCTAAGGATTTTTGACTATCGAGGTTGTTTGTCGAGTGTTACTGACCTTTGTATGAAAGGTCATTGAATCGAAGATTTTTGATCAGGTTGTTTGTCGGTGTTGCATGATGTTATATGGATGAGGTTGAATTGAATCCGAGAATTTTGACCCATAGGTTGTTTGTCAAAGTATAATGGCGTTAACTGTATGGAAGAGGTCATCAAAACATTCGTTTGTGATAGCAAGTTGCTCCTTAACCTTGGTCTTGTTTTTTCAAGAGTATGATTGGAAAATCATAATTTGCAAAGCTATATCTCTTCTCAATGTTGAAATATTCTCCAACTTTGACCTGTTTCTTGGGATGGTAATTGATTAGTTGCTTAATATATTAACATGGGCGATCTTCTCAGATTAAGAGTTGTCCCCCAGTTTCAACAAAATATGAAGGAACGGAGTTTGATGAATCTTCATTCTTCGCTTGCACTCATTAAAAGCTTGAAATGCTCCACCTCGATGGTAGTTTTGATTTTGTTGGGAAACTTAGTTATCATACAAGATGAAATGATGTGAATTAGTTTCCCACAGATGGCGCCAAACTGTTGCGTGCTAGAAAACCAGTTGTGGTAGAGTGAAAGTTTACACCTTGGCCTTGTTGTGACACAGGTATTTAAGAGTGAACAAGAAAACTTCAAAATTTTTACGTGAAAATCTCGAAAAAGGGAAAACTATGGGGCTAACCCGAAAATCTTCCCATGTATCTTTGAAGTTTTCCGATATGGGATTACAAAATTGTATATGAGAATGGCGATAATGGAATATCATTATCGACAACAATGGTGAAACGATGAAGGTGTCATGATGAGACCCGAGATTGTGAGGCGAGAATGGTGGCCGTGAGGGTGGTTGCCGTCAGTGGTAACAATTATGTTTGGAGAATTTTCAAGCTTTAGAGCTCTCTCTCTCTTGCTTGGGCTCCTCTATGAGGAATGAGGCTATAGATTGGAGGTGACATCTACATAAATATGCAAAATCGAACCACTCCACTTCATGGACGGCTCAAAAATGATTCCTTTGATCGGTTGATGTATTTTAAGTATTTGAATGCTCAAATGAAGTAATTGTGAGATCTTGGGCTTGTTAGATCCATTTCGCATTTCGATTTACACTCCATGTTTGAGAGCTATTTAGGGATTTGACTGATATCCCAAAATTTTCAATGATATTTTAAGTACTTGATCTCGTCCAGTTTTAACTTCGGATCAGCTTGCTTTTAACATCAAGATTCGTGTTTCGACTAGTAGAATTTTCAGGGTCATATCAAGTAGCATGCTTATAAATAAATCGAGTGTTGCAATGAGTCATATATGACGAGCACAAGATATATTAATTTCTACTATATTATGACACCTAAAATATATCTCGTGATTGAGGGGACTATTTTGAACCGTATGATGGAGTAGTTTAAATTTTGCTTATGCTTATAAAGAATTTCGTTCTCAAAATCTTGCTCTAAAGCTTGAAGAATTTCAGAAGATATCGCCAGCCAATTGTAGTCATTATCGGCCCACAATTATCGGACAACCATATGACCTCCTTCGTTGGTCAATCGCTGAATGTTGTCATTAGATAACTATCGAATCATCATTGCTGAATAGTTGTCCAACCAGTATCAATAAATCATGACCTGGTCATCATTATTAGATAACTTTTGACACAATTTTTTATATTTATATATGTAATATATATATATATATATATATATATATATATATATATATATATATATATATATATATATATATATATATATATATATATATATATATATATATATGCGAAGAGGAGGGCTTAAAGGCAACCAAGTTAGAAAGTTTTTTAAATATGCTTAGGATTACAAATAAATCGAGTGTTCGACAAATTACTCGTGGCGCGGCTCAATTAGATCTCATTCATAATCTTTTGATTAACTAATAGAACGAGTTTGAATACCTTTGTAAATATTTGTTAACTGCTTGATTGACAAGCTTATGTATTTTCTCAACAAATTACTCATTAACAAGTTCAATTAATGATTGATTAAAGCTCATTTATTTTATTAGACGAGCTTGTTAATCTAATTTGAAATGAGCTCTTGAACTAACTCGAATCGAGCTCAAGCTCGATAATAGTAAACAAGCTCAAGCTTGAAGATCATTTTAAAAAACTCGAATAAAACTCGAGCTCGATAATGATAAATAAGCTTGAACTCGAATATGCATGCACTCGGTTCATTTACAGTCCTAAATGTGTTATGAATTCATACCAAACGAGACGAGAGAAGGTCCCGTCGAACGGACAATTCTGCATAATACTTTTTTTTTTCAGTAGAGAAAAATGTAGGTATGTAAATATATAATTTTAGGTTTTAGGTATTAAAAAAAAAAAGAATTATGTGTTACTTATGTAAATTTATTCAAAGCAATTTTTCGCAATTCTGCATTTCCATTTCTTCATACAAAAAGGGTAAGTTTCCGAAGTCGGTCTAGATGGGCCTTGAGCGTGAAGCGTGTTATACGGAGAACGCCGACCGCGGCTTGGAGCGCAAGCGGTTCGATACTGCGACTTTGTCTAGGGTCCGAAGTCGGGTCTAACCTTTTATTTCTCGGCCGGGCCGTTGTGTCCGTGGCCCGCAAGAAACTGAAGTCCCCTCAACTCGGGTCGGAGTCCGCACCGTGCGGACTCCAATCAGCGGGCTTCGTTTTTTTTTTTTAAATTAAAAAAAAAAGAAAAATTTTGATTGGAGTCCGGACGCATCCGGACTCCGCACGTAATCCGGTCTGCAAACATTCGTATTAGCTGAGATTACTGTTGATTTGACTACCCGTTCTTATCGAGAAAATAAATACCAAATGACTGTTTGTTAGAAGGTTGTAATATAAAGGTGTTCTTAACCATATTTTGATTTAATGAAAAATTATTATGTATTATTAATTGTGAATTAAAAGATTAAGATTAAACTTTATTTAAATACATCATTAATCAAAATAATGTTTAGGTTAAAAATTTATATCTATGGGTGCATGTAATCACTTGATATTTATATATTAATATATTTTCTAATAATTGATAAAAAATTAAATTAAATAGTCTAAAATGTTTAATAATATTTTTGATCACATATGAGAACTCTCTATATCCATCAACACTTCCCAAATTAAAATTTATGAGAGCGACAAAATCATATATTCTGTTGATTTTTATTTTACTAATTTTCATGAAGTGTGAAATTAGAACCAAAATTAAATATATTGATTGTTCCAGTTATTTTTCAACAATAAAGTTTAAGCATTTGGATAAGAACCAACTACATGAATATTTTTCAATCATTTTTAAGTATTTGATAATTTAATGCTTAAATATAAGATTAATGATAATGATGAAAGTATTTGAATGCACTTTTTTATAAAATATATTCTTGTTTTTTTTAATAACTTACTATTTAAAATATTAATATTTAATAAATTTAATTCTTACAAGTATTGCATGTGTAAATCTTTTATAGGAAATCAATTATGTCTTCAATCGTCGAGATAATCTCATAATTTTAATAGACTTATTTGATGTATGTCATAATTCTCATTATCTCGTCCAACTTTTAAACAAGTATATTAAGTTTTTCCAAGTAACTAGGAAAAATGATGTTTTTGTGCTCAAGGTGATGTATAAATATAAAACACTTTATTTGTTATCATTTATTCCAATAATTTCTTACACAACAACCTACCTTTTGTTTGCATATACATATTTGCTTCTGACATTAGTTCATCTTCTCTATTAAGCTCTCTAGGAGTTCTTTTGACATAAAAGACTATAGAGAAGTTTCAAATATAATTCGTGTCATGTGATTAAGCTTTCTCAATCAATGTAACTAAAAAGAAGGTTGGGAAATCAAAACATAACTGTTGCGTGCTAGAAAACTAGTTGCGGTAGAGTAAAAATTTTCGCCTTAGCTTTTTTGTGAAATCAGCACACATACAAGTATTTAAAAGAGTGAACAATAAAACTCCAGAATTTTTACGTGGAAAACCTCAAAAGAGGGAAAAATCACGGGGCCTAACCCAAGAAAAGCTTCCACTGTATCCGTTGAGTATAAGATCTTCCGATCGGATTACAAAATTGTATAAGAGAAAGGGACAACAGCGTAATGTAATACGATGACATGTTGATAGATGTTGACGTGAATGTTGACGGCGATGTTGACGACGATGTTGACGGCGATGTTGTGGCGATGTTGGCAGTGTTGGATGATGTTAGCGATAGTATGGCCGAGATAGTGGTGTAGTAGAATGATGGAATGGTGCAGCCGGCGAAGTGGTTGATGGCGTCAGTGGCGAGTGGCACTGATTGTCTTGGAGGATCTTTAGAGCTCTCTCTCTCTTGCCTCTCCCTCATATATGAGGAATGAGGCTATTTATAGGTGGAGGAGTGGCGTCTCTAAATACATGCAAAATCGAACCACTCCTCCATCGGGATGATGATTCCCTTGATCATATGATGTATTTTGTGTATTTGAATGCTCAAATGAAGTCGAATTGTAAGATCTTTGGCTTGTTGGAACCGGCATTCGAGCTCGATTTGACTATAAACACTCCATATTTGAGAGCTTTTAGGAATTTAGATGTCTCAAAGTTTCGATGATATTTTAAGTGCTTGATCTCGACCGGTTTCAATTTATTAGCTTGCTTTCAAGATTCAAGATGCTTATTAGAGGAATTTTTTGGTCATATCGGTTGTATTTTTGGATGATATTATCTCAATCATCAAAATATATGTAAATCAAAATAAATTCTTCAATCTGCGGTCCATTAACCACATTTTGAGAGAACATAGATCTTCATGTTCAAATGAACAGGCAGATGCACGACCATAAATATGTGTAGGTATGTGAGCAAAATTTTTGAGATTCTGGACCCATCAAGATCTGAGCTTTGCGAGCCCCGCGGTATAAGTGAGCCCCCGAATGAGCCATATTAGCGTGGCGTGGCAGTTCGCGAATTGCAGTGAGCCTGTGAATTCGTGGGTGGTAGCGTGGCCGAGTCGCCTTGGTGGAGAATGGTGAGCAGCGGCGGCAGCTGATCTGGTGGCCGGAAGGTCCAGCGGGCTTGAAGCGAACGATCGTTAGCCATGGCGCATGGCCATACGGTCACGCGAGAGCTGGCCCACGTTTTTTGATGGTTTTGGTTTAGCGATTTTATTTTTGATGATTTTTACCCATAGAAGGTCTATAAAACCAGGGCCAAGGAGAAGAGCACTTCTGTCTTTTCTTCTTCTTGAGAAGGTTTGGGAGGATCAGACGGTATGTCAGTTTTTCCCGAAGAGGTGTTTTCGTGACCGTCCGGGTTTGGAGCGTCACCACGTCAGGTTGTTCAGTTTTCCCGAAGAGGCATCGCCTCGTCGGACCGAGGTTTGGGTGATCAGACCCGTACTTAGTTCTCGGTTTTCCCTCGAAAGAATTAAGCTCGTCGGACCGTCCGGGTTTGGTGATCAAGATCTGGTCGTTACTCCAGTTTCCCTCGAAGAGGTTAACCGCGTGGTTTCGCGATCAAGCCCGAGTTCATACTGGTTTTCCCGGAAGAGGCGGCTTTCACGGAGTTTGGGATCAAGGCGATTAAATGGCATCTCGGTTTCCCTCGAAGAGCATATACTCGTGACGCAGTTTGAAGCGATCATCAGCAATGAGGAACGAGTTAACGGCAATCTACGAGATATTAGCCAGCCGATGGTAGTGCGGTAACCGATGGTGGTTGAGAAGGCGAATATTAGTGCCAGTGGGAATTGATGATAATTCAGCAATGATAGGTGCGGTAATAGTGGCATAGCCGGCAGTAAATCAAGTGGTGGCCACGATGGTTAAGCGAAAAGCAGAAGGTGCAGCGTAGCGGCGTAGTCAGCGTGACCAGCGATAGTGGCAGATAGCCGATGATAATTGGTAGCGGCGAACCGAGAGAACGCCCAGGCCAGGTCCATAACCAAATTTTTCATAGTTAGTTGGCGGTACTCGGTAAACTTAACTGCGCGAAAGGTTAGGTGATGAAGGTTTATGGCGATATATCAAGGTGTCAGCCCAGCATCGTCTCAGCTGCTGGCGGCGGAGACTTTTTTCGATGATGGTTGGCTTGCACGTGGGCCAGCAGCGGTGGCGGCAGTGACAGTAACGTTACACAAGCGGCCGTAGGTCTGGCGATGGAAAATTTTGACCTATCGAGGTTGTTTGTCGAGTGACTTCGATAGCGTATGGAAGAGGTTGAATTGAATCAGATTTTGACTATCGAGTTGTTTGTGAGTGTGACTCGATGGCGTTAACTGTATGGAAGAGGTTGAATTGAATCCAATTTTGACTATCGAGGTTGTTTGTCAGTGTTACTCGATGAATTAACACTATGGAAGAGGTCGAATTGAATCCTCACATTTTGACCTATCGAGGTTGTTTGTCGAGTGTTACCGATGGCGTTAACATATGGAAGAGATCGTGGGATGTCCACCAAGGACCTTTTGACTATATATCGTGTTACTTGACTTCTTATGGAAGAGGTCGATCAAGTCTGGATTGATCATGCGATTGAGATACAACGTGAGTTGTATATTCTCAAGTGGAAGGATTAAATGAAGAAGAAACAAGCTTGTAAGGAAAAGCCATAAACTCATTACTTTGATAATGTTGGTGATATAAAATTGTCACAAGATAACTTAACAAAAGGGATGAGATACATTTTTAAAGAAAGTTAACAAAAGACAAGAGGTGGAGAGGAAAAGATAAATGGGATAAATTAAGGACTATAATATTTATACACCAAGGATTACATATAACACTTTTTAGAGACCCTCCATGTTCTAAGTTCTAGGGATGATTTTTTTCCTTTGGGTCTTTAGTTATAGCTTGACGGTTGGTCATCTGATAGCAAAGTGGGGAGTAGGTCTTTTACAGGAAAAACCCTCTGAGGTACTTCTTTATCTTGAAGATTAAAATTCTCGATGTTGAAGGTCACCGAAGGGCGTGGTTGAGCTTGTTTGAGGTACCATGATTGTGCTATTTGTTGATTTCCATACTCCAACCCCAATGGGAGTTTGAAATTTTATCTTAAGATGAGGTATGAGTGACAGAAGATTGATTGGAGGGATCTTCCAAATATAGTATTGTATCTTTGAATTTGACCACTATGAATTGAGAGTGAGTGACTTGTTGAGAAAATTCTTGAGAACAACGGAAGGGTGATTGTCCCCTCCACTCGTGCAGGCGATTATCAAACCCATATAATGGTCCCTGGGTTGAAGTTTTTCTTAAACCCATGCTAAGAAAGGTGGAGTAAAATAAAATATCAACCTCATTATCAATCAAAATTCTCTTAACAATATAACATAGTCACAATCCCCTTGACAATGAGGATCTTGATGTGGAACTTGGACTCCTTCAAGTCGAGTTATTAAAGTGATGGGATGATTAATACAAGCTTTTTTTAACTCTTCTCAAAGCGGTGATGAAGACTTGATTAGATAGTAGTAGCCCACTTGCAATCGTTTCAATTTCTCCAACTATTTGGCGACTATTATGTTGTTTCTGTGATGATTTTCTCGATTTCCCCCCAGTTGGAGCTATGTTTGCTTGAGTTGGTTGGTTTTGTACAAATTGGCATAGATATCCATGTTGAATAAGCCTCTCAATCTCTTCTTTAAGTTGTTTTACATCGAAGTATGTCCGACTTTGATGGAAGTGACAATATTGCTCTTGATTTCCTGAATTTAGTTTTCGTGGATGTGGCCACTTGATGGTCTCTTCATCTCAAATAGCCAACAGATGTTAACACGAGATGTGTTTAGCGGTGTGTATTCCAGTCGTGGTTTTGTCGTTGCGGGTGAGGAAATCATGACTACCTTGTTGCTTCTTATGGGATTGTTGATCTGTTTTAGAGCACTCTTACATTTTTTTGTGAATTGTTCAAATTGTTTTCGATGGGCATTAATAGCCTCATCAGCAGAAATCTGTGCTTCTACACGGTGAACTAAGTCAGCATATGAGCGGACCGTATCTCGCATTAGTGAAGTAAAAGGCCGGGCCGGAGTCCTCAAGGAAAATTCTCTCTTAATAGTTCGGGGTCTCGGGTATTTGGCGAGCTTCTAAGGAGAACCTCTGGAAGTATTCCTTAAGTGATTCACCCTCATTCTGATAAATGCCGGAGAGATGGGAGAAATCTTTAATGATCCTCCTATTTGCAATGAACTGTTCCACAAAATTCTTGGTGAGTTCGTCAAAGGTATGGATGGATTCCCTTGGAAGGGAGTAGAACTAAGTGCGAGCTTGTCCCTTGAGGAGTGGAAAATACGACAAAGTGTGTCGAGCTTCGTTGGATATGCATGATAGTCTGTAATGGTCGATGTGTTCATGTGGGTTAGTCGCCCCATCATAGGAATCAATGCTTGGAAGCTTGAAACCTACAGGAATAGGATGTTGAAGAATAACTTCAACTAAAGGTGAGGATTCCTCATAGCTGCGGTGAGGGAGAAGATGATTTCTGTCTTGAAGGTGAAATTTGTCTTGCATTAAGCGTCATAATTCTACACGTATAACATGACGAGTGGGGTCAATAGGACGAGAATGTGTCAAGCTACCAGCAATAATTGGTGGATTAGCAATCGGTTGGTACTGCGGGATGGATGAGTAGAACTAGCTGTCGAGGAGATCAACATCATGGTCTCTGGGAGGAACTTCATGAAGGAGATTATTTTGACCTCCCAGTGCTTGTCGATCTTGGGGAGATGTGTTTTCAGCGGTAGTATTTGTGTTCCTCAAAGTCGGATCATCTCATTTTGAGACTCTTCCATTCGGCCAAGATCTTCTAAAGAGATTTCTTGGCAACTTCGTGAGTCCGCCTATCGGGAAGTGAGCGAAGGTTGGCGTCCTTGGTTCAAGGATTGGTTTTGAGAGTGGGGAGTTGGGCGGGAGGCTCCATTATTCTGTGTTGCTTTATTAGCCATGAGGTGTTCACAGGAATTGTGATTGAAGGGTTCTCTTCCCACAGACGACGCCAAACTGTTGCGTGCTAGAAAACTAGTTATGGTAGAGTAAAAGTTTTTTCCTTAGCCTCGTTGTGAAATCCAGCACACACACAGGTATTTAAAGAGTGAACAATAAAACTCCAGAATTTTTATGTGGAAAACCTCAAAAGAGGGAAAAACCAGGGGCTAGCGGTAAAAGCTTCCAACTATGTATCTGTTTGAGTATAAGATCTTCTCGACGGGATTACATAATTGTATATGAGAAAGGGACAATTCGTAATAATAGGCAATCGAGCGATGTTGATGTGATGTTGATAGCGATGTTGGCGATGTTGGATGATGTTTATGATGATGTTGGCGATGATGTTGATGATGACCACGATAGTGGTCGGTGATGATGACGGCAACGATGGTCCGGAGTGAATCAGCGGTGGCGGGTGGCGGCGGCCGGCGCGGTGGTTGGCGAGGTCAGTGGCGACGATTGTGCTTGGAGGATCTTTAGAGCTCTCTCCTCTCTCTCTGCTTGGGCTCCCTCATGAGGAATGAGGTATTTATAGGTGGAGGAGTAGCGTCTATAAATACATGCAAAATCCGAACCACTCCTCCATCGGACGGCTCATGATGATTCCCTTGATCATATGATGTATTTTGTGTATTTGAATGCTCAAATGAAGTCAGAATTGTAAGATCTTTGGCTTGTTGGAACCGGCTCGTCGAGACGCTCGATTTGACTATAAACACTCCATATTTGAGAGCTTTTAGAAATTTAACTGATGTCTCAAAATTTCCAATGATATTTTAAGTGCTTGATCTCGACCAGTTTCAATTTCTGATTAGCTTGCTTTCGACATCAAGATTCATGCTTCGACTAGAGGAATTTTCAGGATCATATCAATAACAAATCTAAGAATCTGTATAAATATATTTATTATTTAATCATGAGTTAGTAAATTCATGTGTTTATGCTAATCAACATAAAAATAAATTACTTGTGATAAACTCAAAAAAAAATTCTTTCAACCTTGAATTTGCTTGATATTCTAGTATTTTTAAAAGATTGGGAAGCGAATATGTTTGAGCTTAATTTGAAATCAAGTTTATTAGTTGGATGAGTTGATTAAAAGGATAAGATAAAGAGTATCAATTATTAGTTTATAGTTTTGGGTAGCACTTATCGAAATATGTTGCACCTAGAAGAAATGGCATTGATGTTGGTTGTACATAAGAGATTATATATATATATATATATATATATATATATATATATATATATATATATATATATATATATATATATATATATATATATATATATATATATATATATATATATATATATGTTAGTATTTAAATATGTTGTACCTATAAGCAAATGCCTTGATGTTGGTCACCAACTGTAGATTTTGTATTTTATATGTTTGAGAGTTCACATCTATGTTAGCTCGATAATGAACCTCAATAGACATCATCAAGAGGTAGAGGGTTTTGTTATAATCATAGGAAGCTCTTGCAAACATCCTAAGCCATTGAAAGAAAATGTGAGAGGAAGAGAGAGAGAGAGAGTTGAGATAATTAATGGTTAATATTAATATTTAAGCATGGAATTTTAAATTATAAGTTAAGCTTATTTTTATAGACTCACATTACAAATAATCACTTAAAATACATCTATTATTGAACATTACTATAATGAGCATAAATTTGTCATTAAAGTGCAGTGAAAAATAAGTTATTTAACTACCAAACATCCAAGTACAACCACATGTATTTATGAGGGTTATTCACATCTTGTTAATCCATCTTATTCAAAACACTTAATTTTCAATTCATATTAAGGATATTGTCAATGATTGTGAATGAAAATATCAATATCTAGATAGAAGCAAATATTTTTTTTAGATGAATTTATTGATGGAATGAAAAAATTTCTCAATTTGTATTTCAAAATAGAGAGTATATCATCTAATAATATTATATGTTCATAACTAAAATATGATAATAATTTTATCAGTTGAGGTTCATTATCGAGCTTATTTGCACATGAGCGTCATATTATAAATATTATTTTTTTGAAATGAAGATCTTATTATGATATATTATATGTTTACTTATTGTAGAAGATTCATCTAAAATACTCACTATTAAAAAAATGAGCTTTTATGAGGAGCCATAAAAAAACACAAATAATGATATCAACCTTTGACAGTTTAATTTTGTATCCTGAAAAAGAAACCCTAAAACACCGTTCAACGTTTTAGTTTTTATCCTAAAAGTAAGATTCAAACTCAACGAACCATTCTACTCTTTCCCTGTTCAGCAGTCCTGAACTCCGCGTTACCCCGGAAAGTCCCCGAGTGAGAAAATTTATAAGAAAAATAGGCTCATTCATGATCAACGTGGAGACCGGCCAACGAACCTCTTTGTTATTATAAATACCTCATAACTCCTCTCCTCAAAACAAACTCATATGTTTCTTCTTCGCCATTAATCCACTTCAGATTCGTAAGCGCAGTGGTTCTATTTACTAAGCATCAAACTATATAGTTTTTGGTTTTTTTTTCACTACTCGGACGTTCTCATGGCGGGCTAATTTTTAAACTAAACATCATTAGTGATTTAATTAGCTAATTAGACAGGATAAAAAAAAATTAACAAAATAAGTTTTAGCCAAGTCAGGGCGGCTGATCGATCGGCGTCATCTGGACGGCGACTTAATTTTTTTAAAAAAAAATTCTGATCCGTTTTGAACATATCGGATCGAGTTGTCGAATTTGACGTAGTTGGTGTCGTTGGAAAGATAATAAAAAATTTAGCAACTTTCATGTTGACAGCTTTCGACGAATCTGGCCCGTTAAGCCGCAGTTTTTGCAAATGTGTGAGATGTGAAGTTGCAAAAAATAAAACATGTGATGCAGCCCTCGTTTTTTGGCCATATCAGGCTCATCAGTTGTCGGATTTTGGCGTGTTTAGCATCGTTGGAAAGATAATAACAAATTTTACAACTTTTATGTTGATAACTTTTGACGGATCTCGGACTTTTGCAAATGTATTTTTTTTTAAATCTTTGGAGATGTAAAAATTTGGCGTTACAAAATTAAAAATATTACGGATCTCGTTTTTGTGATCTTAACACAATGCTTGTTGAATACATATGATTTTTTGATAATATTAAACATTGTTAGTGTTAATTTTTTCGGTATGAGTCTAAATAGGCGTGAGTTAACCAAATAAAACTAAATTGATAACAAACAAAAGTATAATTGAATCGGGAATCAATAAGTGGACATGCAGTCGACTACATGACATAAAGTGATAAAAAAAAAATATCGTCGATGTCTACGCATGGTGGAATCGCATCGCTACCGAGTGTAATGAGATGGTGGTCGCGTGGCGATCCGCAAATGATGCTACGATCCTCCTCCTCGCCCACGCTCGGGTTGTTGCGAACATTCCAAGTCTGTAACATGTGGTATCTCAGCGGAAGCCTGAGATGGCAACGAGTACCCGTGGTACACTGCATATGGCGGTGTCATGTGGAATGACGGTGGAGCATATGTAGGGATGGATCGGTGCATGCCATGGGTTCATCTGAGACCATATTGCATCCTGATATGAATCGTGGTTGTGAATGGATAGGTAGGCACCACCGCGTATATGATGGACCCACATCCATCGATGGTGCATCTGTCTTGATCGAAGTGCTGAATGTCTATATCCTTGTATCGTCGATATATGCATGTTCCCGATCCACACACCGTTGCCATAATCGTCGATGGATTTCAAATTCGTGTCACCCTCTCGCCAAAATAGCGGCGAAATATATCTTGATTGGATGTGGTCACGCTGCGAAGAAAGTAAATTTATATCAGGGTTTCACTGTAACAAGGGAAAGCAAATTGTAATTTCACATATACTTACCATCAGACGATTTCCAGGCGCACGGGGGTAGTATGTATCAGGTGGAATTGTCGGTGCCTTCAGCATATAAAGTGAAGCCCAAGATCGGTACCACCTCATGTAACGGTTGATCGATCACCGGTCATCAATCCGATCACAACCAACTCCACGCCGCTCCCACTGTGCAATGTATGAGTGGTGGTACACCTCAATCAACGTCGGCCTTTCCTCGTCCATCAACACGAACAAGCGATGGATCTATCGGTCAACATCAATCATGGGAGGCATGCGAACTCGATCACACGATCGGAAGGTGCCACTCTACCCTCTTCCAATCGTGGTACTCTAGCCATATCTCCTCTCCCTGCAAACATATATCTGCGATGCGCATGCGGATCTGATGTCCATATGGCTCCCAGATGACCTGCACATGTACCATCAAGACACTCTGAAAATTAAAATTCCATAACGAGTAAAGAAGTAAAAATGACTGCTATTTAGCGTACCTGACTCTGCAGAAGTCCATCCAGCTCATCCCTGTATACTCTGATGTTGAATGCTGACATTTCTCGAACAAATCCTTCATTCCAGCGACATCCAACACTAAGACCATCAATGTCTGTAGGATAGGGAACACGTAAGGTAGGTCTGCCAACATGAATGTGCTCCCAGGCCCATACCGCGAAATGAATACATCGCTATATATTCTTGCGCTTGGCTTGGTTGCCTCATGCAACTCTGTAAAGAATCGTAAGCGGTAGCCGAGAAACCCCTGAAAGAATGAATGTCCTCAAATAATGATAGATACTGCAGGTGGACCTCTGATCCTGAAGTGTCAGGAAGAAGAAAAGAACCAATGGCAAAGCGGTATGTATGCTCGATATGCATAATAAGCGGTGCTCGGTAGATCTAAGTATGAATCTCGTAAAGTCCACCGCCATCGTAAAGGTAAGCACGTGGGTGCATGTGCCTGACCCATATGAATACGAGGTGACATGGATGGATCGGATCACGATACGGTATCGGGATGGGCTCCAATCAACTCGTCCGGCCAGTCGGCCGCGTAGTCCACCGTCTCCCTCCACCAGCTGACACGCGCACATAAGAGAGGGGCCATATCGGCACGGGGATCATCGCGTGTGATCGTCATCTCACCTATAGCAAAGTGGAATGTGTTCGTCTGCGGGCACCAGCGCTCCACTAATGACGTCAGTAAGTGATGATCGGCAATATGCGCATCTGAGACACATGCCAGGCATCTCGCAATGCACCCATGAATCGAGGCGTTAATAGGCCATTCCATGAACATCAACAAGTGTCGGCCAGCCTCAAAGCATCGAAAGAATGCGTAAAAACTTAGCGGCAAATACATTGGCGAAATAACATCGAAAATAACGTCAATCGATGTCTCTATGTCTACCACGTAACACAGCTATGCTAGGGTGCACCCCTACCGGTGGTGGACCGTAGTCCTCAGTAGTATCCTCTGGTCGTCGCCTCCTCCTACGTGGGGGGCGGGGGGCTTCACCGGCAGACATCTTAACCTGGGTTCGTTGTGGCATTATAAATAAAATAAACAAATTAAACCAATTTACTGAAAAAAAAAATGTAATTCCTCAATACTATTTTATGGCATATTTAATGTAAACTTGAACGTGTAAGAACATCTTGAAAAAGTTTGGCAAAACATCCTGAAAATTTCATTCATTTGGCCTCATGGCCGAAAGGTTGAAACAGCTGAAAAAATCCTACAAGCGCTTAATTAATCAAAACAAGCTCAGTTTTGTTAGAAATAACAAGCTCAGTTTTGTTAAAAGGGAACAAAAGTATCTTATGAAAAAAATTCCATTACTAAAGACGCATTTATCGATTGGCGCATTGCGAAATTATGCTTCTATGCTTAGAAACCAAAAAAAATGAACAGATCATAAGGTTGTACATTCTATAAATGCAATTCAAGGAAGAAATACTTTAAAAAGATGCTGAAAATTAGAGCAGAATTCAATACAATGAGGTATATTTATACTTAAAAACTGAAAACAAGATCACAGGCCGACAGGTTGGCCACTGTTACTATAAATGCAATTCAAGGAATAAATACTTTAAAAAGATGCTGAAAATTAATAAATATCATATGTAGATCCTCCTTACTCTCTCTATAATCCTCCATCAAATCTCTCAACAAAAGTATAGCATCTATAGTAAACCTTCTTGACATGAATTCAAATTAGTATTGAGAAAGCATCAAACAGCATACAAAAGAGGAAGGAAAAAAGGAACTACAAGCAGCATACAAAAGCTGCAGATGAGGTCAAGCCGTATAATGTGAAATAAATGGAAAAAATCCCACATCAGAAAATCAGTGAGTTGTGCATGTAAGAATAAACCTAATGCTAATCTAGAAATAAATAAAATGACACCAGCTCAAAAAAACCATGCAAGATGTCCTTGTGCACAATAATCCTCCTAAATCTCAAATCCCTTACAGATCATATGTAATACGATTACAATTCCTGCTACAGAAGGTTCGATAAAACATGCCTTTGAAAAGAACAGATATGATTGATTAATTATTTTTATTAGAAAACAGATACATAACAACAATAGCATAAACACACAACATGACATCAAACAACAGACTCCAGAAACATCACACTCTACACGCGAGGACGACATTGGACCTATCCATGGTCTTACAAAGCACGCCTTGGAACTTTTGGAATGTTCTCATCCATGGTATTTTAAACCTTGCCCTTGGCCTTCTAGACTTTTTAATATTAGGTGGGGTATAAGTTTTAATCGCCACTGATGTAATCGCCCTCCTCCAACGAGAAACTCTCCCGGTAGTACTATAATTATGGCAGAGTACCACAGAGGCGTCCGTGGTTTAGGTGGCGTTGGCTCAAAACTGCAATCACGTGTGGACAAGGTAGGTGATAAGACTGTGGTTGTCTACACGCATATGCTGCACTCATAGAAAGCTCAACTTTGTAGGTTCGATTCGACATCAACACTTGATACTCAGACATGCTAATTCTAACGGGTTCAGGTAATCTTCGTGCCTCGCGTTCATTAGCAATAAGTGTAGCTTTAATGCGAGGGGAAAACAAGTTTTCTTGTTGCCTTTCTAGAGCGGCAGCCTTTTCAAGACATTTTGTGAAAAATAAAACTATATTATAGTAAACTGCCATAATCAGAGCTTGAATAGGTAAACCACGTGCACGTTTAAGCACACCGTTGAAGCACTCTGTTGCATTTGTCATCATTGTGCATTACTGTACCCGTTATCATGAGTTTGAGTCCACTGTTGAACATCCCTTGAAACCAGCTGTGTGCCTCTTGCTTAATATTCTTAATGTCCGACATGTGCCTTTTGAAAATTCGGATGTCGTGTTTCCAACATACATTTTCGACACATGAATTCATCTATGCCAAGTTGACGTCTTGCTCTCTTGAAGTTCTCCAAATGGTGAAATGGTGGCACCCATGGGAAGATTTCTCGACGACCACGGACAAGACACGCATGTCTATCGAGATGAAGCATAGGTCACCCTCAGACACTAATGGGATCAAGTCAAGAGTTTGCAAAACCAAATCAAGACTCGATGCTTTCGATTCAACCACTGCGAGCTAATGGAATAACCCATTGTCTGCGTCGATCCCAACAGCATTAAGTAGAGTGCCTCTGTACTTACCTAGGAGAAAAGTCCGTCGAACAGAGCAGGCGGCAATCACCAACATATTGATGGCTCAAATGACGGACCGTTGGAATCTATTCGATTCTGGGTACTGTATCTTGAACCTAGCATAGATGTGCAAACAGCGATATAAATTTTCCCAATGATCTGATTCCTCCCAACCGCCAAAATAGCCTTAACTTTTCTTCTTGCATCCCAAGCCTTCATATAAGACACTCAGATATTGAACTTGACTCTATCAATAATCTCCACGGGCTTGAGATCCAATGGCCTTTAGAGTTGATGAAATAACTTATAAAATGCGTGCATTGCTGTGTCCAAAGATTAAGAATTGAATACAATCTGGTGATGGAGCCAACCAATTCTCCAAGTTCCACCCAACCTCTTAACGAAATGCGCCAAAACATGGTCTCACTGTCGAATGGGGTGCATGAGAAATCTTGATTTGCTTGAGGCATATATGACATATTCAACATTGTTTATAATCGACCACCCGAATAGCAAATTACGCTTCTTATCATGAAAGCACATACCTTCCACTAATTCATCTGGGATGCAATTCTCGTCTTTGAAGATTGAATCATCTGATGGGCCATCAAATGCAAGATCTTCATCCCATTCTTTGGTGGTCTGAGCATATAATCATTATTATGTATAAAATGCTCCTCAGTATGATTCGTTCTCCTTGAGTAATCGACAATCAAATCTGATGTATGAGATGGTTCACGCCCTTAAATCATCTCCCCGAGTCAATATAATCATCATCATCCTCATCACTACTATCTCCACTAGGCATAGTTTCAGATTCAACATTTACATCGATGGTGGGTACATCATTATCTTGTCGGTTCAACATTTGAGCGAGCTTGTCTTGCATGATATTCATTTTCCTCGCTGCAGCCTCATATATCTCCCCTTGAGTACTTATCTGAGGAGGTGGTGTTATGTAATCTGTGCTGATCCCACCACTTCGATGCTCGACTACGTTACTAACCAATCTATCTCCACGTGGGAGTTGCTCAAATTCAACATACACCACAATAGACTGTGAACATGCTGCATTAATAATAGTCTCACAAACTTCATCATCATTAATGTGTGTCGCAACAAATCCAGTTCCAATAGGAAAACGACCCACCAGATTAACAGAGAATCTTGATGGATCTAACTTCAACGACCTCATAACTTTTCTCTGTAATTCCTCAAATTTAATCCGTCGTGAAACTTGGATTGGACGATTTCTCCCACCAATATATGTTGGAATGAACTCATCACCTCACAGTTCACCATCATAATAAAGAACAATAAATACACTATTTGAACTCATCACAGCTTGTAAAACCAGATTCAATCGCTACCTATTATGCACAAAAAATCCATTAATATATGACAAAGATGGAAATACTTACGCATTCAAGCCATCACTCGATCCTAATATTTCACCTAAACAAGAATCCAGCTAATATGACAAATAAAATCCAAATCCAATCATTCTCTTTGAAAGCAAAAATAAAACATCCCTAAACTACACATACATACTTCCTAAATAAAAAATAGAACATTGCACAAAATTAAGCCTACATAAAATTGTGCACAATTTCAGATTGATCACAGATCTCCTAAACCCTAAATTAAACTACACATACACATTTCCTAAATAAAAAAATAAAACATTGCGCAAAAAATGAAGTTTTCCTACATAAAAATTGCGCACAATTTTAGATCGATCACAGATCTCCTAAACCCTAAATTAAACTACACATACACATTTCCTAAATAAAAAAAACTTTGCAAAAAAATGAAGCTTTCCTAAATAAAATTAGCACATTTTTGATCGATCACGATCTCATAAACCCTAAAATTAACTACACATACACACTTCCTAATTTGTTCTAGATCACGATAAAAAAATTTAGTTACTAGATCCACCATATTCAAGGAGAGACTATACTTTGTTCTATAATAACAGAATATGATTCATATTCTCATAATGATGCTATTAACCAAACAAAAATGGCAAGAACAACTAGTGATTTCAGAAAACCCTTTAAGAATCTATAGGCATTAGACAAAAAATGAAGCTTTCCTAAATCAAAACTGTGCATAATTTCAGATCGATCACAGATCTCTTATTAATATCATAACAATTAGCTAAACCAACCAAATAAACTCATTCAAAATACATTTCTTCTTCGTTTGGGGTTAGAAATACCTAAATCGGCGAAAATAAACCTTCCAAGCTATTTTCCTGGCCGGCGGCGACTTCTCTGACCGGCGGCGACTTCCCTGGCCGGCGGTGAGGTGGATCCTAGGCAATAAATGGATCAGCGTAGATCTAGCGGAAGAAAATGAACGAAGAGAAAAACAAGAAACCGAGCTTGCTCGGGTTTCGTCCTAAATAGGGAAGAGATTGCCCATTCGGTATGGCTGACATCGGTCGGCGCCATGTGGCCACTGGCGCCTTTTTTTTTTTTATCCTGCCTAATTAGCTAATTATATCACTAATGAGGTTTAGTTTAAAAATTTTGCCTCTCATGGCTACTAAAAGGGGAGGTCTTGGCGTTGTGTTCTTAGTGTTCTCCTTTGCATGGTTCGATAGGCAGGGATTTTCAGGCCGCCACCGATGGCGAGCGGCAGTCTTGAAAGAAGAGCCATATTTCATCACGGCGAGAGCTGGATTGGTTCGAGTCAAAGGGCCATCACCGTCAGAGCTTGGTCACCATGGACCTGGTGGTGGCAATGGAGTATGCCCCCCATAAGGAGAGATTAAAGAGCTTAATTCACTGGTTAATTCAAATTTTAATAGATAGTAAGTTATTATTATAAGGCGTTGAGTGTATCCTCTAAGTTATAGCTCTATCTTTTTAGCTCATTGGTTGATGTATAAAGAGCATGAAAATGTGCTCATAAATTGATTTATGAAGTAAAAATTTGATTAATATTTCTTTTGTAAAATATTAATTTATCAAAGTTATTGATTAAAAAAAAAGCATATTAATGGTTGTGTAGTTTTTGTGTGTTCATGATAAAAATTATTTTTTGCTTGAATTTTTTGATAAGATATCGAACGTTAATGATAGGTTTGTAATACTCAGTGACTTTAAGCAGACAAACTTCTAATCTTTACATTAGCAATAGAGGAGAGAGAGAGAGAGAGAGAGAGAGAGACGTTGTCCTAATCGCATCACTAACTCGACTTGCTTGAAGTCAATCAATCCTTTGAATATATTATTAGTTTAAAATGAAACAAATAATTCATTTTGATTAAAATATAATTAATAAATAAATTAAAACAACTGTATGAACTCTCTGAATATCAGAGCATCCTCAATATATATATATATATATATGAAAATATTAAAATCAGTATTTTCCTTCACAACATGATTTATGTATAATAAACATAAGAGATGGGTGGTTCGGTTTTATGATCTACGAGCCGACAGAATGTATTCACTGTCAAACAAAAATAATGTTTAAATATTTTTGACATGAACATAAAACGGCTCATAAATAAGAATTTGTGTACGTTAAATGATTTGAATGATATGATTACCTATTTCATGCATGAATGATGTTTGTATCAATTGTTTCATGTTCCATGACGAAATTCAAAATTTGCTATAGCAATGTTCATTCTCGAGTAATATTATTACTCTATTACTTGAGTATGATGAAGATTGAATATTTTATGATTCGTGTATATGCACTTTGGCCTTCTCATACACCATTCATCTTCCTCCAAGGTGATCACGGAGTCTGATTCCCAACTCTTCTTTCCTAAAAGGATCGAAGCATAAAGAATGAATCGATCATGCCATGCCTCCCCGACTTATTGCTGGTCATGTTCAATGCTTCTTGATTATGATAAGCTATGCTTCATTCTTCATTATCATATTCTCAAACAAGTTGCATTTTCTATCTAATATTGTGCTTTTGATTGTTATTTATTAATCAAATTTACATTACTTGTACAAAATTTACTTCAAGTTGATAATTAAGAAGATAAACTCAGTTGACATTGAAAGAACAAGTTGGCCTTAAACAAGTTCTTGTTTCTTATTTGAGGATTTTTAGACAACTTTTTATCTGTAAAAAAGCTTCGATCTTAATATTTGTTTCATTGTTTGTGACACTTTCTTATTCCATGTTTTTGAACTATATGTGATGTTGATTTGATATTCTGTAGTTTTATTTTTTTCCGATCAATGAAAGCTGTGATAATTCAGATTCATTAAATGAGTGGGATAATTCTTCATTGATCATAAAACGGTTTTGTTCAGTTTGGCAAGTTTAGGGTCTGAGTTGTATTTTTATTTTATTTTATCTATATTTTGAGTTCAATTAAAATATATTTGATGATAAAAAAAAAGCTTTATTTTTAAGAAATAAAAATAAAAATACTAAAAAAATATTATAAATAAACATATTTTCAAAATAAAAAAAAAATAAAAACACAAAATAAAAAGATCATGTGGATATATATATATATATATATATATATATATATATATATATATATATATATATATATATATATATATATATATATATATATATATAATGATGATGGCTGGATGGCTGGTTGTAATGGTTGCTAGTTTTATTTGTACTCATGTGATGATTGTGATGTTAATGATATAAGAAATGCACATGTCATGAATATCTTGATATTATGATAATATGTATACCGTTATGAACATGATAATATTGATTAATACTATAAATTCAATATATGATTGTAGGACATTAACTGCATGATTCTTTAACTTATTTATATTTTCTCTGACTTAATTTGGATCTCATCCGCTAGTGCCTTACCGATATATGCTTGTCATCTTTTTTAAAAAATATTAACCTTGTAAACTTAATTAGAATTATTAATTTTGATTATATCAATCGCTTATTCTTGAACTTATTTAGAGTTTGAAACTATGATGAAAGTATTTATCAAGACAGTCCCTAAAACAAGTTCAAGGCATTCATGATCTTATTTGAGCTATAGAATCATATTTGAAATGTGGAATACAAAAGATTCAAACTTGATGATGTGGGCTCCAAAAATTCGTCACCGACCTCTCGGTTAAGAGAGTTTGGAACAATGTCTCTAAAATTTTCGAGAAAGGAATGGAATAGTATATAAGACACTACTCATTTTTGTGAGGATTTTAGATAGTTTCCAGTTATAGTTAATTACCCCTCCCAATACTGAAAGAGCACTTTCGATTAAGGCTAGTCGATGAATCGCTGAATGCGAGCATATAGTAACAACATGTGGAGTATAAAATTGTGAATTTATGAAATTCATCATTTTAACATAAAACAGATGGTTGGGGGAACGATGACGCGCCCGATCAAGATCCCATGGTTCCGCCATCCCGGGTTGTCGTGATCCCTAGTCTACTTAGTCAGAGGAGGTAGTTGACCCAACCTGACCGAAGGATCCTTGTTAGTAGCCATGAGTTGTATCATTCAAGAAATCCTTGTAGACATAGGGTAGTGTTTGTCTAAGGGGACTACTTCAAGTCCACCTTAGCTGATAGAGGGTTTTTTTGCCCTATCAAATGCACCATATGATTCACAACTCAAAGGACAGAGATAATGGGGAACATAAGTGCAACAATCATGACTGTAATATAATGGTGTCATTTAGCGGCAACCACCCGATCAAAAGACTTTGGTCGTAGCCGCATCATATGTGGAGTCCATCGCCAAATCATGTGACATAGGTCACACGCCACATCCTTATAGCATGAGATTATTTGAGTGTGAATATAGATGTACACTTGACTTGACATTGACTCCTTTGTGCTTTCACATCTAATAAACTCATGGTGGTGGATGTATTATTTTTTTGCTTTAAGTTTTTTTTGAAGTTTGAATTTCATTTAGGAATTTATAGCTTAATAACATATTAGATTTTGCATTTGAGTTGAAACTTAATTTAAGTTAATTTGATCCGAGATTGTGATTACATTTTAATAGAAGTATCCTCCTTGAAATCTTCATTCAACACCATCATTGGGGTTTATAAGTCGCTTAATCATTTAATTTATTGTTCTAGATCCTATTAACTATTAATTCAATAATAGAAGATTAGATCTAGATTTATACTTTGATAATTTTTAACTTGAGAATATTGAATATAAATATCTTAAATATTTTTTATAATTATGACCCATCCGGTTGATATCCTCAATCAACTCAGCCATCATTGGGGAATTGATCATTCATTTTGTTATTTCAGATTCTATCGACTCTATTGATTTAATAATATAAGATCAGATCTAGATTTATATTTTAAGAATTTTAAATTTGATATTATCAAATATAAATTTCTTAGATATTTTGATAATGATGACCCCTCTGGTTGATATTCTCAATCAACTCAGCCATCATTGAGGTAGACCTTGTCGACTCTGCTCATTTGCTAACAAAGGATCAAGTCTATGATTTGTATTCTTGAATTTGGATTTGAGGTGATTTAACATAAATACTTTAAAATTTTAGATAATAATAACCCCCTCTAGTTAAATTCTACAACCAACATAGCCATCACTGGAGAATTAGGAGGTTTGTTTGATCATTTAATTTGTTGTTCTAGATTCTATCGATTTTATTAATTTAATAATAGAAGATCAAATCTAGATTTATATTTTAAGAATTTTAAATTTGAGATTATTTAAAATGAATATCTTAGATATTTTGATAATGATGACCCCTTTAGTTGATATCCTCAATCAACTCAACCATCATTGGATAGTTAAGAGATTATTATTATACTGATAAAATTAGCTTCTCAGAGAATTTCTCAAGTGAAAAAGCTATAACAAAATCATTAGGTTTTATTAATCTAGACTTAGTCTGTAGACCCAACCAGGAATCAACCCGCGTAACATCCTCAGACACTAAGTTTAAGCATTCAGCGTAGTGTCGGTGCCCATGCAGATTATTCAATTCAAGTGTTCATATAAACTCTCAAATAATTTAGTGTATTTTGATACCAATGATTTAATATGAATTTTGAAGTACTTGAATTAAATTAGAAGTTTATCTTATGATACATGCATATCAAGTTAAATTCATATGGATATTTATATCAATTTTTAAAAAAATATCCAAGTTGAATTTAATAAATTTCTTATGAAGCAGGTGAGATTTATTTAGAACTAAAATTAACGCCTTTTGTCTGCTTCTATTTTTGTGTTGCAGATTCAGTGGCGTGCGATGTTTTAGACTTATATTGCAATATGGAATAGCATATCGTGATTTATATTTGCTTCTTTAATAGTCGAGTTTGAGAGATTCATAGCTATTTCTTATGCTTATTAATAAACCTTCAAATTTATTGTATACTTCTAATGAATTCTTTGACTACCCTCAATTCTATTGAAATGAATTATGAGGAAGTCTGGTATTCACTAGAGAACTTGTTGCACTTAATAATGAGTCATGAATTCAACTAAGTTTATTCCAATTCACTCAATGTACGATCAACCATTTATTAGGAAGCAATGATTATGATTTATGCTTATTGATGAACCACTTAATCGACCTCCTTAACTTGTAAATGCACATTTAAGCTTCTTATAAATCTCAGATAGCTAAATTATGTACTCATCTAAAACCTTCTTATTTATCTCAAAGTGAATCATAAAATAATCATAATGATCAATAAGGACTCTCTCTTAGGCTTATCAACAAGCCCTTTAAATTCATTTCAAGCCTCCTACAAACTTTTTCTCTCATTAAATCATTTGAAATGAATCATGGAAGTGTTTAGTTTTCATCAGAATGACTAGTTTATATCTAATGGTGAGTTATTTGACTTAATATAAGTCCTCTACAAGTCTCACTTGAACTACGTCTGTATGCTTATAAGTTATATTTTAATCCCACTGTAAGTCTTCAATGATTCACTAGGATTCTCCTTTTAGATTATTTTAATCAAAATATTGTGAGGTTCAATTTATGTATATCAAAGGAATTCAGATTTATTTTAAGTTTTGTAGGTTCACATGAGTTTGATCCCTATTTTCTTCTATGAAATATGATTTGTAATTTTATTTGTAATCAAGTCTCTTTCAAATTAATTTCAAGTTCATCATTTATATTTGTAATTTCAAATTCAATTAAGCATATGTTGAGTTTAACATATTAAATGGTACTATTCATTATGCTTAAGCTTTATACAAGTGCAGAATTTAGACAAAATTTTGGCAGCCTCTTGGCATGCATAGGGCCCTGCATCGGGAGTCTGGGCCTGCTCACCGCACTACAAAGAGTGCGTATGAGTGGTATAAACCATGTCCAATGTATCTTCTTGCCTACCACACTATAAAGAGCTTGTATATGTTACCTGCAAAGAGCATGTATATGTTACCTGCATATAATTTTCTCCACTGCGTCGCGAGTGTCGCCTATGAGTTCTCCCTACCGTGCTACAAAGAGTGCGCACGAGTTCCACTCATCACGCCAGATGAACCACATACAGGATTCAATTTGTACAGATGTTGTGGCATTCATTCACTGGGTCAACTTTCTTATAAGCAGCAAGGAGTTTAAAAGAATCAATAGCACTCTCAACCCCATTAACATCACTAGTAGGGCAAGCACCTTCACTGAGATTTAGATGGATAGATTGAACAAATTTATTGAAGCTCTATTAACCTCACTTTTGGAGTGAGTTCTCAATCTCCTCATTATAGATCTAGGAGTCTTATAGACACTAAGAGTTCCTTAGTCTTAAGACACTTCTAGTGATTAGGTGAACACTTAATCTAAGCTTAAGAACTTAGAAGGGTTAATCATAGGATTAGGCTATGCTTTAGGGATTTAGGAAATCACATACCCTATGGCCTAAACCCAACCCATGTTAAACTTCTCAAACCAAACATCAAATTCAATTCAAGTACCAAATCTAAATCCAAATTCTAAATCAAATGATTGAAACACATGATCAAACCTAAAATCAAAATCCCGCCAAGTCCTATAATTTTATCTTATGTGCTTGGCCCATAACCAAATTCAATTAATTTTCTCCAAGATCAATTCAATCCCTTAATTATTTATCAAATTCAATTCCAAATTCAACTCCAAATAATTAAAACTCAAGTTCAAATCCGAGCTCCAAATCCGTCTTAAGGCATATGATCCACTTTCATAAGCTTAACCAAAATCCCATTCAAATCAAGTCAAACTCAATTGATTTTCTTATGAACTAATTATTTCATCAGTCATCTTCATAAATATAAATAAAATCTATATTCAAATGATCAAAACCAAATCAAACTAAATCAAGTCAATTCATGATTCTCCTTAAGCCATACAGATCTACCTCCATAACCTTAGCTAAATCTTAACCCAAATTAACCCAAAATCAATTGATTTTCTCATGAATCAATCATATCTTTAATCACCTTCATAAATATAAATGAAACCCACATTTCAATGATAAAAATTAAATCAAATTAAATCGAATTCCCTTCTAAGTCTTTTTGACCTACTTTCATGAACTTGGCCAAATTTGTTTTCAAACCACTTCAAATTCAATTGATTTTCTCACAAGTCATTTATATCTTCATTTATATTCACAAAAATAAATGAAATATAAACTCAAATAGCGAAAACCAAATCAAAAATCAAATCTAAAGCCTTTGAGCTAACTTAGCCAAATCCTATCTAAATCATGCCAAAATCAATGGATTTTCTCTTGAATCAATTATTCCTTCAAACATCTACCCAAATATAAATGAAACATACAATCATCAAGGCAAATTGAAATCAACCCAAGTCAAGCCCAACTTAGCTCTTTTGACTTAAAAATTCCAAATGAACTAAAACCTATCATAGCCCAAATTGATTGTAGTTGAATTTATATTTCAATTATGAACTCATATATAAATTCAACAAAACCTTAATCAAACCAAAACCAAGCCAATTAACCCATTTAGGTTCACTTGATCCAAACTGACCTAAAGAATCCATTTGAACCAAGTTCTAATCTAACCCAAATTGGATTGAACCAAGTCCATCCAAACCTCATACCATGACCATTGAACACCCTAGGATGATCAATTGCATTAAATTAGGTCAAACCAAGTCAACTTGGTCATTTGACCATGTCAACCCTTTAACTTATATGAATCTAAACTAGCCAAAACTCATCATACAATAAATTCATTGAAACTATTGATTCACATCAACCCATAATCCATGATTGAATATGACTTGACCATCAATTGAGCCAAACTAAATCCAATTAGTCATTTGACCCAAGTTGACCCAAATTGACCTAAAAGGCCAAAATAGGTCAAATAATGATCCAACCCAAATTGATTGCAACCAATGGCTCAAATTAATTCCAAACTGATTATTAAACTTGACCAAAGACATAATTGAGCCTAGTTTGGCCAATTGAATCAATTTACCAACCTAGCCCAAATTGACTTAAAGGGTCAGATTGGCTTAAAACCAAATTAAATTCAAATTGATTCAAACCAAAGCCTACAATCATCTTTAATTAACCAATTGAACATAAACCAACACCTAACCCAAGTGAGACAAAATGAAACCTAGGCCAAATTGACTGAAACCACTTGAACCAAAATACTTCAAATTATCATTTGAACCTAACCCATGCTTCGGTTTGACCCAATTTGACCAATTGGTCAACTTAACTCAACATGACCCAAAATGACCTATAATGACCCAAATTGGGCCAAATCACTTGAAACCAACCCATGACACCTTGGGACCTGACCAAACCTTACCCAAACCCATCTTGGGTCAGTCCAAAATCAGCCCAAACCTAATAAGAATCAAACCCATTGAGATCTCCCTTGGATTTGCCACCACACATGGGATTTTGCCAAAAATACCAAAGTCCACTTCCCCTTTCAAGTTGGCAGCCCTCACACACCCCAAATGGGGTCTGACCAAGCCACCTAGCCCATCCCATGTGGGCTAGGTCTACCATGGACCAAAGGGAGGTGAGTTAACTCACCTCCCTTACAAACCGATAACCCAAAGGATCCAAGGAATGCAATGCCCAACGCCTTGAGCTCCCTGCCAATCCTTCCTCTAACCAAAATGAGTTACGTGAACTTGATGGAGACAACTCCGGTGCTTTGGTGATGGCTGGCCAACTGAAAATGAGGAGCTTGATCCATCCATCCATCACAAGCAATTGAGGGGTATACCCCCTCAAATCACACTAGAAACTCAACCATTCAACTCGTCCAAGCTTCTAAGAGAGATTTTGAACTCCCTAGCAAGCTCTTGAGCATTCCCAAGGATTCCCTCATCCAAATTTCTCCTTCCCAGCTGAAGCCAAAATAGGACAAGCATCCTCTGATCCAAACTCCATAAATTCTCCATTTGGATAAAATTGCTCCTTCCCACTCCATCTCCTCAACCTATCAAAGCTAAACGAATCATTTCCCGAGCTCCAAATCCATCGAAGGTCAGAGTTCAATCGAAGCCGAGCATCCAAAGCATGGGAGTTGACCTTCCAAGTGTTCCACATGAAATTGATCCAATTGTTGCTCAATAAGGCTTTATCTCAACAAGATGAAGCTACCTCAAGTGTACGAGCCGTCAATCTTAGCTTCGATGAGATAATTCCATAAAAACTGATCTCTATCTAAAAATGTGTTAGAGCTTTATGAAGGAAATGTTCATGCATGCTGATCATAACCATTAGATCTCCTTAGATCCTTCGAGCAAAGGTGTGGGATCAATTTGGAGTGGATCCGAGCTCAAGTGAGCTCAAATAGCGAGAGCAATGGTGGACAGGCTTCGTCTCTTGTCACTCGCAGGAAGGTAGATCTTGTGTTGTCTGTTCCACATGATCAGAATGGACAAATATGATAAGATCTTGTTAGATCCGATCAATTTTATCCTCTGTTAATTGCTGATTTAATCGTGGCCATCCGATCTTAGATCAGATAGTGCACGAGAAAGCGCATACAACCACTAGCTTACTCAACAAGTGATGTGACAACTTAAATAGCGAATCTCAGGGAACTACATAGAAAGCGCACCGCGGTAGCGCGCCACATGGCACTGATGGGATTCGATTTAATTAAGGCTAATTAATCTATTTTTAAGGTGAAACTTCATAAAATCATAATAAACCATAGGAAAATACAAAAAATACATATAAATACTCATTCTGAAGGTATTTCAGAGAGGAATCCATTAAAATTATCTTTAGTTGATTTTGAACATAAATTTGTACTTAATTCAAGTTTAATTAAAAATTAATTAGCTTAATTATATCCTAATTAATTAATTAATTAATCTCAAAGTTTCTCAGATCATTTAAAGGGATAACCTCTACCTCCCCTAATTTGCTTGGGATTTATTGATTAAGTAAATAGGAAAATTGACCAATTGAGCTTTAATTACTCTCTTAATTTAATTAAAAGTTAATTAACCACATGAATAGTAAATTAATTAGTTAATTGGGTCATTTATCATTATTTAACAATGAATAGATTTATGGAATGTGATTGAGACCTCTCTCTTAATTTCTTTCCCTAAGTTCATATTACTTTTCAAGAAAATTAATTAATAATTAATTACTTAATTAATTACTTAATTAATTTAATTCAAATTTAAAGCATACAAGAACCTAATTAATTAATTAAGGGGTAGATCTTTAGGTGTTCAATAACCTAAAAATATTTAAGAAAATTATGGTTAATTCACATGTGTGTGTGGTGCTTATTTTTGAGATCGTATATAAGGGACACCATGCAGATCTGAGGGGATACTTATTGAAGTGATTGGGTACAACATTAAGGTATAATGTACTATCTCTAAAGATAGAGACAAAATCCTTCAATGGACCTAATCACCTAATGAGGTCTCCTAAGGAATGATAGGTCTTGAAATATACTAGAGATTTTTCCCCTACTTTACATGGATAAATAAAACAGGGTTTATATTAAACCAGGTACTAAAGTTCTCTATGGGTGCAAGCCTACATAGTTAATTACATCCTAAGGAAGGTGAATTCCTTAGGAATACTCTTGATTAAAGTAGGCAATTATTGTCTCCAAAGATTTTAAGGGTAAGACTATCAATAAATTGGATATGTTTGAAAAGTCAATTGAGAAAGATCAAAAGGAGAGACTTATTATCGAAACCAAATGAAATGAGTAGGAATACTCATGATACTAGGAATTCTAGTGAGTATTCTAACCTATCATATAATTGAGCTTTATATGTTTGAAATTGAAAAGAGTTATTTATCTTCATTTTTTATATCTCCTTCAGTTCTTCATTTGGATGTGCTTGCTTTAAAGGCACCACTAGGCCTCCCAGGATAAAGCCTTCTAGCCAATGCTCATCCTAATCCCCCATAACACTAATCCTAATTCCTAATGCAAAATTACATTAAAAATAAAAAAAGTAAATTTAACTACAGCAAATAAGTGTTAAAACACCATACCAGCTTATATATATATATATATATATATATATATATATATATATATATATATATATATATATAATTTGGATTTAACACCATGCACATGGGTTACCAAGCCCACATGTCCTAATTTGGATTATGCTTAGGGGTTAAACAACCAAAAGAGCATTCATATTTATTTTAAGCACATTGACATTGCAGAAAATATGATTAGGCTAATCATGGCTTTACATTCAGTTTCAATAATACATCATAAAATCAAACATACATCACTCCATGCATCATCCTAACATAAAGCTAGAAGCGGTGACTTAATTCTAAGTGTGTGCATTAAGGCTTGCATGGTATACCATAACTAAGCTTTATTATGATTTTCTAAGTATGAAATGATGTTTAATCATAAGAAGTTGATTTTATTTTAAGTGATCTAATTTATTTGATTTAGGAGATGTAAGTAGATGTTTACTAATCCTAATCCCATCCTATATTTGTAAGTTAATTTGATTTGATGCGAAATAATCAAGCCAATTTTATGGATTGATGAAATTGAGATAAGAATTAAATTAATTAATTAAACCCTTACCTATGTTGCCTTATGAAAATTAATCAAATGATTATGAGCTAATATAATATGCAAATGAATTGAAAAGTAACTAGTAATGATCCTATAAAATGATAGGGGCCTAATACAATTAGCTCATAATCACTGATTAATTAAGCTAAAGAAACTCACTTAATTACTTTTATGACTTCCCCACATATGGGCAAACCATAATTTCATTAACTCTCTTTAGGATATTGAATACCTAAAGCTCTACCCATGGATCAATTAAGGGAAATCATATGCAATTACTCTTTTAAATAGGTTAATCAAGACATTAATATATTAATCCATTTCTCTTTACTTGGTACCTTTGGTTCTTTTTTGGTTGGAAAGGTTTGGTCTAATTACATTCTTACTTAATCATGATTTGGTTTGAGTGGTTTAGTTAGGTTGGGGGGTGGTGGTTGTTCTTTGTTCAAATGCTTAATTATCACTTAATTAAATTTAATAAGGTAATTAGGGCTTAAATAATCAATTTACCCAATTAATCAACCAATAAATTCCAAGAAAATAGAGGAGGCGAGAGGTCATCCCTCTAAACATTCTTGAAAAGTTTGAAATTGATTGGTTAATTAATTAGGGAGTAATTAGACTGATTAGCATTTTAATTAAACTCTAATTAATCCAAAATTACTATTGAAAATTAATTAAGGATAATTTTAGTGGATTCCCTTATGAAATACCTTTAAAATGAGCCAATATTTATGTATTTTTATATTTTTTTCTTTAATTAGTTATGAATTATGGAATTTTTAGCCTTATAAATACCTTAATTAACCTAATTAAAGCCTTAAACCCATTAACACCACATGGCGTGCTTTACATGTGGTGTCGTAGGATTGGCTATTAAAGTAGTCATCCATCCCGTTGGGCGGCGCGATATTGATCTCCGCCATTCAATCTCAGATCGAATGACACAGATCAATCTCATGGTGTAAAGGGAGAAAATAAAAGAAATCTAGCGTGATTTGATCAAATCCGTCTGTTCCAATGACGCAAAATGGATGGCCCATGATCTCTCTTCCTACGATCGATGAATAACGGAGGCTGTCCGCTATGGATCGCTCGATCCGAGCTCACCCGAGTTTGGATTCACTCCAAAATCATTCCACACCTTCACACGAGGGATCCATAAGGAACCAATGGCTAGGATGGGCTCACATGTGAATTCTCTTCACAAAAGACCATGGAAAATTTCCTATTTATATGATTTTGGAAAATTATCTTGCCAGAGCTTAAGACTGACGGTGGGATCGATGGAGTTAGCTTCATCTAGTAGAGATGAGGCCCTGCTGAGCAGCATGCAAGCCAATTTCTTCTCATTTGCTCAGTGGACTAACTTCCATCAATTTGGAGCTCGGTGGTGATCAAACTCCTAGCTCTGGTGGGTTTAGAACTCAAAGGAAGCTTTAGGTAGCCTTGATAATGTATGTGGAAGGTATGTGTAAGAGGAATTGAAGTTTGGTTGAGAATTGAAGAAGTTGGAATCGGGATTGAGCTCCCCTATTTCAATTTTGCACGGGAAGGAGAAATGCCGAAAGAGGAAAGCTTGGAATCTCTCTAGGGATTGCAAGGAAGCTCAAGTTTAACCTTAGAAGCTGAGACGATTTGAATCAATTGATTTCCTGTGCGAATTGAGGGGGTATACCCCTTAGTTTGCCGAGGCGGATGAATAGGATTGCTTCTTATTTTTGGCCATCCAGCAGTAACTAGAGTGTTGAAGTGGTCACCATCAAGTCCACGTGGCTTGTCTGGACTGAGAGAAGCCATGGCAGGAGGCTCCAAGCTTGATTTGGTCAGATTTGGTCAAGCTCATGGAGGTAGGTCTATATGGCTTAAGAAGGGCCTTGGTTTGGTTTGGTTTAGTTTGATATGGTTTTGGTCATTTGAGTATGGATTTCATTTATATTTGTGAATATAAATGAAGGAATAATTAATTTATAAGGAAATCAATCAAGTTTGGGATAACTTAGGTGGAGATTTGGCTAAGCTTATGAGAATGGGTCATATGGCATAGGAAGGAATTTTGGAACTTGGATTTGATTTTGGGCTTCAATCACTTGGAATTGAGCTTGGATTTGGATTTGATAAATTATTGAGAGATTGAATTGATCTTTGAGAAAATCAATTGAATTGGGAGTTGGACTTGGCTAAGTCAAGGGCATGGAATTGATCATAAGGTTTATGGAGAATTTTAAGCTTGGATTTGATCATGGGATTGTTTAAGAGTTTGGAAATTGATTTGGGTTTGGTATGAATTTGAGGTTTGGTTTGAGAAGGTGAACATAGATTAGGTTTAGGCTATAGGGTAGGCAAGTCTCCTTAAGTCCATAAGGCATGACCTATCCTTATGGCTAACCCTTCTAAGTCTATAGGCTTAGGTTAAGTGTTCGCCTAATCACTATAAGTATCTTAAGACTAAGGAACTCTTAGTGTCTATAAGAGTTCTAGATCTATGATGAGGAAGTTGAGAACACACTCCAAAAGTGAGGTCAACAAAAGGACCTCTAATAGGTGCAGAGTAACTGACAAGGCACACCGCATTGGCGTTGACCGAGATGATCAACAATCGTCCAAAGGATCACAAGCACTAATAGAAACAATCCATCCCTAAACCCGAGATGTAGATAGAATCACAATCTTAGTGCAATGCAACTCAACTTATGTCGAGGGCATAAGAGAGGGAGGAGGAATCCGCTAAGGGATTTGTTTATGAACCTTCCACTAGGGAAGCAGGTTCAGGTTATCCATAGAGGATAGGGGTTTGAGCTTGATTACAAATATGATTTGGGGAGAGAAAATCTGATAGGGATTAGGATTTATAATCTATCGAGGATGAGTGCATGAACCGTCCACTAGGGAAGCAGGTTCGTATTGCCCATTAGGGATAAGAATTTGATTTGGTTTTGAAGATTCATTTGGGGAAGTATCCACTAGGGATAAAAATTTGGTTTGATTTGATTTTATTTGTGATTATGGGGTTCTACTGGGGAGAGGCTATGATTTGGTTTATGGTGAAGTCGAGAGTATATCTACTAGAGATGTGAGCTTGGATCCACTGGAGAATAAGATGAATTTGATTTATTGATTTCTTTGGTTTGCTTGGGGAAATATCCGCTAGGGATAAGAGTGGATTTGATATATGGACCCTGTCGGTGTGCGATGGATTTACTAAGAAGGGCCTATATCAACCATGGCCTATCTCAGATTTACAAATCTAAAGGGAAAGTCTATCAAACATAAGGTAGGACTAACCAACCTAAGGGTGACTATTGAGAGAGTGTCACTAGAGCTTACCTCAACTAAAAAAATAGTCATAAATATCATTTTAATTTTATAGACCTTATTGGTATGCAATGGATTCACTAAGAAGGGCTATATGAGCCTTATCCTATCTTAGATTTATAAATCCAAAGGGATAGTCTACCAGTGAGGTAGAGCTAACCAACCTAAGAGTGACTACTAAGAGAGTGCCGCACGGGACTTATCTCAACTTAAGAGTAGCCAAGGTTAATTTATTTTTTAATTTAATGGACCCTGTCAGTGTGCAATGGATCTACTGAGAAGGGGCTATATTGGCCTTGGCCTATCTTAAATTTACAAATCTAAAGGGATAGATTATCTGTCATGGGGTAGAGCTAACCAACCTAAGGGGTGCCTTTTGGTGCACAACGGTTGTGCTAGGAAGAAAGCACGTATACTTACATCTTCAAAGTGGGGAGAAACCACTAGGGTGATCGTTTGGTAGGGCTGCTCGTCGATGTGAAAGAGTCGTGCCGGAAAGAATATGTAACAGACTTACATCTTCCAAAGCAAGGATGACCACCGGGGTGATCTATTGGTGGCAAAATAAGTCAAACCCAACCTAAGGGTGACTACTGAGAGAGTGTCGCTTGGGTCTTATCATAGCTCAAAAGTAGTTAGACGATTCCTATAGGGAGTTTTGCTGACACTGCCCTAAATATAAGATATCTGCTTGAGAAAAGGTATCATTGGGGGGTGTCCTCATAATCCACAAGTGAATATATATATATATATATATATATATATATATATATGTTTGTGTGGACCCTGTTGGTGTGCGAGGGACCACATTGAGAAGGGGCTTATATTAGCCTAGTCCTATCTCAGACTTATTGGACCAAGGGAGAGTCTGTATATCTGAAAGACAAGTTCTCCAATCAGAGGGGTGGCTACTAGGAAAGGGGGACTGTATAATCCAAGAGTAACTCGGGTAGTGTCTAAATGGGGTTGCTAAGGATGTGATCCAAATAGAGTGCCCACAGGGGAGGTGCCGCTAGGGGCTTTATTCTGGACCCTGTAAAAGAAAGCCTATAGGTATATAGTGGCCAACTTCAGGAGAAAGTTTGTAGACTTACATTTACCATGAATGGTGTATCCACTAGGTGGGTCGATGTCAACATAGTGAGGACCAACCAACCTAAGGTGCTCGTTGGTGTGTGATGATCAATCTAAGAAGAAGGCTTGCAGACTTATAACTTCTTAGATGAAAATGATCATCGGGATACTCTGTCATCGAAAGGACATGTGCTATATGACCTAAGGTGACTACTAAGCAGGGAGTCTCGTGTAAGGACTGGACCCATACTTGAAGTAGTCAGGAGGAAAAGAGCCATTGGGGGACTTATCCTAATCCTCAAAGATACTCAACCTAGTCAGTGTATGATGGCTAGTTCAAGAAGAAAGCATGTAGACTTATATCATCTTAAATAAAGTCAACATGAGGTAGCTTACTGACTATGCAGTAAGGCCTACCAAACTAATAAGGCACTTGTCAGTTTACAATGGTCAAATCAGGGATCAGGGAAAAAGCATGTAGACTTACATCCTCCTAATAAGGAACCACTAGGGTGACACACTAGCAGGGTAACATGTCACCGACTAGCGACTAATGAGTGAGTGCCACTGAGGGCTTTATCCTATATCAAAGTAGCCAAGATAAAAGATATATGTTTGTTTTATATGTGGTTGTGTATAGTTTGTGTTGGTGTTGTGTTGACAAAGAAAAGGATGCCACTCGTTTCCTTACACCTACCCTAAATAGATCATGGCAGATTTGCAAGCAAAGATGCTTCTCAACATAGAAGAGATGGGATTTGAGATGAAAATTTTCATTAATAATTATTTTTAAACAAGATTTATAGATAATATTTCTTTATGTAGAACTCGTTGATTGGAAGCATTGGGTGCTCTTTCTTATAATTTATAAGCTCATAAGATCCTCCTTGGTAGGCCTTCTATATATCAAAAGGGCCTTTCCAAGTGGGTTCAAACTTGCATCCCATCTTTTGATGGGCAACAATTGGTCTACTTAGAACTAAAGCAAGCTCTCCTACATGAAAAGCTCTAGAATAGATCAACTTGTTATGAGCTTGAATCATTTTGGCTTTGTACAACTCAATGTTCTGGCATGCTCGGAGGCATCTCTCCTCCAAACCCTCGAGCTCTTTTAACCGCAACTTGGCATTCTGCTCTGCCGTGATCTTGCTACCCACAACTATCCTTAATGATGGAAGTTGAACTTCTAATGGTAAAATGGCTTCAGACCCATACATTAAGGAGAAAGGGGTAGATTGAGTTAGAGTTTTATATGTGGTGCGGTAAGCCCACAAGGCTTCAACTAATTGCTCATGCCACTATCACTTGTTGTCGTCGAGCATCTTCTTCAATATCTGGATGAGAGTTTTGTTGAAGGCTTCTGATAAGCCATTTGGACTTAGGTAATAGATGATTGATTATCTCCAATAGATGCTGTATCTTTGAGCAAAGATATTAATTTTGGTGCTTGTGGTGAAATTTTTATTTTCATTCTATCTTTGAAAGAAGAAAATAAAAACAAAAATACACCCTTATCGAGACACCAGGTAGATCTGTTGATGTTCTTATTAGGGTGATCAGATATGATATTGAGGCATGATATACTATCTCAAGAGATAGAAGTCATCATCCTACAATGGACCTAATAAGGACTCCTAAGGACTATGAGTCTTCATATGTACCAGAGATTCTTTTCCTACTTTACATGGAAAAGTAAAGTAGGGTTTATTTTAAATCGGGTTTGTTAAGTTCCCTATAAAGGCAAGCCCCATAGTTAATTACATATTAAGGAATGAGATTCCTTAAGAATACTCTCGATTAAGGTAAATGATCATTGTCTCCAAAGATTTCAAGGATAGGACTATAAATCAATTGGTTTATTTTTGGAAGATCAAGTGGGATTGATAAAAAAGAAGGGAGTTATTATCGAAACCAAAGAGAGATAAGTAGGAGATGCTCACGTTGCTAGGAAACCTAGCGAGCATCTCAAACTATCTTATGGTTGAGGTTTATATTTTTGAAGTTAAAGAGAATTATTTGTATGAGTTGAATTTTTATTAGAAAGTTAAGGCTTACAATTCCATAACACGAGATCATGAAAATGCCTAAGAGGTGAGAATTTATGCTTGTGGCCAGCAAAGAAGAGAAGCAATATTAGATCCTAAATTTAGGGAGCTTTGGTGAGGGCCAAAGCATCACCTAAATCTAAGGTGAAAATGGGCATATGGTTTACCTACATAAGAGATGATAAGCCACCAAAGCTTGGACTTATACGGGGTGGCCACTAACTCCTACGATTTTAAATTCATGTAGGCATGTCATATGCTTTTGTAAAGATAGCTAAGCTATTATTTATTTAGGAAAGAGATTAAATCCTTAAATGCACTCCCTAAGAGACTAGATCATGTAGGGCATGATTAATGACTTAAATCTAATGAAATTTTATTATGTTTTATTTTATTTTTGGATAATTCATTTGACATAGGCTATGGGATTCATATGCCTAATGCATGAGAAATTGGTTATGGGCCAAAATCTACAAGAAGGAGGTGTATTTCCACTATGGTTCTCAAAGGTCAAGCCAAGTTCCCTGGCAAAGGTGGAAGCCCTCCATAAGCAAGAGTGAAGAAAGTTGTTTTTTATGCATGATGAGAAACATAAAACATCTAGCTAAGGAGTTACTAAATCTTTTATCTAGATTTATAACCTAGGCTTTAAGTGAGGTTATGAGTTATTAATTTTTATTTTGAGTTATTTAATTGGATAAAATAATTTATTTTTTCTAGGAGCCTAATCGCATCCAAGCCATTCATCAAAGCAAGGAAGAAACTAAGAAAATATGCCATTTTAATGCACAAGCTAAACAAACATCAAATAATTTTTATAAAGTTAGTGCAAAAGAATAAAAGGCCTTTGTGGTGGGCTCCATCGCACAAACTTGAAAAAAAAATGTGGGCAGCGAGCTCTACCCTTATACAACTTAGATTACAAATGAATAATTGCAATTCAACAAGAATTCATGTTATGGGGGTCTTCATTCTTCTTTTCTTTCTTTCCTTCTTTCTTTCTTTCTTTCTTCTTTTTTCTTTCTTTTAGTTGGTTGGGATGTGTATGCTCCAAAGGCTTTACATGATACATAAGACATAGTCTTATGAGCAATGTTCATCCTAATCCCCTATAACATTCATTCCAAATCTAAATTGCAAAATTACATACAAATGGGAAAAGTATATCTAACTAAAACCTACAAAATATAGATTAGCTAAACACACCACACATCCCAAGAATGTATATGAATAATTTGGACTTAGCACCCCACATGGGTAACCAAGTCCACCTAGCCTATTTTGGATTATTCTTAGGGCTATAAGCAACCTGCACATCAAAAGCAATTGTATTTTTATTACAGTGCCCCTTAAGCACAATCTCATGCAGAAGATAAGGATTATACTAAGATCGCCCAATCATTCAGTTTACACATATACACCATAACATCTAGTCTAAAACATTACATCACAAAATAAATTTGGCATCAAACTATGCACCGCCCTAACATAGGACTAGAAATGGTGACTTAGCTGTGTGCCATTTAAGGCTTGTGTGGTATGTCTTAGCTAGGCTTTAGGTTTGAAGTTTTCTAAGTGTGAGGGATTCAACTTAGATGGGTGGTTTCAATTTAAGTAGTTTAGTTGATTTGGTTATTTTTATTTGATGATTTGATTTGGTTTGAATGAACCTACACTTAAGTACTAAGTGTTGTAAAGAGAAGAAAAGAGAAGAGAACTTCTCTTTCATCCCTACCTTCAGTAATTTCTAAGGTAGATTCATTAATCATTTTTCTTTAGGGATTATATGTTTTAATTAATCCTAAGTTTAGAGTTGCTCTAAATAAACCTATTCAAATAAGAAAGGCATTTTAGGACTAATTAAAGTGAATTACTATCACAAAACACACAACACTTTATTTCTTTGCAACATGTGTATCATGCACATGAAATGATCCTAAGCATGTCTATACATGCAAATGTAAATATTTAGCACACCTTAATGATGAATGCTAAAGGATATTGCTTAAGAAAATTTGGATGCTTCATGATGCATGATTTTTTTTAAGTAGAAAAGAAGGACTCTTTTATTCAATAATCAAATGCACATTTATATGTATGAAAGACATAAGTGAGTACAACGCCATTAATTTCTACACCAAGGGTGTAAGATACAAGACCTACTTAGGGCTAAAACCTCAAATCGAGATGTCCACTAATATACCACTTTTCTTAAATACATGTGCATGTACAAAAAGAAATGAATGGAAAAAGAGTCATGCAAAAGATTTTTTGTTTGATTTGGTTAAGCAATTTACATGGGTAAATGTGAAATTTTTTCTTAAAGGTTAACATAGGAATGAATAGGAATGGATTTAAGCAAGTGTTGTGTTCTTTTCAAATGAACTATACAGTTTACAAATCCTATTCAAAACTATATTAAAAGAGAAGGGAAGGAATAGTCACATGATGCACATCTTATGTTGTACTCACATGCAAGCTTAAAAGTAATTATAAGTAGCATACCTTTCATTTTTCATCTTTGATTTATAGTTTTTGAAAATGATTTTAGATTTAATAGTGATAATAGTCATTCATATTATGACTTTAGCCAAAACATGCAATTTGACATAAAAGAAACATTTCATTTTTTTTTAAAGACATGAATGCATGACTTCATATGACATACACCATTTAGCATGTTTGGAAAGAAATAAAGTGATGTAAGCATGTATCTTTATTCACCCTAATTAATTCCTGAAGACAATCCTATGGAATAAGATCATTTAAAGTGAATCAAGGTTGTTTAAAGAGATTTTGTTTTAATTTTGAGTTTAATTTGGTTTTAGGAAATGTGAAAAGGTTTGTTGGTCCTAACCCATCTCCCACATATGTGTGTTATTTTAGTTTAATTTTAGAACCATTAGATTGGTTTTATGTTTTTCTTAGGTTAAGGTGTGAATTAAGTTCATTAATTACCCCTTACCTACACCTCCTTAACATAATTAACCTAACAATTATGAGCCAACATATGATATGCAACCACATTGAATTTAAATCATCAATGCACCCTAAGAAAAAAAGGGCCTAATGCAATTAGCTCATAATTATTGATTAATTAGGCAAAAGGGTTTAATTAAGTGCTTTCATAACCTTCCCACACATGTGGGTTGGAAATAATTTCCTTAAATTCACTTTAGGCTTTTGAACACCTAAGGATCTACCCAAGAAATAAGATTATTGAGTTCTGGAATGATTTCATTTTGAATTTTGATTAATTGAATTATTTAATGAAGTGTTTAGTCCATTAATTACAACTTGATTAAATAATTTCCAAATGGAGTGAACTTAGGGAGAAGAGATTGGAAAAGGAATCTTAATCTCATTCCCTAAGTCCCTTCCATATTTCATAGTGATTAGCAAGCCCAATTAATAGATTCACTACTATTTAATAAATTAATTAATCACTTAATTAATTAAGGGAGTGATTAGGAATAAATCAAGCAATTATCCTAATTAAACCATTAATAAATTTCATGAAAATTAGGGGAGGCAGAAGTCATCTCACTAAACATACCTAAGAAGTTTGGAATTAATTAATGAGTATTTAACATAATTATATTCCCAATAAAACCCAAATTGAGTGAAATATACTATTTAAAATCAATCAAAATTAATTTTATATTATTCTCCCTTTAATTATCTTTAAAATGAATTTGAGTTTGCATTTTTTTTTGTATTTTTCTACATTTAGTTATGAATATTTGAAGTTTCGATTAATAGGTCATTAAATCCCAGCTATGTAACTAATTTGCCGCGGTGGACGCCAGCATTTTCCATGTGGCTCGACGGGATTGGTTATTTGAGTTGTCATATCCTATCGCGTGTGGTCTTCTGGCTTTCCCTTAGGTCGATCAAAGATCAGATGATTAAGATCAAGCTCACGGTATCAAAGGGATTAATCATGGGAGAAAACATGTTTTAATCAGGACCGTCCATCAAAAATATGCGGGATGGATAGTCCATGATTCATCCCTACCCTCGCCTATGGGAGATAGAGGCTGTCCATCCTCCATGGCCTAATTCAAGCTCACTTGAGCTCGAATTGAGCTAGGATTGAACACATAGCATCTAAGAGCAAAGAGGAAGACATATAACAGTGAAATTTAATTGGGATTAAAGTTCCCTTAACAAAGGACCAAAGAATTCTATACCTAAGCTCAATTTGAAGCATACCTTGTTGGAGGCTATCACTAGCGCTCCTAAACATTGAGGTAGCTTCATCTAGTGGAGACTAAGCCCTATTGGAGGTTTAAAGGCTTGAGGTGAAGTGGATCTTCCTATTGGCCAAAATTTTCTTCAAAGGCTTGCAGCTTTGGTCTAACTCCCCCTTCCCATGGCTTGAATGCTTGGAATTTAATTTACGTGAACTTGACTTGATGCCCTGATGGTGCTTGCAAGAGGACTTGGACTTCTATAGAGAATTGAGCAAGTTGACACTCTCACCTCACTTTTGGCTTAGGCAACTGAAAATGGAGAATTCAATCGAGCTTAGGAATGCTTGGGAGAGCTTGACAATGCTTTCTATGAGTTCCTAGGGCTCAATCAGCAAGTGATGTGAATTGGAATGGAATTAGGGGGAGTATATCTCCCCCTACTTGGATCGAATGACCGTGAGCTCCTTTACCATTTTAAATAAATTGATCATATTGAATGGGTTTATTAGGTTGTTAGGAGCTTCACATGGTTCAGTTTTGGCAGAGGGGAGTAGTGGAGGAATTGCCCATGTGTTAAATGAGGGTATGGGGTGATTTCATGTGCTCATTTTCTATTGGGTGGTTCGCTTTGGCTTTGGGTTGGTTTTGACCAAACCCATTGGGTCATGTGCATCACACATCCCTTGGTGTCCAAAATGGACCACTAAGAGGGTGCCAAGTGGCCATAAAAAGGATTTGACCAAATTACAATTGGAATTGGCCATAGGTTACCCCTTATCCTAGGGGTAAAATGATTATTTGGCTTTGATTTCAATTTAGGCAGATTTGGAATAATTGAAAAATGTGTTGTGCCAATTTTCAATGAATTTGGAGCTGATTCGATATCAATTGGCTCATGTTGACCCATTTAGGTCAAAATGGGTCAAGTTGACTAATTTGTCAAATTGGGTCAAACCTTGGGTTGAGTCAAGTTCAAATGACTATTTGAAATATTTTGGAATCATTGGTTTGGTTCAATTTGATTTTGATTTGGATTTGGTTCATTTGATTTCATTTAGGTCAAATGGGTCAAGTTGACTAATTTGATCCATTTGACCTAATTGGGTTAGGTCATGGGTTGGTTTAGGTTTTGTTGGTCATTTGAAATATTTTGCAAGCTTTGGTTTCAATCAATTTTGTTTTGGTTTGATTTTAACTTGATTTGGCCTTTTAGATCAAGTTGGATTCATGGTCAATTAGGCTAGGTTGGGTCTAGTTCGCCAATTGGGGCTTTGGTCAAGTTGAACAAGTGGTTTAGAATGAATTTGGCCCATTGGTTGCAATCGATTTAGCTTAGATCAAGATTTGACTCATTTTGACTTTTTAGGTCAAGTTGGGTCAATTTGGCTAGGTTTAGCTTAATTGATGTCTTAATCATGTTCAATCATTGATCATGAATTAGTTTTGATCAATGGTTTCAATCAATTTGTCTTATGGTAGATTTTGGCTAGTTTAGGTTTTATTTGGGTTAAGTGTTGACTTGATCAACACTTAGGTTTTACTTAATTTGACCCAATTTGAGTGATTGATCATCTTATGATGATTGTTGCTCACAATGTGAGGCTTAGGTGGGCTTAGTTCAATCCAATTTGGGTAGGATTAGAATTTAGCTCAAAAGATACTTTGGGTCAAGTGAGCCTAAGTGAGTCAATTTGGGAGAAATTTTGATTTATTTTATTGATTTGGTGCTCCAACAGGAATGAAAATGTGAACTCTGCCCTAGGGGAGCAAGTTCAAGTCTTCCATTGGAGAGGATGGGTTGAATTTGTTTCATATTTTACTCACCGGGAGGTTAGGAGGAAATTGTTTGATTTTTAAGTTTTGAATTTTGAAATGAACCTTATTAGTTTGTGATGGACTGCACTAAGTAGGGGTCGTGTTGGCCTTGATCTATCTCAGATTTATCAATCCAAAGGGGTAGTCTACTAACCACATAGTAGGACTAACCAACCAGTGGTTTACCTTTCTATATGCAACAACTATACTAGGAAGAAAGCATAGTAGACTTATATCCTTCAAAGTAGGGGTCAGTTGCTGGGGCGATCAGTTGGTGACATAACAAATTAAACCCAACCTAGGGTCGACTATTGAGTGAATGCCACTGGGGGGCTTAAATCAGCTCAAAGATAGTCAAGATTAATTTTATTTTTAATTATTTTATGGATCCCATTGATTTACGATGGACTGCACTAAGTAGGGGCTGTGGTGGCCTTGATCTAGCTCAGATTTACCAATCCAAAGGGAGTAGTCTACCAGCCACATAATAAGACCATCCAACCAAAGGAGTTCCTTCCAGTTTGTAACGGTTAATTTAGGGAAGAAAGCTCAGGGACTCACATCTTTCCTGAATAAGAGACCACTGGAGTGACACATTAGCAAGGTAACATGTTAACCTAACCTAGGGCTGACTATCGAGTGAATGCCACTGGGGGACTTAAATCAACTCAAAGATAGTCAAATTTAATTTCATTTTTAATTATTTTTGATGGATCACATCAGTTTATGATGGACTACACTGAGTAGGGGCCATGGTGGCCTTGATCTAGCTCAGATTTATCATTCCAAAGGGAGTAGCTTCTTGACCGAGGGGAGAACTATCCAACCAAAGGGCACCTTTCAATTTGTAAGTTGATTCGGGAAGAAATTTCGTGGACTCACATCTTTTTTTCTAAATAAGAGATCATTGAGTGACACATTAGCAAGGTAACATGTCAACTCGACCTAAGGTTGCTCCATCAATTTTGATCATGCTAGAAAGGATGCATAGTAGACTTACATCTTCAAAGAAATGACCGCCAGGTAACCGCTTGTGGCAAACATATTGAACTCAACCTAAGGGTGACTATGGAGAGAGTGCTGACCCAAGGATTTATCTCAACTTAGGTAGTTAGGCAATTCTTATAGGGAGTTCTGCTGACACTACCCTAAAGATAGGATGCCTGCTTGGGAAAGGGGCCACTGGGGGCTTGAATTCCTAATACAAAAGAAAATTTATTTATTTATTTTGTTTGTTTGTTATTTATCATGGACCCTACTAGTTTACGAGGGATCATACTAAAAAGGAGCATATATTAGCCTAGACCTGTCTCAATTTTATGGAGCCAAGGGAGAATCCATGCATCCACTGAACAAGTTCTCTAATCACAGGGGTGGCTACTAGGAAAGTGGACTGTCTAATCTAAAAGTAACCCGACTAGTGTCTAAATGGAGTCGCAAAGGACGTGATCCAAATAGAGTGCCCACAGGAGAAGGGGCCACTAAGGGCTGCATCCAAAACCCAGGAGGAGATAATTTGCATTGGTATTTGGTGGCCTACTAAAGGAGAAAGCTTAGGGACTCACATCTACCAAGAGTGGTGTATCCACCGAGTGAGTTACTATCAACATATAAACATCAACCAACCTAAGGTGCCCGTCAATTTTAGACAATCATCCTAGGAAGAAAGCTCGGGGACTCACATCCTCCTATTGCGGAACTGATTATCGAGATAGTCTATCTTTGGACTCATATCCTCCTATCAGGTTCATCTTATGAGAAAACATATAATGTCATAGCTTTTTTGATGCAAAGATTAAAGCTAGGTAGTGCTTTTCAATAAGTGAATAAATTGCCTCAGTAGGGATTAGACGATAGCTGAGATAATAGAGTGCATTCTCTTTCCCTTCATCATTAGTTTAGGTCAACAAAGCATCAATGGAGTCATATAATGCATTAGCATAAAGGATGAGTGGCTTGCCCGGGATAGGGCTGCTTGAATTGGCGGCGTCATCAGGTAGTGCTTGATGTATTCGAAGGCATGTTGGCACTTGTCATCCCACTTGAACTTGGTGTCCTTTTCTATAAGTGTTAAAATGGTTGGCATCTTTCTGATAGGTTGTAAATAAAGCATCTTAGATATTCCAATCTCCCTTGAAATGATTTGAGTTTAGTTAGACTTTTAGGGGGTATAATTTTGAATATTACCTTGATCTTCTTCGGATCAATTTCTATTCCATGGTGCTAGACAACAAACTTAAGAATTTCCTTGAAGCTACCCAAATGCACACACTTTAGGGATTCATTTTAAGGCTAAATTGTCTTAATCTTTCAAAACTACTCTCAAGTCAAAGAGATGGTCTTCATTTTTGTTAGTTTTGACTACAAGATCATCGATGTAACATTCGACTTGATGATGAATGAGTTCGTTGAAGATCCGAGTCATGGCCCACTGGTAGGTAGCACCAGATTTTTAAGGTTGAAAGGCATGGCCCTATAGCAAAAGATTCTGATCAAGGTTCAAAAAATAGTATTTCTTTCATCCTCAGGGGCCATCTTTATTTGGTTATAACTAGATGAGCCATCCACGAAAGAGAAGATTGCATGAGATGAGGCAATGTCCACCATCAGTTCTGGTATTGGTAGTGGAAATTCATCTTTTGGATATGCCTTATTTAGATCCCTAAAATTAATGCATATGTGATTTGGCCATTCTTTTCTTAACAAAATGACACGCCAACCGTGTAGGTATTTTTCTTCCATGATAAAGCCAATATTGATCAGTTTCATGACTTCAAAAATAACCTGTTGTTCAATGTCTAATTGCATTCATCTAGGAGCTTGCTTGATAGGGTTAACACTAGGCTCTATTATTAGTTTATGGACTGCTACATTGGGAGATAGACCGAACATCTCTTCATAACTCCATGTGAAGTAGTCTTTAAACTCAGTGAACAACCTAACTAAATCATTGGTTTTAATATTATTCAACAAAGAATTGATGTATGTCAGACGTGGATTATCTTCAGTTCCTAAGTTGATTTCTTTGAGCTCGTCGATGGTTGATCTGACCTCCTCTTTGAACTCTGGCGGTGCATCTTTGACTTCAAAATCATCTAGAGTATATAAAGTTTCTAAACACACCTCCTTATATGAGTTAGCATGAATTGAAAAGAACTTATCGATTCAAATGATTGGTGATGACTAGAAATAATCATCATTGTCGGATCAACTATCAATCCTAGTCCTTAATTAAGGATGTATAATTTGCCCCATAACCTTTCAAAGTAGTCCGATCTATGTTTAGACCAAGTATGTGGGATTAATCCCTTCTTCGCTAGATTAAGAACACATGGTGAGCACCAATCAAAATAAAATTGTATTAAATCTTTATATGAATCATCCTCAAGTTCTACACCAACTTCCTAACTTGATGCTCAAAAGAATCTCTAAGTCCATCTAGATGACTTAGGGGCTTCCTTAACTACCAAACCCTCAACATTTTGTGAGGAAAGTGGGGTTAGAGCAAAGGTTCCCAACTGATGCTTGACTATTTTATATGTAGACTTGGATATACTTATGCTTTGCTTTGGAGCCCAGTCTTCATTACTATCTTACTCAAGTGTCACCTCAAAAGGGATCTGCTGCTAAGAAGAGTTGACTAGTGTGCTAACCATGTAAGACTCATCCTCTAAACTAGATTTTAAGTCAATGTGGATAGTAGGTGTAATCTTGGTGGCTTGCACATACCTCCTATTGGTGGCCAATAGGGAGGCTTTCCACCTTGGGGGCTGCCTTTGAACTATCCTCTCCCTTTGCTTGGTGGAGGTTGGGTCATCCTACCCATGTGTTCAAATAGAGTAATGAACTGTGGGTGGAATCTAATGTCAGGCTCTATGTCTTCCCCTAAGTCCATGCCACATTCCCTTTTATTTTTTTTCTCTCTTTTTATTTTCTTTTTATATTTCTTTTTCCTTTCCTTTTCTTTATTTTTGTCCCTCATGGAGATCTTGACTAGGCTCACGAGAATGGACTTGTTGATTTTGGAAAAGAAAATAGGTTGTATCCTCATATATCCTGGCCTCATGAACTGTGAATGGCTTGAGATCTCCTTTGATGTAGTACTCAATCCTACCTCTCATGAACTTCATGCATTGATGTAGAGAGGATTGAAATGTGTTATTTTCATGTATCCATGGTCTCCCAAGTGAGGCATTGCAAGATGTATCCGAGTCTATGATATGAAACTTGGATTCAGTCTTCCAATCATCTATCTCCAATGGAAACACTATGGAGCCTAAGGCCCTCTCGCCTTGTTCATTAAATCCTCTTAACATCATCTTCTCCTTTTGGAGTTTTGAGATGTTGATCCTCAAGTAGGCAAGGGTTCTTAGACTCATAATATTGATTGATGCACCTTGGTCAACCAGAACTCTTGACAACTTATATCTGCCAATGTCCACTCTAATGTAAAGAGGGCGGTTGTGCTTGGTCATCCCTAGAAGCAAGTCTTGATCACTGAATGTAACTCCTAAGATGTCCTTTGAGTTGTGTGCCTCCTTTTCAGTAGTGGTCAGCTGAGCTAAGTATAACTATGAATCAAAAAGAGCTTTGATTAGAGACTCCCTCATCTCTTTGGATAAGACAAGGGCGTCATATATTCTTAACTTAGCTGGCAACTCTCTAAGATGTGCTAGGATATTATAATCAACTTTGAATTGGTCCTCCATAAGCATATCCATAGGTGGAGCATCCCGTGGAGGGGCTATCTGCTCATTGGAACCAATGACTTGTTTACCCTTATCCTGAGGTGCTACCCTAGAAGGTAGAACTTTGCCACTGTGCAAGTTGACTTCAGTGACCTCTTGAAATGATGAACTTATGGAAAGTTTTACCTTCTCATCAGGTATACCTACACCTTCTCCTATGGGATCCTCGGAGTCAGTTTACTCGAAGTCAATCTCAAGAGGTGAACCTGATTGATTCAGAAATGAAAAGTTCGATTCTGAACCAAAAGAGAGGGGATCGAAATAACTAGAGCTATTATTATTTTCTAGACTTGGAGAATTTTCAAGAGGAATAAAATCTAGAGTATCAGAAGTGGACAAGCTGTAAGTAAAAGCTTTCTTCATTGATTTCTTTTTTTGGCGGAGCTACACAATAGAAATCAAATATTGTAAGTAGATTAATGGATTTAATGCCCTTGTTCGCTAATACAACACTCCTGCTTATAGGAAAGGAGCTAGCAGAGGAAAAAGTAATAGCTGCAATGTTGGATGGAGTGCTGGACTTGAACAATGGTTGCACTATTAAACTATCCCGAGTAGGTAAGGTTAGCTGCTGTTGCTGGGCTATCACCTTCTTCAAGTTGTCTTCAACAACTTGCAAACCTTCCTTAATATTAGAGGTTTGAGCTACCTCAAGCACTTGTTAAGAGAGTTACTTGATCTTAGAAATAACTTGTTTAGAGGTTTGAGATAAAGCAATATCCCAACCTTCATTTGTCTTAAGAGGATCAAGTATCCCCAAGTATTACTTTAATAAAACTGGATGGTTATTCTAATAAGTATTCCTTGGGGTTAACTACAACACCTCCCTCATAGCAATGCTCATGCCAGTCCTTAAAAGTAATATAATCCTCTAAGACATGACTAATCATGCGGTGGTAAGGGCAATAGTTAGGATCATCACTCTTGCCCACTTCCTCTGACCGCTTGGGCTCTAATAACTAAAAGTTAGGTTTCATTAAGAGATTATTAAAGATTTTTCTAACTACATCCCTCTTGAATGGATATGGAATATTCAATTTATCAGCAAAAGTAAATGTGTAATAGCTATCTGGCGGTGGATAAGAGTATCACTGGTGGGTAGGCTATTGAGGTGGTCGGTATGATGGCCGAGGTGGTGGCAGAGGAGGTGTCAAAGGAGGTTGTTAAGCTTGGGGTCTCTCATACTAGACTCTGGCTGACTTCTTCCCTCTATCCACTGACACAACTGCCCTTAGCATCTTCTTGAACACCTTCTATGGCTTGGGCTGATATGATTAGTCGAGAAAGAGCAACTATTTGGCATCCTCTTACAGGCTAGTCACCTTGTTTATTAGCTTCTCAAATTTCTTGATGGTAAAGCCCTTAAGCTTGAAGGCGACCAGGCCATGAATCTTATTAGGAAGAATCTCAATGGCATGATATTTGATACAGTGATTTCATGCTCAGGTTGCACACCGAGAATATAATCAACAAGGGGCTTGTTGGGAACTTGCTTCGCTACAATAAAGTTGCTTATAGTCACTCTTTGCTAAGCTCTAGCAAACCTCTTGATGAAGAGGTACTCCAACTCAACAAAAGGCCTCACCAAACTATTGGGCAGTTTGACATACCAATCAAATGCAATCCCTGTTAGGCTACTTAAAAAAAGTCTGAGCAAGAGTGTGTCACTGCCATCGACATTGCAATAACTGGCTCTAAAATGTGCAATATGCTAATGCAGGTTCTCACTGCCATCAAAGATCTTGAAAGAAGGTGGCACAAAACTCTTGGGGTATTGAACTACATCAAATTTCTTTGGGTATGGTCTACCCTTTAGAATGGATGAGCTCCCTCTAGTTTGCATCATCACTTCCCTCACCTGCTGCTCTACCATATGCTTGATATCCTTTTCATGCATGGAGGTGCCATCTGTAACCTTCCTATGCAAGCTACCAGTATCATCCTTTATGGGAGTGTACCTAGGATGGTCTAAAGTATGCACTAACTCTAGTCTATCGACTACCATGGGAGAAGGCTGTGAAATTGGGGCTGAGGTATGTAATGCTTAAACCACTACCATCAACTCCTCTACTTTCTTCTCCATCTTGTCAATATGATCATCCATCTACCTGAGTTGGTGGAGGAGGTGCTACATCAAGTAAGAAGTGTCACCTTCCTCGAGCACAACACCTTCCTGGCTAAGCTGTTCCCACTATAAGGACCCCTGTGTATCAACCATGTGGACCCTGATTGTGTCATCCAACATGTCATCTTCATCAGGATCAAAGTGGACTCTATCATCCTCATCTAAATGGTCACTCCTGAGAATCTTTCTCTGCTCAACAAAGTAGTTCTCTAATATGTCATATAGTGACCGATCTACTATGCCTGGCTGGATCGACATGAACACTCACTGACGATTGTCCGTAGGATTGTGTTCCTATGACTCTATGGACCAGATGCTACCTACTGACAAGACTTCCTCATTGGGAGGATCAACTGTCATGGGGACTATGTCTATGTCCCTCCCCTCTCTCCCTATGTCTGTAGTGGAGGTGATGTGACCATGATACTCGGGTCACCACTCCTTCCTTACCATAGCTGAGTTAGAGGGTCGAGTAGGGGAGCTCGATCTCACCTCAATAGGTGGATTGAATGGAGTGGGATCCGGATGATCACTACGGGATGGTGTTTCCCGGATTAGCTTGGGCTTAGCGGGGTGGTAGATGCTATTAGCTGACGGGTGATGGTGGACGGTGAGTGGAGCGATGTGATGGCAACACCGACTGCCTCTCAGCTGGAAATCTCCTCATGTATTGAATGGTTCTAGTAAGAACAATACTATTTGAATGATCGACCCTTACAAGGTGACGATCAGGGAAATCCATCAGTGCGAAGGCCACCGACTACCTAACGTACCTCCATCTCTCTCGCTTGCCCGACTAGGCTGATACTCGAGCCTCCATGGCTCTCTCCCTATGGATCTAACCTCTAATGCTCCTAGGGATCACAGATCTCAAGTCAAATAATGCACCAAACTCTGAGCATCCATAAGCTTTTCCAACCTAGTGAAGAAAAGGCAAGACTAGCATCAGGCCTCCTACGCTCCCTAGCCGGCATCTCAAAGTGTGCTAATGGTGGAGGTGTTGCAATGATTCCTCTGTAATCCTCCTCTCCATCTGAGGCCAAGAGGGGGTGAAACTACTGCCACTCAAGAGTGGAGAGGTCTCACAGGGAGAACCCTCCTCAGCTACGTGGGAGCACCATCGAGCTCCCTGGCTACTCGCTCATGGTCTTGCTTGACCTTCCTATTTTTGTTGTGGCATTGAGTGTGGGTGAGCAAAGCAGAGCGAGAGCTAGAACCTACCTTGAAGGTAGGGAGACTATCTTGGAGGCCAAGATAGCCTTCCACTTTGGAGTGACCAAAGAGGAGGTAGTAGCTCTCACTGGAGCTATGGTAGTGACAACTGATTGAACCCATGCTGAAGCAACTAGCACTAACAATGACACTAAATTGGGTGTGGGAACCACAACAGTCTTCCTCTTCAATGAGGGGAACTCATAATCATATGGAATGTTAATGCGAAAAAGTGGTGTCTGTCCCGCCACCACCTCCCTACTAATAGTTATGAGGGTTGTGCTCACAAGTAACTCGAACTCCCTCAAAACCATGGTCAAAGTAAATCAGATGTGTGATGGAAGTTGTGGTGAGGTTGGCCTGATCTAAGGCCAGATCTACACTAGAGGGGAAGGAGAAAATAAACTTTTTTGAAGCCATAATCACATTTAAAAGATACTATGAAATTATTGAAACATAATGCTTGATATTTGTATTCAATAATTGACTAAACTTGATTTGAATTTGAACCCACAAATTTAGTATGCTAAACATTGAATGGAGAGATTTTGAACCATTTTTGATGATTTTGTTTAGAACCCATACCAACAAATTTTATGTTGGGGTTCAAATATTTGAGAGACTTTGATATATATTTTATATGGTTCATTGAATTTTTTTGAGAGATTTTGACAATTGGAGAAGAGGTTTGCCATATGATTTTGTTTGGAAATTTATGTATAATATTTGAGAGATTTAGATATATATATATGATACATATATATACATACATATATATATATATATATATATATATATATATATATATATATATATATATATATATATATATATACTATATATATATATATATATATATATATATATATATATATATATATATATATATATATTTGTATATTTGAGAATTTGATTTGGAAACCTTTACTTAGCAAATTTAGTTATGCTAAAAAGGTTTTCAATTATATGTTTGAAAATTTTGTGAAGACATCTTTCTTAGTGATGATTTGTTATATGTGTGATATATGTTGATTTGATTTGAAAAATAGGGCATTTACTTAACAAATTTGGTATGTTAAGTAGAGGCCAAATGTGTTATGATATGTGTTGATTTGATTTGAAAGTGAGGCTTTACTTAACAAATTTGGTATGTTAAGTAGGAGTCAAGTGTATTATGATTTGAAAATGAGGCTCTTATTTAACAAATTTGGTTTGTTAAGTAGGAGTGAAGTGTATTTATGATTTGAAGATGAGGCTCTTACTTAACAAATTTGGTATGTTAAGTAGGAGTCAAGTGTATTTATGATTTGAAGCTGAGGCTCTTTCTTAAAAAATTTGGTATGTTAACTAGGAGCCAAGTGTGTTTGATATGTGTTGATTTGATTCCTCTTTTTGAAAAAGAGGGGAACTCTTATTTGACAAGTATGGTATGTAAAATAGAGTTCAAATGTGTTGTGATTTTGAAAGAGGGAAATCTATTTAACAAATTTAGGTATGTTAAATAGAGTTCAATTTGTCTTATTTTTGTGATTTTTGAAAATGGGACTCTCATTTGACAAATTTGGGTATGTCAAATAGAGTCCAAATGTGTTTTGATTTTCAAGACTTTGGAAAAGAGAAATTATACTCAACAAATGTGGGTATGTTAAATAGAATTCAATTTATTTCAATTTTCCAAAAAGAAAGGGAACTCTCATTTGACAAATTTGGGTATGTCAAATGGAGTTCAAATATGTCTTGATTTTATGTGTGATTTTTACCTTTGAAAAGAGAGAAACTCCAACTCTAGCACATATGAAATATGTTAAGTGGAGTTTTAATTTTATGTCATGATTTGAAAATAGAATCTTCATTCAACAAATTTTGATATGTTGAATGTGGATAGCTATTTTCAAAAATGTTATTTTTGAAAAAGGGAATTTAAAAATTTTGATTTTGATTTTGAAAATAACCTCCATGTAATAATTGTAGGAATTGTTAAATGAGGTTTGGTTATTTTGCTTTTTTGAAAACTTCTTGTTAATTTTGTATAAATCTTTTGTCATGTGAATTTTGAAAAAGTACTTTTGAAAAGTGCTATTTTGCAAAAGAGGTTATTTTCTTGAATGTAAGGTGAACTTTGCCTCACCAAGCTAGTGGTAAAGAGGTTCTACATTTTTAGTCATCTCCTTTCAATAGTTAATTTTATCTTTCACCTATTGGGGGACCCAATAGAGGTTTCAAGACCTATAAGGAGTGAGGTCCTAAAACCTAGGATGTTGGCTAGCTTTGCTTAAGAATAAAATAAGCTAAGTGCCAATGGAAGGAAAGATAGTCTTGGACTTGTATGAAATACAAGTTCACTATCGATGCTTGGAGACTACAATTTTTTGCTAGAGATGGAGAGAGGAATCATCCCCAGTAGAATCGCCAGAAAAATCAATGGTGTTTATTTTTGATATATATATGGGGGGGACACCATGAAGATCTGAGGGTGTACTTATTGAATTGATCAGGTATGGCATTAAGGTATGATGTGCTATCTCTAAAGATAGAGGCATCACCCTTCAATGGACCTAATCATTTAATAAGGACTCCTAAGGCATGCTGGAGCTTCGAATATACTAGATATTTTCCCCCTACTTTATATGGATGAATAAAGTAGGGTTTATATTAAATCGGGTTCTAAAGCTCCCTATGGGGGCAAGCCCTTATAGTTAATTACATCCTAAAGAAGGTGAATCCTTTAAGAATACTCTCAATTATAGTAGACAATTATTGCCTCCAAAGATTCCAAAGATAAGACTATCAATAAATTGGCTATATTGGAAAATAAAATGGGATATGGAAGAGACTTATTAAGTCAAAGGAGATGAGTAGGGATTGCTCATGATACTAAAAAACCTAGTGAGCATCCCAATCTATCTTATAGTTAGGCTTTATATATTTGAAATTGAGGAGATTTATTTATTTGAGTTAAAATTTTATTAGAAAGCTAGGACTTTTAATCCCACAATACAAGATTATGGAAATGCCTAAGAGGTGAGAATTTATGCTTGCAGCCCAAAGGAAATAGTCACCTCAGATACTAAATCTAGAGAGCCTTAGTAAGAGCTAAAGCATAATCTAAGTCTAAGCAAAAATGGGCATAAGGTTTACCTCCACTAGAGGGTAAACCACCAGATTGTTGAACTTATAACTACCTAGAGTGGCAGCCAGCTAACTCCTCATATGCTTTAAAACCATGTAGGTAAGTCATATGATTTTGCAAGATAGTTAGGTTATTATTTTTTAGAAAGAAACTAAAGTCCTTAAACCCACTTCCTAAGAGACTAGAGCATGAGTGGTATGAGCAATGACTTAGTCTAATGCAAATCTTTTTATTTTTTTTTTATTTTGGACTCTTCACTTTGACAAAGGACATAGGATTTTCATATACCTAAATGCATGATGAAAGAGGTTATAGGCTAAATCAGAGAGAAAGAGGTGTTTTCCACTTCAAAGGAGACCCTCAAAGGTCAAGTCTTCCCATATCGTGCAAGGACAGAAACCCTCTTTGAGCAAGAGTGAAGCAATATGAATACGTGATGTTAAACATACAATATTCAAATTTGCTATAAATCTTTAATTATCTTGATTTAATGCTTAGTTTATAGGTTATTTAGTTATGTTTAATTTAGTTGGGTAAATAAGAGCCTAATCTAATCCAAACCACACATTAAATCTCCATTCATAAAGAAATCAAAAAGAGGCATGCCATTTTCATTGTGTAATTTAATCATAATATCAAGCATTTTATAAATCTAATGCAAAAGAATAAGAGGCTAGTGCGGTCGAGTACCCCTGTACAATCTAAAAAAAGAGAAATGGATAGCCAAGCTCTACCCTTATACAACCCGGTATATGAAAGAATAATTACAATTTACAAATGAATAAATGCTATGGGGGTCTTCTTATCTTCATTATTCATATATCCTTCATTTCTTCATTTGGATGTGCTTGCTTCAAAGGTATCATAGGGCCTCCAAGGACAGAGCCTTTTAGCCACCGCTCATCCTAATTTCCCATAACACTAATCTTAATTCATAATGCAAAATTTCATTAAAAATAAGAAAAGTAAATCTAACTACACATGTAAAATAAGTGTTAGCTAAACACACCATATAACTCAAGTAGTTATATATATATATAATTTGGACTTAGCACCCTGCACATGGGTAACCAAGCACACTTGTCCAAATTTGGATTATGCTTAGGGGTTAAGAAACCTGCAAAAGAGAGCATTCATAATTATTTTAAGCACCCCATAAGCACAATCCCCTACAAAAAATATGATTAGGTTAATCACGGCCTAACATCTAGTCTATGAAGCATACACCCTAATATCCAGTCTACAACAACACATCATAAAACCAAATATACATCACTCCATGCACTGTCCTAACATAAAGCTAGAAGTGATGACTTAATTCTAAAGTGTGTGTATTAAGGCTTGTGTGGTAACTAAGCTTTGTTATGATTTTTTAAGTATGAAAAGATGTTTAATCATAAGAAATTGATTTCATTTTAAGTGATTTAATTGATTTGAAAATTTTACTTAATGTTTTCTTCTGTTCCATTTGGTTTACACTTAACAACTAAGTGTTATAAAGAGAAGAAAATACTTCGTTCCAGTTGCACGTATTGCTAAATAACTTTTAAAGCAAATTAATTAGACTTAGTTCTCTTTGGTGAATGGCTTGTATATATTTTAAATTAATTCTAAGTTTAGGTTTACTTTAAATACTCCCATTCAATAAGAAAGACATCTTAAGATTAATTAGAATTAATTACTATCACATGACACATGTTCATTCATTCCTTTCCATCATATATAACATGCACATGATTAAATCCTAAGCATACTTATACATACAATATATTTTAGCACATTTAAATGAAAGATGCATAAATGAATTTTGTAGAAAATGGGATTTTCACTCATTAGCTAAATACACATTCAAATGTTTAAAAGTTTTAGGCAAGTACTTTGCCATTGAAAACCAGGGGAGTGAGATAAAAATCTCCTTGGGGCTACTTAAAGTTGTGCATCCCAGAATGTCCAGACTAGATATACCTATTATTTTTAAATACATATGGATGTACAAATAACTACAAGAGTGGAAAACCATGCTAAAGTTGCATTTTTTTTGAAATATTTAGCACATGGAATAAAGTTGAAAAGGGAAGAATTTTATTCATTAGCCAAATGCACACAAATGTATAAAAGTTATAAGCAAGTAATGCATTGTTAACCAGGGGAGTGAGGTAAAAAACCTCCTTGGGTCTACTTAAAGTTGTGCATCCCAAGAATGTCCATAGTAAACATACTTGTTATTCTTAGATACACATGAATGTACAAACAACTATAAGAATGAAAGAATCATGCCAAAGTTGTACTTTTGAAATATTTATCCATATGGAATAAATTCTTATCTAAATTCTAGTATGGAAGTATGTAAGAATGAAATCAAATGAAGTACATGTCATTATTAAACCAGGAAAGTGAGGCAATCAAATGACCTCATTGGGGCTAACTAAAGCCTTGTATTCCTGGGATGTCCAAGCTATATACCCATTAATATTTTTTTACTTACATAAATCAATGCATGAATGAAAGAAAAAAAACTTCACTTCATACACTTAAGCTATAATCACATTCATCTCCTATGTATTTATAACTAGCATTCATAGTATATATAATCATTCATTTATAAGTTTTAAAAAGTAGATTTGGATTTAGTATTGATAATAGCCACACATATATTAATTTAAATCAACACATGGAATCTTGACATAAAGGAAACCATTAAATTTAATTGATTTTACAAGAGATGAATGCATGAATGAAGTGACATACAACATTTAATATGATTGGAAAGAAATAAAGAGATATTAACATATACTTTCATTCAATCCAACTAATTCCTAAGGATAAACATATTAAATAAGCTAATTTAAAATAAACCAAAAAATTTTTAATATCATTTTCAATTTCATGATTTGATTTAGGAGATGTGAGGAGAGGTTTGCTAATCCTAATCCAATCCCATATTTGTAAGTTAATTTGATTTGATAAGAGATAATCAAGACAATTTTATGGATTGATGAAATTGAGATATGAATTAAATAAATTAATTAAACCCTTACCTACATAGCCTTATGGTAATTAATCAAATGATTATGAGCTAATATAATATTCAAATGAATTAAAAAGTAACTAGTAATGATCCTATAAAATGAAAGGGACCTAATGCAATTAGCTCACAATCATTGATTAATTAAGCTTAAGAAACTCACTTAATTACTTTTATAACTTCCCACACATATGGGCAAACCATAATTTCATTAACTCTCTTTAGGTTATTGAACACCTAAAGCTCTACCCATGGATCAATTAATTGAAATCAGATGCAATTACCTTTTTAATTAGTTTAATGAACTCATTAATACATTAATCCATTTCTATTTACTTAATTACCAAATTTAATTGATTATCCTTTGAAATGAAATGGGTTTAATGGGAAAAGGTTGGAAAAGAGATCACAACCTAATTCCATAAGCCTCTTACTTAATCAAACATGATTTTTTATGATTTGAGTTTCAATTCAACTAATTAAGTCATTAGTTAGTTAATTAAACTTTACTTAGCATTTTTATTGAAAAAGAGAAGAAAACTAAGGGGAAAGATTAGGAGGGATGTTCCAATCCAATTCTCTAAGTCTCCCCACTGTTAAATAGTGATTAAGAGGTCCAATTTATTGGTTAATTACTATTCACATGCTTAATTATCACTAAATTAAGTTAAAAAGATAATTAGGGTATAAATAATCAATTTTCTCAATTAATCAACCAATAAATTTCAAGAAAAATAGAGGAGGCAGAGGACATCCCCCTAAACATTCTTAGAATGTTTGAAATTGATTGATTGGAGTTATTAGCTAATTTAAATTTCAATTAAACCCTAATTAAGTTAAAATTATTGTTCAAAATTAATTAAGAATAATTTTAATGGATTCCCCTCTGAAATACCTTTAAAATGAGCCATTATTTATATTTGTTTGGATTTTTCTATAATTAGTTATGAATTATGGGAGTTTTAAAACACCTTAATTAACCTAATTAAAGCCATAATGAGTGAGATGAATAGAGTAATAATGATAGAAGAGAGAGAGAGAGGGAGAGAGAGAGAGAGAGATACCTTCGGTTGAGAGGAGTTTCACTCATGGAAGGAATAGAGGAGAGAGGGTTTATGGGATTTTGTGAGAACGGAGTTCCTTTCCAACTATACTGTTGAGGGAGACGGAACCAAGAGCCTTCAATTTTTTAAAGGGGATGGAACGAGTGTGGGAGAAAGAGAGGGAATAGGTGAGGGAAGATCCTACTTGTGTGCATGAGAGCCTAAGGTTTTCTCTTTGTTTTGCTATTTTTTCTCTTTTAGGAGCAATTATTTAGGTAATTTTTTTATTTTTATCATCATCATGTATATATATATATATATATATATATATATATATATATATATATCATTTCTAAACAAACTTAATATTTTGAGTTCAATGGTGTAGCCTATTTCACAATCGAAAGTTTCCAAGTGACGGCGAGGTCGATTGAGGCAAATTTAAGGTTAATTTAGACGTCTTCCCACTCTAAGGCTCACCAATTGCTTCACACTTGGTGGAATTGATCACAAAAGGTCTTGTTTAATAGTTTTCAATGTTTCGGTGACATCAACATAGTATGTTTCATGAAAGGGGCACATTCGTATAGCACCGAAGCCTCTTGACTTCAATATGCATGAATTTGCCTATTCTATTTATTTTCCTTCATTGGATAATAATAGGCCAATATGAAATATCAATTCTAATTAATTTTGATATTCTAAACATAATGGTGCAACGATTTCATGATCGGAGGCCATTTGGCTCGAGTCGGCATCGAATTGGATCAATTTCAGTTCAAAAATGCACATTGTTGCTTCCAACCGCTCGACATTCAGATAGACTTGTCCAAATTGATCATGGATAATCTTATTTAAATGGTTTTGATGTTTTGAAGCTAACGTCACACTCAATTTTATGAACAAAGATCGTTTGGGCATCATCATAGCTTCTCTACTTCGGTATATATGTTAGCACTTTGACTGCTCGATCTCTTGATCGATTTATCGTTAGATTGTGAAATATTTATATTTTGATCAATTTCAATATTTTGAACATGATGGTGAAGTCCGTTCATCAATTGGAGGTCATTTTGACTAATTTTTATAATGTCTAGTGCATTTTAGCTTTGATTTGCACTCTAAAGCATCCGAAGTCGATCGAATTCATCTTATGGGATTGATTCGACTCATGTAGTATATGTGAAGGTCAACAAATACTACCTAACAAATGTGATTCATGCATGAAGTGAGTTATATTTATTGAAAAATAGTTAACCTTTCATGTTGACCATGAATTTCAAATTACTTCAGCTTCAACAGGTTCGCTGAAGAGCTCTTTCTTTTGTATCTTTATGGATTTGGATTTCCTTCGCCCCTAACTTTGTGCTCGACCAGGTTGGATGGAGGAATTGGTTTATTTGTTTTGAGTTATGAAGTTCTATATTTCTTGGCTTTAAGCTTGATGGATTTGAAGAAGGATTGATCTGATTTGTCCATATTGATTTGTTAGGAAGTGCACGTATGTCTTCAGTTCTGAGCTTGCTACTTTGACAGACTTCTCAAAGGGTGAATACAAATAACCTATCCTTCTAGATTACATTATATATGAAATCTTGAGTTATCAATCCAATAATGAGTGCTTTAATAGAGTGGATAACCATGAAATCCCTATAGTTTGCTCGCAAGCTTTGTACCACCTCTAGGATTGCTTCTTCAATCTCCATGCTTCGTGCTTCATCGGACTTGCTGAAGAAGAGATAGTCCTCCCTCTTTTCCTCTTTTTTTGTTTTGTACTTCCCTTGAGATTTTGTCTCTTTGCATAGCTCTAAGATATTTTTATACAGTTTCTATTTTAAGGATAAAATATCTTTTATAATTTTATTTATAGTCCATTAGTCAGCTAAGAGGACTTTTGATTTTGAATCACTTTGATATGTTAACTTAAGTCAGCTTTAGATAGAATAGCTTTGTCATCAAACTAGCAAGTGGGGGCTCTACCACTTTGACATTTTCTTATGGCTTGTTGAGTGAGAAGAGCAGTCAGTGGCTCAGCCATATTTGGGCTTATTAAGTCCGATGGTCAGGACCCAGTTAAGTCCTGAACTTGAGCTATGAACAGACGTATGCTTCCCCAACTTAACAATATTAAAGTTTACAAAATCAAAATCCTCTCATTTGACTTTTAGAACTTATTACAAGTATAGAGGATGAGTCTTTCAACTATGATATCATCTTATATGCAGCTTGTTTAAAGATGCATTTTCACTATTCAAGATAATTAAATGCATCTTTATCACTAGGATATTAGAGTAAACAAATGGAGGTCTTGGCTCAAGGTACAATCTCTACCCTAATCAGAATAGATTCAAGGATCTTGTCTTATGACACGATGTCAACCCATATATAAAAAATAAAAAAAATTCCCCTGTCTTGCATAGGAAATTTTTAAACACATTTGAAAGAATTTTAAGATGAAATTAAGCAATACATCAATATTTTAGTTGATATATGTTGACCTCATTTTTATAATGAGCTCTCAACCCCTCCATCTTAGGAATAGGACTTCTCTTAGACTTTAAGAGTTCCTTAGTCTTAAGAAACATCTAGTGATTAGATGGACACTCCAACCTAGCCCTAGAAGACTTAGAAAAGTTAGCCATAGTAATTGGTCATGTCTTAGGGGTGTTAGGAAAATTTCCTACCCTTAGCTTAAACCATTCCTCACTTTTCTTCTTTCAAGTCAAACTCTAAATCAATTCTATTTGATTTTCTTCAAACATAAATCAACCCCATGATTGAACTCCATGATTGAAATCCATGATTGGAACCCATGATCAAAATCCATCAAAAATTCCAAAGTCTTAATTTTGACTAAGTCCTTAAGCTTCCCTTAAGGACTTAACCAAAATCATGATTCAAACTTATTCAAATCTTTGAGATTAACCCATAACTCATTTATATTCTCATTTATATTCATATTTATAAATGAAATATAAGTTCAAATCAATCCAACTAAACTCAAAATTCAAAATCAATTCATGAAATTTTCTTAAGTTCCTTTAATTTTCCATTAAATGAGTTAGCCAAAATCAACTCTAAACCTTAATCAAATCACTTCAAACTCATTGATTTTCTCAAAAACTTATTTATATTCTCATATATAAATGAAATATAAATATAAATCAATCAAAACAAACAAAATTAAATTCCAAATTTAAAATCCTTGAAATTCCCTTAAATCACTTAATTTTCCATTAATGGATTTAACCTAAACTTTGATCAAACCTATTCAAACTCATGGGATTTTCTCATTATTTGTATTCTCATTTATATTCTCTTATATATATGAAATATAAATATAAATCAATCCAATCCAATTCAAAAATTAAATTTCAATTTAAAAATTTTCTCAAATCCTTTAAATTCCCTTTAATGGATTTAATTTAAATCTTGATTAAACCACTTCAAATCCTTGAAATTTTCTCATGATCTATTTATATCCTCATTTATATTCACATATATAAATGAAATATAAATTCAAACAATCAAAATCCAAAATCAAACTCAAATCCATTCAAAATCTAATCTAAGCCTTTCAAGCCAAAATCTTGAACTTAGCCAAATCACTTTCAAATCAAGCCAAACTAGATTTCTCTCATGGTTCAATTAAACCTACAATCTACAATCAATATCCAAACTTCAATCATTGAATCAAAACCCAAATCAAAAATCAAACCCAAGACCCTTTCATATTCTTCCTTTGAATATGAAATTTTCAAAGGGATCAAAACCCATTTGACTTCAAACAACTTGTAAATGGATTTATATTTCAATCATGAGTCCAGATACAAGATAAACCAACCTCAAATCAAGATTTGACCAATCCATTTGACCCACTTAGGCTCACTTGACCCAAAGTGACCTAAAGTACCCTTATGAGCCAACTTTTGATCCTAACCAAATTGGATTGAACCAAACTCTTATATCCCTCTCATCATGATCAACAATCATCATGGGATGATCAATCAATCAAATTAGGTCAAACCAAGTCAACACTTAACATAAAATGAAACCTAACATAGCCAAAATCCATCATAGGCCAAATTGATTGAAACCATTGATCTAAGTTCACTCATGACTTATGTTTGAACTTGACCAAGCCAACATTTGAGCCTAACCTAGCCCAATTGGCCCATGTGACCCAAGTTGACCAATTTTGACCTAAAGGGCCAAAATGAAAAACTTGATCCAAGCCAAATTTATTGGAACCAATGGGTCAAGTCCATCCCAAATCACTTGTGGAACTTGACCAAAGCCTCAATTGGCCAACTAGACCCAACCTAGCCCAAATTGACCTTAGACCTAACATGACCTAAAGGGGTCATGTTGAGCCAAAATTTAACCTAACATAAATTAATTGGAAACAAAGATATCAATCTACTCCACATGACCAACCTAACCTAAACCTACCCTTGACCTGCCTCAAATAGGTCAAATGGGTCAAATAGGTCAACTTGCCCATTTGACCTAAATGAAGTCATATGAGCCAAAACCAAATATATACCAAATTGAATCAAACCAATGGCACCAAAACATTTCAAATGGTCATATGAATTGGACCAAACCCTTAGTTTGACCCAATTTGACCTATTGGTCAACTTGATCCAAGTTGGCCCATTTTGACCTAAATGGGTCAACATGAGCCAAACCCTATCAAACAGATTCCAAATCCAATGAAACTTGGCCAAATCTAGTTTTTCCACATACCCAACATGTCCAAAGTGGAAAATAGTAAAATGACCATCCTACCTTTAGGCCATAGAACAAATTTTGGCCTAACCCATAGGTATTTTGGTCATACCCTCTTCACAATCTCTTGAGGCTTTCCTAAAAGCTCAAGGAGACTTAGTGAGTGGTGCACCCAACCCAATGGGTTTGGGTCAGCCCATTTGACCCCTAGACCAAACTCAACCACTTAAGAAAAATTGAGTTTTCAAATTCTCTCCTAAGCTCAATTTGATGCACATGGGAGGCATTCCACCAAGGCCCTCAAACCCCACCACAAAGACCACAACCTAAACAACCCTCCCTCCCCTCCATGACAATTGGATCAAAATGACAACTCAGCTTTTGATTCTTCCTCCACAATAGGGGAGATATAATCCGCTTTTAATTCTCCATTTTAATTCTTACTCACACATTAAAGTGAAGAACCCGCAGAAAGGGTCCATCTTGACCACCTAAGGTTGAATTTTCTTTCCTTGGCCTTTCACTCTGATGAGAGGAGGTATGGAATTTTCAACCACTTAGCTTTGGAGGTCTGGTCCTTGTAAAAAAGAAATGTTCATGGCATGTGAAATCCATTGTTGATAGGTTTGTAATTGTGCTTAGATGGTGTGGGTATTTGTTTTCCAGCTCAATCATGCTCAAATCACCCCTTAGATCATGGACGGTCCCCATTGATCCTCAGGGAAGAACTTGGCTCATCTCAGCCATCCATCCACACATTTTAGATAGATGGTTGAGATTATTTAGCATGTTTAGTAATCTAATTATCCTTTTAAAACTATAGGGGATTCTCAGCCGTTCAATTTTTGATCAGACAATAAGAAATATAAGCGCGTGCACCACCACCGCCGTTTGGGATGTGACATTTAAGTCACCCCCTCATGGCGCGACGCGTGTAAAGTGCACTTACCACCATCGCCATGCATCGTGTCTTGAGCTAAGGATTAAGCAGGGATTAGTTAAGTGTATTAATTAATTCCTAATTAATTCAAAGAACTTCTAAAATTCATAATTCCCTCTAGAAAAATAAAAAAATATAAGAAAAAATTCTTTGGAAAGATAATTTCATCTAGAATATTTAAAAAATAGTTTCAAAGGATTTTGAATTACTATTTTTTTTAATTTGGGTTGTTTTGGGAATCTTAATTAGCTAATTATCCTTTAATTAGGTCTTCAATTAATCTCAAATTTCTACATTTTATGAGATGACCTCTACCTCCCCTAATTTTCTTGAGATTTATTGAGGGCTCAATTAGGGAAATTGCTATCCTTTAATTAGGTCTTCAATTAATCTCAAATTTCTGCATTTTGGAGATTTATTGAGATTTATGGAGGGCTCAATTGGGGAAATTGTTATCTCATTCCCAATTACCTTTCATGTAATTAAGTGTAATAGGATATGATTAGTGGATTTACCTATGATTAGGGTTGATTAAGTCAGATCTAATAAGTAGATTTATGAATAATTTGGGACATTTCCCCAAGCTATTCCCTAAACCCCTTTTCTCTCCTTAATCCCTCTTAATTAAGGGTTAATTCATTAATTATCCCTTAATCAATTTTCAAAAAATTCTAAAAAAGTAGAACTTAATTAATCTACCTTGGGTAGATGCTTAGGTGTTTAATAGCCTAAGTTCAATTAAGGAAATCAAAACCAATTCACATGTGTGAAAGGGTATTTGAAATTACTTAAGCTAAACCCCTTAGCTTAATTAACTTTTAATTGTGAGCCAAATTGCATTAGGCCTTTTCATTTTTAGTGCATTGCAAATTTAAATTCCTTATGGGTTCTATGTCATCTCATTGGCTCATAATTATCTAGTTAATTCTCCTAAGGTGGTGTAGGTAAGGGTTAATTAAGCCACTTAATTCATACCTGAACATAATCAACACATAAAAATGGATCTAACTACCTAAAAATTAAAAAAAATACAAAACACATGTGTGAATGGGTTAGGAATAGTGAACTCATCTCACCTTTTCAAAATTAAATCAAACTTCAAACTAAACAAAAATCATTTTTGAAATTCACTTTGATTTATTCTAAATTTTCTTATTCTATAAGAATGTCTTTAAGATTTAAGTAAAGTGAGTTTGTTTACATGATTTCATTATTTTGGATGTTTCCGAACATGTTAAGTTGTACGCCATGTAGTTTCATGCATTCATAATTCAATGTTTCAAATTTTAAAATGAAATTATTAACTTTATGTCAAATGTGCATGTGTTGGCTAAAGTAAAATATGAATGACTATTATCACTACTAAATCCAAATTATTTTCAAAACCTATAAATAAAATATCAAATCTGAAAGTATGCTACTTATACTTTAGTTATAAGCTTGCATGTGAAATATTATAAAGGTATGCTTAGTATAGGTTTCTTTTCTTTCATATGTTGGTATAGTTTTGAATAGGAATTTTGGTGAGATATAAGGCTCATTTGAAAAGGACCTAACGCTCACCTAATTTCATATCTTAATCATTCCTATGCTACCATCTAAGAAGAGTTAACTATACTTATATACACAAATTGTATACACAAAATAAATATATTAAACAACTTTTGCATCTTCCTTTTCTATTTCATTTCTTTTATATGCATGTTTGTATTTAAGGAAAGTGGTATATTAGACTGGAAAACCCCGAGGTTGCGAGGCTTTAAGTAACCTTAAGTAGGTATTATAACTTACACCTCTGGTGAACAATGACATTATGCTCACTTATGCATTTCTTACTTTTATATATGTATGTGAAATTTTGGATAAGGAAAACCTTTTGTACATAAGAAAAAAAGCATGCATATTCAACTTCTAAATTTTTTTAAATGGATTACTTAGCATGCATCACAAAGTGTGTTAACTACTCTCATTTGCATGTATATATTAGATCCATCCATATGCATGTTATATATGTTGGGAAAGAAATGAAGTAATGTGTGTTATGTGAATTTTGATTCATTTTATTTAATCTTAAAATGCCTTTCTTTTGAATAGGTTTAGAGTTTATCTAAACTTAGGATTAATTAAAAGATGTAATCAAAACATTCAATGAAACTAAAACATGAACCTACTTTAGAAAATTACTTGTTTAGGGAAGGAAAGAGAAGTTCTCTCTCTTTCCCTCTTCATAACTTAGTAATTAATTATAGGTTTCACTTAAACCAAATCAAAACATGAAATTAAACCAAGCCAAAATACTTAAATAACTTAAATGAAACTCTCCTCTAAGTTGAACATGTCCTTCATACTTAGAAAATTTGAACCTAAAGCCCAAACTAAGCATACCACACAAGCCTTCAAAGCACAAACATTAGCCTAAGTCACCACTTCTAACCTTAGGTTAGGTCAGTCCATGGTTTGATGTTTTATTTTTGTTTTGTGATATATGTTTTAGACTAGATGTTAGGGTGTATGCTCGTAGAATGAATGGTAGATTCTTAGTCTAACTATTCTTTCTCGGGATTGTGCTTAAGGGCGCTATCATAAATAAAAATATAAAAAATGCTTTTACTTGCATGTGCTTATACCCCTAAGCATAATCCATAGGCGAGGTGGACTTAGTCACCCATGTGTGGGGTGATAAGTCCAATATACATGCTTGGGATTTGTGGTGTGATTTAGCTAACCTTTATTTTGCAGGTGTTAGTTAGATTTCTACTTTTCCTTTTCATGTAAAAATTTGTATATTAGATTTTGGAATGATTGTTATGGGGATTAAGATGAACATTGGTCATAAGATCCCATCTTATGCACCATGTAAAGCCTTGGAGCATCCACCTTCCAACCTTCCAAAGGAAGAACTAAAGAAGAAAAAAAGAAAATAAGAAGAAAGAAAGAAGAAAGAAGAAAGAAGAATGAAGCTTGAAGACCCCCATAACAATGAATTCCTTTGCTTAATTTTAATATTCATTTATAATCCAGGTTGTATAAGGGTAGAGCTCGGCTACCCATATTTGATATTTTTAGGTTTGTGCAGTGGTTCTCGACCACAATGGCCATTTATTCTTTTTGCAATTAGTTTTATAAATTGATTGATAATTTATTTAGCTTTTATAGTAAGTATCATGATTTTCCTAGTTTCTTCCTTGCTTTATGTATGACCTAGATGTGGATTAGGCTCTTTAGAGAAAAATAAATCTTTTACCTAACTTAACAACTCAAAATAAAATTAAACAACTCATAACCTCACTTAAAGCTTAGAATTAAAATCAAGATAAAAGAATTAGCAACCCCTTAGCTGGATGAACATTTATTTATAATAGCATGCACAAATGCATCTTATTTCACTCTTGAATGGAGGGCATCCACCTTTGTCGGAGAACTTGGCTTGACCTGAGAGTGGTGGAAACTCACCTCCTCCTTTCACTAATTTTGGCCAATAATCAGATTTCTCATGCATTAGTCATAAGAATCCTATTAGCCTGAGTCAAAATAATTGTCCAAAAATGAAATTTGAATTGCATTAGATTTAGGTCATTTGAAGCATGTCCCTTTACATGATCTAGTCTCTTTAAGGAGTGAGTTTAAAGACTTAGTCTCTTTCTAAATAAAAATAGCCTAGTTATCTTGCATAAACATAAAGACTTGCTTATATGTATTTAAAATCATAGGAAGAGTTAGTTGGCGGCAACCCTAAGATAGTTGTAAGTCCAAGCTATCGAGTGGTTTGTTTTCTCTTGTGGAGGAAAACTATTTACCCATTTTTTGCCTTAGATTTAGGTTGTGCTCTCAAGCTCCCTAGATTTAGGTTCAGGTTGCTTCTCTTTGTGCCATAAGCTTAATTCCTCATCTCTTAGGCATTTCCTTAATCTTGTGTTAAGGAATCTTAAGTCCTAAATTTCTAATGAAACATACAACTCAAACAAACTAAATCAATTTCTAAAAATATAAAGCCCAATTATAGGTTAGTTTGAGATGCTTACTAAGCTTCCTAGCATTGTGGTAATCTCCTACTTATCTTCCAATTTGGCTTCGATAATAACTCCCTCTTTTGATCAATCCCGTTTGATCTTAAAAATAAACCAATCAATTGATAGTCCTTCCTATTGAAATCTTCAAAGACAATGATCATTTACCTTAATCGAGAGTTTTCCTAAGGGATCCCATCCCTTAGAATGTAATTAACTATGGGGCTTGCCCAGGGAACTTAATGAACTCAGTTTAAAATAAACCCTGCTTTACTTTCCATATAAAGTAGGGGAAGAATCTCGTGTACATATGTAGACCCATCATCCTTAGGAGTCCTTATTGAGGTGATTGGTTCCATTAAAGGGTAGTGACTTCTATCTTTCGAGATAGTACACTATTTTTTTGATGACGTATCACTTGAATAAGTACATCTGCGAATCTGCATGGTGTCTTACCAAGATAAATTTCTACTTTATAATTTTGCCTCTCCTTTCACAACAGATTTGAAGGTGACTTTATATATGTGTGGGAATTTTTCACCAATAGAATTTTCTAGCGACTCCGCTGGGGATGGTTCCTCTCTCCATCTTTCATAAATGATCATTGTCTTTGAGTATGGATAGTGGGTTTGTACTTTGGTATGAATCCAAGACTATCCTTCTTTCCATTGGCACTTAGCTCATTTCATTCTTGAGTTGAGTTAGCCAACATCTTTAGGTTTTAGGATCACATTCCTTGTTGGTCTTAAAACTGTTGTTGGGTCCTCCAATGGGTAAAATGAAAAGATCTAAATAAATAAAAAAAGAGAAAACCTCTTAAAGACTTCCTCCTTGTCATTTTTATGATAAGGAAAGGTTCATCCTAAAATAATAAATCTTCCATAAAGAACTTTGCTTTTCAAAAATGCACTTATTAAAATAATTTTCCACAAAATTTTATCACCCTCATTTAACAATTCACATAATTGTTGCATGTAGGGATTTTCAAAAATAAAATTAATAATATTTTCCAAAAAGCATAAATGTACATCTTCTTTCAAATTCACATTGACGAAGATGTCATTTTCAAAATAAAATGAACAATCATCTTTTCCAAACTCACAATCATAATCATAAAATTTTCAAAAGCACACAAATTTTTTCTATTCAATACACTCACACTTATTAAATAGAAAGTTCATTTGTAAACAAAATTAAAATTTTCAAAAAGCACACATGAATTTTTCTATTCAATACACTCACTCTTATTGAATAGAAAGTTCATTTGTAAAAAAAAAAATTAAAATTTTCAAAAAGCAATGAACACCTTCATTTAATATACTTAAATTTATTAAATGAAGATTTCATTCCCAAATAATATTGAAAATCATTTAGGAAATCCCACTTGAGCAAATCTCACACATGTTTCAAGTTAGAATTCCTCTCTTTCAAAAAAAAAAAAAAAGCAACAATCACACACAAAAATTTTATATTTCAAAAATAAGATTGATCTCCATCCCATATACCTAAATTTATTAAATGGAGGTCCCCTATTTCAAAATAATAATAATAATAATAATAAATAAAATAAAATAAAATTGCAATAATCATATTTCAAAAATTTTTAAACATATATTTGGAACCTCACTTAGCATATTTAAATTTGCTAAGTAAAGTTTCCAAATTCAAAAATTTAAAATACAAAATTTTAAACACATTTGGAACCACACTTAACATACCCAAATTTGTTAAGTAAAGTCTCCAAATCCCATATTTCAAAAAAAATTTCAAAACACATTTTGGAACTTCATTTAGCATAATCAAATTTGCTAAGAGAAGTTTCCAAATCTATAATCAAAATCAACAATCATATTTCAAAATTTTCTAAACACATATTTAAAAATTCACTTAACATACCCGAATTTGTTAAGTGAAGTCTCCAAATCAAATTCAAAATTTTTCAAAACACATTTTTGGAACCTCACTTAACATACCCAAATTTGTTAAGTGAAGTCTCCAAATTCAAAATCCAAAAAATTTCAAACCACATTTTGGAATTTCATTTAACATACCCAAATTTGTTAAGTGAAGTTTCCAAATTCAAAATCTAACAAAATTTTTTAAACATACATTTGGAACTCATTTAACATACCAAATTTGTTAAGAAGTTTTCAAATCTAAAATCAAAATCAACAATCACATTTCAAAATTTCAAACATATTTGGAATTCATTAACATACAAATTTGTTAAGTCTCCAACCCAAAATTCAAAATTTTCAAACATATTTGGAATTTCATTTAACATACCCAAATTTGTTAAGTAAAGTTTCCAAATCCAAAATTCAAAATTTTCAAAACATATTTTGGAACTTCACTAGCATACTCAAATTTGTAAAAGTTTCCAAAGTCAAAACAAAATTTCTCAAACACCTTTGGAACTTTTCCTTAGCATACCAAATTTGCTATGAGAAGTTTCCATTTTCAAAATCAAAATGAAATCAAAATTTTAAACACACCATTTGGAATTTCATTTAGCATATTCAAATTTGCTAAATGAAATTTCCATTTCAAAACCAAGTGGGATTCATCTTTAGCATACCAAATTTGCTAAAGTTGAATCTCCACTTTCAATCATCAAAACAAAACAAACACTGGAATCCTTAGCATACCAAATTTGCTACTTTTTCAAAAAAAAATCAAAACATTCCAAACAAATGAAACACTTAGGATTTCCTTAGCATACCTAAATTTGCTAAGGATCCTATTTTCAAAAATTAAACCAAAAACACTTGTGTTCTTCACTTAGCATACCTAAATTTTCTAAGTGAGAATTCCAAATTTTCCCAAAATCAAAACAAATTCACTTTTACTTCATTTACCATACCTAAATTTGCTAAGTAAGTAAAAATTCCAAAAAATAATCAAACAAAACAAAATCATTTTGACCCTTACTTTAACATACCTAAATTTGAAAGGGTCCTCCTCAAAAATTCAAATTCAAAATAAAATGAACCTATGGAAGCATCCTATCAAAATTTTGAATCCATATTTCAACATACCTAAATTTGTTGAAGTTTGGATTCATATTCAAATTCCTCTTCAATCAATCTTTCAAATTAATTTGAACCCCACTTAACACTTCCAAGTTGTTGGATGTGGGCTCAAATTTTCAAAATTCTAAAATTCAAAATCTATGGAGATAGAAAAATGGTACAAGTTCATTTCTCATTGCAGATTCTTTTCAATTAGTTAGTAGTTCAGTTTCAGCTTACTACAGTTAGTGTAATGGCCAGTTCTCAGAAGTTTGTCTTTACCTTCCCTCATGACATGGGCCTTGCTTTAGATTAGGCTGATTTCCCCCATTTATACCATACCCACTTGATCCATTTTGGCCAAGGATTTGAGGGGGCTAGGATCACTTGTGAGGGCATTCTCACCACAACAAGAAGAAGGTGACCGGGAAGAATCTGGTCATCAGGATAGACTTACCATCTATTTTAGATGTATCTCCTGAGGAAAGTGGGGGCACCATAGACTCAGCATGTGCAACAAAGACTGGGTTCCAATGCAGTTCATCCTAGAGTTGCCCATGTTGCCTCAGTGCGGGCTAGCACCCCTACCATCTACTCCAAGGGTAAGGCTCCCCTGGTTTCATGGCTTGCCTCCTCGACATTTGAGTATGGGTTTAGTTCACACTCCTCTCATCCTACTCGCACCAAGATAGGAACAAGAACCATATGGTCAAACTATTTCACACTCAGATAGCCAGAGAGCTATAGGCAGTAGCCAGATCAGCCATGGATGAGTCTCCCATGATCACTTCACCACTAGTTATGGAAAACCCATTTCATAATCTCTGAGGATTAGGTAGAGAGGATGCCAGGAGGATCCATTCATCATCTCCTCCAATGCATTTATACGTCGGGAGTAGAGGTTATGCCGCCTCCACTCTATTCATGCAGGAGGAGCATATGCTTTAGTATGGTACCCAGTTTAATCTTTGATATGTTATCCCTCATAATGTAAGGAGGTAGATTCAATAGGAGAGGGCCCGTGAGGCCCATACATCACACATTACTAGCAGAGAGCGATGGAGGTTCTGCCTCGCCGCTTTGATTGATTTTCCAACTGCTTCCCATGACCAACCATACTATAGTATCCTCATGGGGGACCAGCCACCACATGAGGGCAGTTCCTATTCATAGAGAGTCGGTGGTGTCTCCACCCCACCACTCTACCCCACGTCCGCCATCGCTAGTGTAAGTTACAACACTACCATTCCATCTAAGGCCATGAAGGCCACACTCGAGGAAAAACGTACCCCGTTGGTGATCTGGCTATGGCCAAGGGATCCTACTCCTCCTACACCACCCATTATGGTGGGCTCTCTCGCCGACCTTCTTCCCCAATGGTGGTGCGGAAGGGGTGACCCCAGCATCGTGGTCGCTTCCTTCACCAACCCATGTTGGATGAGATGGTGACGCTATCATGATATTCCAGATGATAGTTGTTGCAGTGGTAGAGGATCATCCTAGGATTGTTACCCCCATTATAGCCAATATCTCGTGAGTATCATTCTTCTAGTGAGCCAATCTGACAGATTGACTCGATAGGTGAGGTCTGTGCCTCAATGCGATAGATCACACCTACCCAAAATATTTGTACATGATGAGCGATCCTTAGATGAGATAGTACACTATTTTATGGAGAAAAAAAGGAGATCTTAGGGTATGCTTGGTCCATGAAGAAAGAGTCACTGATCCCAATGAAGATGACTTGATGGGATGCTAGTATGCATGGTTGACACTAGATTCTTCTTAGGGAGAAACAGGCCATGGAAGGTGATGAGGTTGATCAAGGAGACACCAAAAAATCAACCCATCACCTCTGTTAGTGGTTAAGGCAGAAAGAAGAGCAGGTTGATAGGATGGCACAACAATTGCATGACTTGTTAGTAGCAGTGTCAGTGCTTTAGAAGCAAGCCCTCTAGCTTCATCTATTACAAATAATCGAAGCTAGTGCATGTCTTAGACCCAGTTAAGACTCTACCTCCATTGAGCAAGGTAGCACTAGCATGTATAGAAGGTAGTGGATACCTCCATACATGAAAAAGATCTAAAATCCATGAGCAATAGTGAAGGAAGCTTGGCTCAAGCCCAGGGAGGATCATCGGTTCCAAAGAGTAGACCCTACCTAGAGGAATTTGATGCTATCCAATATCCCAAGGGTTTCATGCCTCCTTCCTTCAAAAGCTTTGATGGTAGTGGGAATCTGAGGTAGCATATAGCTCACTTCAGGGCTAATTGTTGTAATACAGGTGACAGTGATGTTTTACTCTTTAGACTCTTTGTCAGTAGCCTAATAGGTATTGCTTTTGATTGGTATGCTAAACTATCCAATAGTTCAGTAAAGACATTTGCTGAGTTAGAGCAACTCTTCATCAAGAGATTTGTTGGAGCTCAGGAAAGGGTTACTATATGTGATCTCATTGTAGCCCAACAGTACTCTAGTGAGTCACTTATTGATTATATTCTATGGCTAACTGAGTATGAAGTGTGAACAGCTAATAAAGCATGCCATTGAGATTCTCTTGAAGAATATCCATGGCCCTTCTTCATGCTTAAGGGCTTCACCATAAAGACATTTGAGAAGCTAATCAACAAGGCGCTAGTCTACAAGGAGAGGCCAAATAGTTGCCTTTTCAAGATCAGCCAAGAAAATCCCAAAAGGTTATGAGAAGAAACTGAGTAGTAAATGGTTGACAAGGGAAGCAACCCTAGAGATCACCGAGAGACCATGACCTACCTCCACCTCCTTTGCCACCACCGAGGCACATGCCTCCACCGCACCATGGCCAAGCATACCACCGCCATTCCACCAACCATAAAGATCATGCATATCCGCCCGTGTATGGTCCACCTACTCTTTTAGATAAGTTAAACAAACCTTATTCTTTTAAGAGGGAGATAATTAGGAAAATCTTTAAGAATCTCTTAAAGAAACTTGATTTTTAGCTACCCGAGCCTAGGAGACAGGAGGAAGTAAGCAAAAGTCATGATCCAAACTTTTTCCCTTATCACCATATGCTGGACTACATTTTGGAGGATTGCTTTACATTCAAGGACTGGCTTGAACATAGTTTTAAGATCGGTGCTATAGTTATCCCAAAAGAATACCTTGTGGAATAACCTTCCAGTTCCATCAGGGTATTCCTTAGGGATACAAGCAATCCTACCAAAACCAAAGAAGGTTGGGACATTTCTTTGTTTAAAACCTCTAAGAAAATAATTCAGAAGATCAAGAAGATTTCCTCAGGTCCGAGTCACTCAAACCTCCAACACCAAGAAAGGTTTGCAAGAAGTAACTAGAAAGTGGGAGCTAAAGAAAGCGAGTGACATGTGCCCAGATAGCCCTTTAGCACAGCCACCGATCGTGTCCAGACTCCAGCCTTCAGTTGTAGCTTCCACATTGGTGAATTCTACCATTTCAACTAGCTCTTCTATTTCTTCTACTAGTAGAACTCTTGTATCAGCGGATAAGGGCATCAAATCCCTTACTCCACTCACTCTACTTGATTTCTACTTTGTACCTCAAAAAACTTTCAAGAAATTGAAGAATAAAGCTAATTTGATTTACATTTGTGTCTCTTCTGATGATTTATCTTCTTCTATTCCTAACGATAACTCTTCAAGTATAATTAATTATAATAATGTCGATCTTCCTTTTTCTGATTTAGAGTTAGACTTTCCAACTCTGAATACTACAGGTTCACCTCTTGAGATAGACTTGGAATCATCCAATTTTGAGAGTCCCATAGGAGAAGCTATAGGTGAGCTTGAAGTGCAGGTAAAACTTGCCACCACTTTGCCTCCAGAGATTATTGAAGTCAACCTCCATAGTGGCAAGGTTCTACCTCCTAGGGAAGCACCTCTAGATAGAGGGAAACAAGTCATTGGTACTGAAGATCGAGAAGCCCTTTCACAGGATGCTCCACCCTTGGATATGCTTATGGAAGACTAGCCAAAGGTGGACTACAATGTCCTTTCTCATCTAAGAAAGTTGCCATCTAAGCTAAGCATATATGATGCCCTTGTCTTATCCAAAGAGATGAGGAAATCACTAATCAAGGCCCTCCTTGATCCTAATATGCTTAGCTCAGCTGACCGCTATAGGTGAGGAAGCACACTATGCAAAAGAAGCCCAAGGATCACCTTCATAGATGAAGACCTTCTACTGGGAGACTTGGAGCATAACCATCCCCTATACATTATAGTCGACATGGACAGGTTCAAACTCACCAGGGTTCTCATGGATTCAGGTCCATCAGTAAATATTATGAGTCTAAAGACCCTTGCCTATTTGAAGATCGACATCTCTATGCTCCTAGGAGATAGAATGATGTTGAGAGGATTCAATGATTAAGGCAAGTGGGCTTTAGGTTCTATAGTGTTACCATTGGAGATCGGTGACTTGAAGATTGAAGCCAAGTTATACATCATTGATTCAAATACTTCATTCACTGCTTTGCTTGGTAGGCCTTGGATACATCAAAACAAGATCATTCCATCCTCCCTTCATCAGTGCATCAAGTTCAGAAAAGATGGAATTGAGTACCATGTCAACGAGGATGAAAAGCCATTTTCAGTTAGAGAGATTGAGATCTATGAGGATGCGACCTACTATCTTCTTCAAAATACCCTTTCTTGTGAACTTGGACAAAATTCAAATGAAAATGTAAAAAGAAAAGAAAATGAAGCAAAAGAAAAGATAAAAGAAAATGAAAAGAAAAAAGAAGTCCAAGTACACAAAAAAGGGGAATTGAAGAAGAAATAGATTCGCATATCACATTCCACCCATAGTTCATTCCATCATATGAACATGTGGCTAGAATGGCTCAACCTCCACCGTAGAGGTGAGGCAAATAGAGGCGCTTAGAGGTGGAGACCCCTAGTTGGCCTTCGCCAATAGAGAGGTTGTGTTCAATTCATAGAGTACCCTACTATTCACATAGACTTGGAATCCAGCTTGAAGGATGAGTCTAATGTGATTAGTATACCAACCAACCCTCTGGGTTCCATTGAGGTGACTTTTGATCCAAATAGAGATGAAGACAGCCTCCAAGCAAATTAAAAGTATTCAATCTGGTTTATGTGAAATATAGTAGTTGGGAACCTTAGCTCTTACCTCACTTACATCTAAAGTTGAAGGTTTAGTAGTTAAGAAGTCCCTAAGTCTTCCAAAGGACACAAGAAGAGGTTCTTTTTGGGTTCATCATCCTCAAGTCCAGAGCTCGATGTAGGGCTTGAGGAAGATACTTTTAAAGAATTAATGGAATTACCATTTGACTTTTACATGCCTTGTGTTAAAAATCTTATACAAAAAGATTTAGTTCCTTACACTTGGTCTAAGCACAGGTCAGAATACTTCAAAAAGCTATGGAACAATATAGGAAGGGAAGCATAATCAAGAGTAGGACTAGATTCACATGGTCGGATGATGAAGATTATTGTTGTTACCAACCATTTAATCGAAGTTCTTCTCACACATCCACAACTCTTATGAGAATGTGTGTTTATAAACTTCAGATGATCCAAATGATCTCCAAGTCAAAGAGGCACTACTAGAATTTGAAGAGGAGATTCATTCAACAATTGGCAAGCTTAAAGAAATCAACCTCGGGACAGAAGAAAATCCTCACCCAACATACATCAGTTCATTGCTGAATGAGGAAGAAACCAATGACTTAGTTAGACTATTGATTGAGTTTAAAGACTGCTTTGCATGGAGTTATGAAGAAATTCCCAGATTTTCTCCTAACGTAGCAGTCCATAAGCTAGCAATAGATGCTACCTTAGTAAGCAAGCTCCTAAACACATGAGATTAGAAATTGAACAACAGGTCATTTGAAGTCAAGAAACTGATCGATATTGGTTTCATCAGGAAAATAAAATATCCTACCTAGTTAGCTAGTGTCATCCCAATTAAGAAGAAGAATGGCCAAATTCACATTTGCTCAATTTTAGGGACTTAAATAAGGCATGTTCTAAGGATGAGTTTCCTTTTCCTATACCAGAGTTAATGGTAGACATTGCTTCATCTTATGCAGTCTTCTTTTTCATGGATGGATCATCTGGAAATAACCAAATCAAGATGTCTCCTGAAGATAAAAGAAACATCACTTTTCAAATCTTGATCGAAATCTTCTGTTATAGGGTCATGCCCTTTAGCCTTAAAAATGCTGGTGCTACATACCAACGGGCCATGACTCAGATCTTCAATGAACTCATCCATCATCAGGTTGAGTGTTACATTGATGATCTAGTAGTCAAGAGTTTAGAAAAGGAAGACCATCTCTTTGACTTGAGAGTAGCTTTTGAACGGTTAAGACAATATAACCTCAAGATGAATCCCCTGAAGTGTGCATTCAAATTTGCTTCAAGAAGATTTCTTGGGTTTATTATTTGACACCAGGGAATAGAAATAGATCTTGAAAAGATCAAAGCTATCTTAGAAATGCCACCTCCTAAGAGTTTAACTCAACTCAGATCCTTTCATGGACAGCTGGTGTATCTAAGATGCTTTATCTCATTCTTATCAGAGATGCAAACCCTTGCCCATACTTGTCAAAAAGGATGCCAAGTTCAAGGGATGACAAGTGTTAGCACATTCAAGACATTAAAAGAGTACTTAAGTCGCCAGCCTCTTGGTCTATCCGCAAGCCACCGATCCTTTACACGCAGATGACTCTCTCGGTGCTCTGTTGGCCTAAGCCAATGATGAGGGGAAGAAAAGTGCACTCTACTACCTCAGTCATCATTTGATTTCTGCTGAAGCAAACTATCCACCTATTGAAAAACATTGCCTATCTTTGATCTTTGCATCTCAGAAGCTACAATATTACATGCTTTCTCATAAGGTGAACTTGATCTCCAAAATAAATCCACTACAGTACCTCATGACATGGCCAACACTTTCTGAATGTTTGGCTCATTGGTCCATAATACTCTCAGTCCCAAGATAATGGCAAAGTACACAGAATTTCTTAGCGACACCACTTCCCGCTGATTCGCTTAGTGATGATCTCCAATGAACAAATCATGAACTTAGGGGAGGCTGGTAATCATCAATGGGAGATGTATTTTGATGGTGTTGCTTGTTTTTATAAAGGTGAAGCACCACGATCTATTCTTCTAGGAAAGGTAGAGAGGTAGGAATAGTTCTTCTAACTCCAAATCGTGATGTGATGAGATTCTCATACTATCTTTCCAATCCCTGCACCAACAATGAAGCTGAGTATGAGGCTTTAATTATTGATTTGGAATTAGGCATCACCATCAGTGTCAAGAGCATCAACATCTTTGGGGATTCTCAGTTGGTTATCAACCAAATTACTGGGTCCAATCAAGTTCTCAAACCCAAGCTTCATCATTACTACGAGTATTCCATGAAGCTGTTGGCCTAGATTTCTGAAGTCACCATCTACAAGGTTCCCCGAGCAAAGAATGCAGTAGCAAATGCCTTGGAAAAACTTGCCAAAGAGTTGGCATGTCCGGAAGATGAGTCCATTTCAATAAGGGTCCAAAATAGACAAGTATTATCCCTTATTGATGCTGAACTCATCGAGAGACATTCTCTTGAAGGGGAGATTACCATTGCCAAAATAGATAAGGAGCTGTATTGGAGGTAACAGTTCATAGATTACTTGAACATTGATAAACTACCTTAAGAGAAATCACAAGCCCATCAGGTGAAATAGAGAGCTCTCTCTTATGCTCTTGTTGATGGCACCCTATACCACCGATCTTTTGATCAAATGCGATTACATTGTTTAGACAAACATGAAGCCCATGGCATTATAACTGAGGTACACTCAGGTCTATGTGGACCGCATCAATCCAATTAGAAGATGAAGATGAAGATCAAAAGACTTAGATATTACTATCCCTCTATGATTACAGATTGCATGGAAGTAGCTAGGAGATGCCATCAGTGTCAGGTGCACGGTGTGGTCCTCCACCAACCACCCAACATTCTACACCCTACATTGGCTTCATGGCCATTTGAGTGTTGAGGTACAGACATTGTAGGTTCAATCAACCCTCCTTCTTCTAAGGGGCATCAATTTATCTTAGCTACTACTGACTACTTTTTCAAGTGGGCGAAAGCCATCCCACTCAGAGAGGTCACAACTCACCATGTGCTTCAATTTTTCAGGAACCATATCGTATATAGGTTTGGGTGCCTCAATGAATTATATTCGATAATGGTACTGCATTCAAAAGCATGAAGATCAACACCTTTGCTAGAAAATATGGTATAGATTGGAGATACTCCACCATCTACTACCCCAGAGCTAATGGTTTAGTAGAAGCATTCAACAAAACTCTCACCCAGATACTGAAGAAGACTCTTGATGACAACAAATGATAATAGAATGAGCAGTTTGTTGAAGCCTTGTGGGCCTACCGCACCACATATCAAACTCCAACTCATTCTACCTCATTTTCCTTAGTTATGAGTCTGAATTTGTTCTTCCTTTAGAAGTTTAACTCCCGTCACTAAGGATAGCATTGGGTAACAAGATCACTACAGAGCAGAATGCAAAGTTGCAGTTAGAAGAGCTCGAAGGTTTGGAAGAAAATAACTTATGGGTGTGCTAGAGCCTCGAGTTGTACAAGGCCAAAATGATTCAAGCTCACAACAAGCTGGTCTACCCTAGGTCTTTCCAAGTAGAAGAACTTGTGTTAGTCCTAAGGAGACCAATTATTGCTCGTCAAAAGATGGGAGGCAAGTTTGAACCCACTTGGGAAGGCCCCTTTGTCATAGAGAAGGCCTACCAAGGAGGATCTTATCAGCTTATTGATTGTAAAGAGAACACCCGATGCTTCCAATTAATGGGCTTTATCTAAAGAAATATTACCATGAAATAAAACTTGTATGAAAATAATCAGTAATAAAAGAACAAAATCTGATTCCATTCATCAAATCTTCTCTTCTTTCGAAGTGTTGTTTGCTTGTCTTGCGAATCTGTCGAGACGTGTTTAGGGTAGGTGTAAGACTCCCCTAATGGCTTCCTATTCCTCTTTCACAACACAAAATAATCTCTTAATTCTTTTGGAATAGGTGTAAGAGAATCCGAGAGGCATCCTATTTCGATTAGCATAACTAAGTTAGGTGTGAGAGAACCCAAGCGACATCCTTTCTTAGTGGGAATTCTTGTTTCCACCCATGGCATCACTTCATAATTCCTCAGTGTGTTTTAAGGTAGGTGTAAGAGTCCCCTAGAGCCATCCTATTCTTTTTAACACATGCACACAACAAACACAAATCTTTTGTCTCGAGCTACTTGATGTGGGAGCAAGTCCCCTGTGGCACTCACTCATTAGCTGCTCTAGGTCGGGTTCACATGCTACCTCGCTAGTATGTCAACCAAATGGTCATTTATTGGAGGATGTGAGTCCCCATACTTTCTTTCTAACTTGATCATTGCAAACCAGTGAGTGCCTTGTTAGTATGGTATTCTTCACGGCCCAGCCAGTAAGCTACCTCATGATTGACTTCATTTAAGAAGATGTGAGTCCCATGATTTCTTCTTGAACTAGCCATCATGCTCTAATTAGGTTGAGTATATGTGAGGTTTAGGATAAGTCCCCTAGAGACTCCTTTCCTCAAGCCACTTTCTAAAGCTCATTAGTTTGATTCAGTTCTCTTTAGTGAATGGCTTATTAAATGATTTAATTAATCCTAAGTTTAGGTTCAACTTAAGTAACTCTATTTAACATGTAAGGCATCTTAAAATTAATTGAATTGAATTACTAACTCATGGCATATGTCTACTTATGAGTTGATATAAGTCCCCTAGTGGCATTCACTTAGTATTTAGGTGATAGCACGTCAAATAAGATAGATTATCCCAACTTCTCCATAGTGGATGTGAGTCCCCAAGCTTTCTTCCTAGTGATTGAAACCCAGCACCTTAGGTTGTTTGATGTTCACTATGCTGATATCGACTCACTCGATGAGTACACCACTCTTGATAGATATGATTCCCCATGCTTTCTCCTTGAGTTGGACACTAAATATCGACTAAATTTATGAATAGCCATGTCATTTTCTCCAGGGTGTTGGATTAATCCATTATCGGCCCCATCGTCTATGGACACTCTATTTGGATCAAGTTCTTTGTGACCCCATTTAGACACTACTCATGTTATTTTTGGAATGGACAATTCCCCTTTCCTAGTAGCCACACCTATGGTTGGAAAATTTGTTCAGCGGATGTGCAAATTTTTCCTTGGTTTAGTAAATCTGAGATAGGTCTATAAGCTCCTTCTCGATGATCCCCAAAACTAAGGGGTCCATGATTAAAATAAACTAAATAAACTAAACTAAAATAAATAAATTAATTGCCAGTGGATTAGAGTCAAGCCCCCAAAGGGCTCTTCTCCCAAGTAGACATCCTATCTTTAGGGCGTTGTCGAGAACTCCCATAGAATTATCCCGACTACCTAGAGATAAATGTACTCACTCCATAGTCCCCTCGGTTCAATCTATTTTCCATAAATGTTACATCCATTCTACTTTGGAAGATGTAAGACTAACACATTCTTTTAGCATGATTGTCAAATGTACCTAGGTCGTTTGATTTGTTGCCCAAAGCAACCATCACCCCAGTCTTTCTAGTGGAAGATGTGAGTCCCCGAGCTTTCTTTCCTTCAATTGATCATTGCAAACTGAAAGGCACTCCTTTGGTTGGATAGTTCTCCCATTGGCTGGGAAGCTACTCCCTTTGGTTTAGTAAATTTGAGTTAGGTCTAGGCTTCTATAAGCTCCTTCTCAGTATGATCCATCGTAAACCGATGGAATCAACAAACAAAACTAAAAATGAAATTAATATTGACTATCTTTGAGTTGATCTAAGCCCCCCAATGGCATTCACTCAATAGTCAACCCTAGGTTGGGTTCAATTGATGGTCTTGCTAATAGATTATCCCAGCAATTGGTCTCTACTTTGGAGGATGTGAGCCCCCACGCTTTCTCCTAGTATAGCTACTACACACCAAAAGGCATCTCTTTGGTTGACTAGTGCTACTATGTGCTTAGTAGACTACCCATTTGGATTGGTAAATCTGAGTTAGGTTTCTGCCTCCATGGCTCCTACTTAGTGCAATTGCAAACCAATAGGGTTCATCTTAAAAATTTTAAACCTAAAAAAGATTTTTTTTTTAAATAAATTCAACCCTCTTCCCTAGTTGAATAAATCAAATATTTTTTTCTCCTCAATGAGATTCAAATTAAATCAATCTTTTCACCCCTTGTGCATGACTTGAAGCTTCCCTAGTGGAAGGTTCACACTCTATCCCTTAGTGGAATTCTTCCCTCTCTCTTATGTCTTGGACATAAGTAGAGCCACACTGCACTAAGCTCTGGATTATTTCTTTTCTTTAGGTTAAGGATAGATAGTTTTTGTTAGTGCTTGTGTTCTTTCATTATTGTTGATTATTTCAGCCAACACCAATACATGTGGTGTTCCTTGTCAGTCACACCACACTTATTGGGCACCCTTTGTTGACCTCATTTTTAGAATGAGCTCTCAACCCCTCCATCTTAGACATAGGACTTCTCTTAGACTTTAAGAGTTCTTAGTCTTAAGACACATCTAGTGATTAGGTGGACACTCAACCTAGCCCTAAGACTTAGAAAAGTTAGCCATAGGAATAGGTCATGCCTTAGGGGTGTTAGGAAAATTTCCTACCCTTAGCTTAAACCATTCCTCACTTTCCTTCTTTCAAGTCAAACTCTAAATCAATTATATTTGATTTTCTCCAAACTCAAATCAACTCCATGATTGAAACCCATGATCAAAATCCATCAAAAATTCATAAGCTTAAGGACTTAACCAAAATCATGATTCAAACCTATTCAAATCTTTGAGATTTTCCAATAACTCATGTATATTCTCATTTATATTCATATATATATATATGAAATATAAATTCAAATCAATCCAACTAAACTCAAAATTCAAAATCAATTCATGAAATTTGCTTAAGTTCCTTTAATTTTCCATTAAAGGACTTAGCCAAAAACAACTCTAAACCTTAATCAAATCACTTCAAACTCATGGAATTTTCTCAAAACTTATTTATATTCTCATTTATATTCTCATATATAAATGAAATATAAACATAAATCAATCAAATCAAAGACAAAAATTAAATTCCAAATTTAAAATCTTTGAAATTCCCTTAAATCCCTTAATTTTCCATTAACGGATTTAACCTAAACTTTGATCAAACCTATTCAAACTCATGTGATTTTCTCAAAACTTATTTGTATATTCTCATTTATATCTCTATATAAATGAAATAAATAAATCAATCCAATCAATTCAAAATTAAATTTCAATTTAAAAATTTCTTTAAATCCTTTAAATTCTCTTTAATGGATTTAACCTAAATCATGATTAAACCACTTCAAATCCTTGAAATTTTCTCATGATCCATTTATATCCTCATTTATATTCACATATATAAATAAAATATAAATTCAAACAATCAAAATCAATTCCAAAAATCAAACTCAAATCCATTCAAAATCTAATCTAAGCCTTTCAAGCCAAAATCTTGAACTTAGCCAAATCACTTTCAAATCAAGCCAAACCCTTGATTTTCTCTCATGGTTCAATCAAACCTATAATCGTGAGTTCATATATAAATTCAAACTCACTCATTCAATCAAAACCAAAATCAAAAAATCAAACCCAAGACCCTTTCATATTCTTCCTTTGAATATGAACTTTTCAAATGGATCAAAACCCATTTGACTTCAAACCACTTGTAAATGGATTTATATTTCAATCATGAGTCCTTATACAAGATCAACCAACTTCAAATCAAGCTTTGACCAAGCCATTTGACCAATTAGCTCATTGACCCAAAGTGACCTAAACTTATGAGTCAACTTTTGATCCTAACCAAATTGGATTGAACCAAACTCATATATCCCTCTCATCATGATCAACAATCATCATGGGATTATCAATCAATCAAATTGGGTCAAACCAAGTCAAACCTAAGGGTTGACCAAGTCAACACTTAACATAAAATGAAACCTAACATAGCCAAAATCCACCATAGGCCAAATTGATTGAAACCATTGATCTAAGTTCACTCATGACTTATGTTTGAGCTTGACCAAGCCAACATTTGAGCCTAATCTAGCCCAATTGGCCCACTTGACCCAAGTTGACCCATTTTGACCTAAAGGGCCAAAATATGTCAAAACTTGATCCAAGCCAAATTGATTGGAACCAATGGGTCGAGTCCATCCCAAATCACTTGTGAACTTGACCAAAGCCTCAATTGACCAACTAGACCCAACCTAGCTGAATTGACCTTAGACCCAACATGACCTCAACATGACCTAAAGGGGTCATGTTGAGCCAAAATTGAACATAACCCAAATTGATTGGAAACAAAGATACCAATCCACTCCATATGACTAACCTAACCTAAACCTACCCTTGACCTACCTCAAATAGGTCAAATGGGTCAAATAGGTCAACTTGACCCATTTGACCTAAATGAAGTCATATGAACCAAAACCAAATATATACCAAATTGAATCAAACCAAATCCACCAAAACATTTCAAATGGTCATATGAACTTGACCCAACCCTTGGTTTGACCCAATTTGACCTTTTGGTCAACTTGATCCAAGTTGACCCATTTTGACCTAAATGGGTCAACATGAGCCAAACCCAATCAAATGGATTCCAAATCTAATGAAACTTGGCCAAAACTAGTTTCTCCACATACCCAACATGTCCAAAGAAAAATAGTAAAATGACCATCCTAACCCTAAGCCATAGAACAAATTTTGCCTAACCCATGGGTATTTTGGTCATACCCTCTTCACAATCACTTGAGGCTTTCCTAAATGCTCAAGGGGACTTAGTGATGAGTGGTGCACCCAACCCAATGGGTTTGGGTCAGCCCATTTGGCCCCTAGACCAAACTCGACCATTTAGAGCAAAATTGAGTTTTCAAATTCCCTCTAAGCTCAATTTGATGCACATGGGAGGTTGGCATTCCACTCAAGGCCTCAAACCGACCATGTGCAATGATTAACAACCTAACCCCTCCCAATGGATCAAAATGGCAACTCATGGTTTGGCCATCTGATTAACATAAGGGGAGAAATAATCCCCCTAATTCAATGAAATTTTATTTCACTCTCTATCGATTGAAGCCTAGGAACCTAGAGCAACCTTCTCAGAGCATTCCCAAGCTTCTTAGAGATGATTAGAATTCTTCTTTCTTGGTTTTGCACAGTGCAAAAATAAGGGAGGTAGAGTGAATATCTAACTTTTTCCACACATGATCTCCTTCCAATTACTCTTACACACTCCATCAGAGGGTCAAGTTGAATTGGCTTAAGCTTTCTCTGAAGTTATAAAGGCAAGGAAGAGCTCAATTGGATCAAAGTCGAAGCCCAAGTGAAGTGGTGTTGGTCCATCCATTGATCCACTCAATCCCTAGGCCTAGGAATTTTAATAGGGCTTCGTCTCCACCAGACGAAGCTGTCTCATCGATCTTGAGCACCGGTGATCACTTCTGACGAGGTATGGAATTTTTTGACCACTTAGCTTAGGAGATGTTGGTCCTTTGTGATAGAAATGTTCATGGCATGTGAAATCCATCGTTGGATAGGCTTGTAATTGTGCTTAGATGGTATGGGTACAATTTCATTCCATTCCAAGCTCAATTGAGCTCGGATCTCCCCTTAGATCATGGACAGTCCCCATTGATCCTCAGGGAAGAACTTGGCTCATCTCAGTCATCAATCCATGCATTTTAGATGGACGTGAGATTATTTTGCATGTTTAGTAATTTAATTATCCTTTTAAAACCGTGGGGGGATTCTCAATCATTCGATCAAAGATCGGATGAGAAAATATAAGTGTGTGTACCGCCGCCACCATTTGGGATGAGACGTTTAAGTCACCCCCTTACCATGCGTAAAGCATAATCGACGCATCCGCCATGAGCTAAGAATTAAGCAAGGATTAGTTAAGTGTATTAATTAACTCCTAATTAATTTAGAGAACTTCTAAAATTTATAATTCCCTCTAGAAAAATCTAAAAAATATAAGAAAAAATGCTATGGAAAGATAATTTCATCTATAATATTTTAAAATGGATTCAATGGATTTTAATTACTCTTTTATCTGAATTTGGGTTTCTTTGGGAATATTAATTAGCTAATTATCCTTTAATTAGGTCATCAATTAATCTCAAGGGGTTCATTTTAGGGGATGACCTCTGCCTCCCCTAATTTTCTTGAGATTTATTGAGGGCTCAATTGGAGAAATTGCAATCTCATTCCCTAATTACCCTTTTCATGTAATTAAGTGTAATTAGGATATGATTTGTGGATTTACCTTATGATTAGGGTTGATTAAGGTCAAATCCAATAAGTAGGAGGTTTATGGAATAATTTAGGGGCATTTCCCCAAAGCTATTCCCTAAACCCCTTTTTTCTCCTTAATCTTCCTTTAATTAAGGGTTAATTCATTAATTATCCCCTTAATCAATTTTCAAAAATTTTAAAAGTTCAGAACTTAATTAATCTACCTTGGGTAGATGCTTAGGTGTTTAACAGCCTAAGTTCAATTAAGGAAATAAAGATCCAATTCACATGTGTGAAAGGGTATTTTGAAATTACTTAAGCTAAACCCCTTAGCTTAATTAACTTTTAATTGTGAGCCAAATTGCATTAGACCTATTCATAATTAGGTGAATTGTAAATTTAAATTCCTTGTGGGTTTTAAGTCATCTCATTGGCTCATAATTATCTAGTTAATTCTCCTAAGGTGGTGTAGTGGCTTAATTCACACCTTAACCTAATCAACACATAAAAATGGATCTAATTACCTAAAATTAAAAAAAATACAAAACACATGTGGGAATGGGTTAGGAATAGCAAACTCATCTCACTTTTTCAAAATTAAATCAAACTTCAAACTAAACAAAAATCATTTTTGAAATTCACTTTGATTTATTCTAGATTTTCTTATTCTATAAGAATGTCTTTAGGATTTAAGTAAAGTGAGTTTGTTTACATGTTTTCATTATTTTGGATCTTTCCCAACATGTTAAGTTGTATGCCATGTGGTTTCATGCATTCATAATTCCATGTTTCAAATTTTAAAATGAAATTGTTTACTTTATGTCAAATGTGCATATTGGCTAAAGTAAAATATGAATGGCTATTATCACTACTAAATCCAAATTATTTTCAAAACCTATAAATGAAATATCAAATCTGAAAGTATGCTACTTATACTTTAGTTATAAGCTTGCATGTGAAATATTATAAAGGTATGCTTAGTATAGGCTTCCTTTCTTTCCTATGTTGGTATAGTTTTGAATAGAATTTTGGTGAGATATAAGGTTCATTTGAAAAGGACCTAATGCTCACCAAATTTCATATCCTATTCATTCCTATGCTACCATTTAAGAAGAGTTACCTACACTTACATACATAAATTGTATAAACAAAAGAAATTTATTAAACAACTTTTTCATCTTCCTTTTCTATTTCATTTCTTTTATATGCATGCTTGTATTTAAGGAAAGTGGTATATTAGTCTGAAAAAATGTGAGGTTTGTAGCCCTAAGTAGTCCTAGTCTTGACACCTCCGGTTAACAATGACACTGTACTCACTTATGCCTTTCTTACTTTCATGTATGTATGTGGAATTTTGGATAAGGAAAACCTTTTGTACTTAAGAAAAAAATCATGCATATTCAACTTCTAAATTTTCCTAAATGGATTACTTAGCATGCATCATAAAGTGTGTTAACTACTGTCATTTACATGTATAGATATGCTTAGAATCCATCCATATGCATGTTATATATGTTGGGAAAGAAATGAAGCAATGTGTGTTATGTGAATTTTGATTCATTTTAATTAATCTTAAAATACCTTTTTTTAATAGGTTTGTTTAGAGTTTATCTAAACTTAGGATTGATTAAAAGATGTAATCAAAACATTGACCTAAATGAAACTAAAACATGAACCTACATTGGAAAATTACTTAAGGTTAGGGAAGGAAAGAAGTTCTCTCTCTTCCCTCTTCATAACTTAGTAATTAATTGTAGGTTTCACTTAAACCAAATCAAAACATGAAATCAAACCAACCCAAAATACTTAAATAACTTTAATGAAACTCTCCTGTAAGTTGAACATGTCCTTCATACTTAGAAAATTTGATCCTAAAGCTCTAACTAAGCACACCACACAAGCCTTCAAAGCACACACATTAGCCTAAGTCACCACTTCTAGCCTTAGGTTAGGTTGGTGCATGGTTTAATATTTGTTTGTTTTGTGATATATATTTTAGACTAGATGTTAGGGTGTATGCTCATAGAATGAATGGTAGGATGTGCTTAGCCTAACTAAGAGGTGCTATCATAAATAAAAATATAACTGCTTCTTACTTGTAGCTACTTATACCCCTTTGCATAATCCATAGGACAGGTGGACTTAGTCACCCATGTGCGGGGTGATAAGTCCAATATACATGCTTGGGATTTGTGTGGTGTGATTTAGCTAACCTTTATTTTGCAAGTGTTAGTTTGATTTCTACTTTTCCTTTTCATGTACAAATTTATATAATTAGGATTTTGGAATGATTATTATGAGGATTAGGATGAACATTGGTCATAAGATCCCATCTTATGCACCATGTAATGACTTAAAGCATCCACCTTCCAACCATCCAAAGGAGGAACCAAAGAAGAAAAGAAGAAAAGAAGAAGAAAGAAAGAAGAATGATGTTTGAAGACCCCCATAACAATGAATTCCTTTGCTTAATTGTAATATTCATTTATAATGGGTATAGAGGCTTGGCTATATTTGATATTTTGGGTTTGTGCGTGGTGCACCACAACTGAATTTATTCTTTGTGATTAGCATTATAAATTGATTGATGATTTGTTTAGCTTTTGCATTAAGTGGTATGATTTTTCTAGTTTCTTCCTTGCTTTATGTATGTCTTGGATGTGGATTAGGCTCTTTAGGAAAAATAAATCTTTTACCCAACTTAACAACTCATATAAAATTAAACAACTCATAACCTCACTTAAAGCTTATGAGTAAAATCAAGATGAAATAATTAACAACCCGTTAGCTGGATGAGCATTTCCTTATAATATCATGCACAAATGCATCATATTTCACTTTTGATTAGAGAGCTTCCACCTTTGTCGGAGAACTCAGATTGACCTACGAGAGCTATGGTGGAAACTCACCTCCTTCTTTCTCACTGATTTTGGCCAATAATCTGATTTCTCATGCATTAGTCATAAGAATCCTATTAGCCTGAGTCAAAATAATTGTCCAAAAATGAAATAAAGTGAAATTTGAATGGCATTAGATTTAGATCATTTGAAGCATGCTCCTTTACATGATCAAGTCTCTTTAGGGAGTGAGTTTAAGGACTTAGTCTCTTTCTAAATAAAAATAGCCTAGTTATTTTGCATAAACATAAAGACTTTCCTACATGTATTTAAAATTGTAGGAGTTAGTTGGCGGCCACCCTAGGCAGTTGTAAGTCCAAGCTATCGGATGGTTTGTCCTCTCTTGTGGAGGCAAACCATTTACCCATTTTCACTTTAGATTTAGGTTGTACTTCTGGCCCTCATCAAAGCTCCCTAGATTTAGGTTCTAAGGTTGCTTCTCCCCTTTGCGGACCATAAGATTAATTCCTCACCTCTTAGGCATTTCCTTAATCTTGTGTTAAGGAATCTTAAGTCCTAAATTTCTAATGAAAAATACAACTCAAACAAACTAAATCAATTTCAAAAAATGTAAAGCCCAATTATAGGATAGTTTAAGATGCTCACTAGGCTTCCTAGCATCATGGTCATCTCCTACTTATCTTCCATTTTGGCTTCGATAATAACTCCCACTTTTGATCAATCCTATTTGATCTTGCAAAAATAAACCAATCAATTGATAGTCCTTCCTATTGAAATCTTTAGAGACAATGATCATTTACCTTAATCGAGAGTTTTCCTAAGGGATCTTGTCTCTTTGAATGAAATTAACTATGGGGGCTTGCCCTTGTAGGGAACTTAACGAACCTAGTATAAAATAAACCTTGCTTTACTTTTCTATATAAAGTAGGGTAAGAATCTCTGGTACATATGCAGACCCATCGTCCTTAGGAGTCCTTATTGAGGTGATTGGTTCCATTAAAGGGTTGTGACTTCTGTCTTTCAAGGTAGTACACTATTTACTTGATAACATATCCGATCACCTGAATAAGTACATCTGCGTGGATCTGTGTGGCATCTTACCAAGATGAATTTCTACATATATAATTTTGCCTCTCCTTTCACAATAGATTTGAAGGCAAATCTATATATGTGTGGAATTTTTCACCACAATATATTTATTCTTAAGAGAGCTTAACACATAATATTGATTTCATCTATATATAAAATCTATAAAAAAATGCCCCCCGTGTAACAGGGGGATTTTCATGATACTTTAAAAAATTTTATCGTCCTGATTATATATATTTATTTAGGGATCTCGGCATGAAGCATGATGTCAATCAAATAAATATGCATAAAAATGCCCCTATCTTGCAAGGGGATTTCTATTGTACATCGAGGATGTATTCATCATGTATAATACTTTGTCAAGTATCGACCATTAATTGGTGGCATTGGTCTTTCACCATTTACCAATGAGTTGGTATGCCCCTCCTTGATACACTTTCTCAATGACAAAGGGCCCTCCCAATTAGGCTCAAATTTTCCACCAAATTTTTAATTAAGAATAATTGATCTTCTCAACACTAAGACCAATTCTCCTTTTTGGAATGTTCGAGGCTGCACTAGATGGTCAAAATCTCTGGACATCTTTGCTCGCAAAACCTACAAATTTTGATGAGCTTGCAATCAAACTTCATCAAGCACATCGAGTTCCTCCATTCTTAAATAATCATTTTAATCTTCAGTTAGTTTAATGCCTCTATCAGTTTGGTATGCCATTCTCTCTTATTTTTAGTGAGGATCTTATCAGTTTGACCAATATCCTGTTGAAAGCTTCTGCCAAACCATTTACCCTTGGATTATATATTGAAGAATATTGTCAATCAATTTTGTGTCAATTGATGAATCTATAAATCTTTGTACTTTTGAAATCTGTGCCGTTATCAAAAATTATTTATCACAACACTCCAAATCTATAGACCATATTAATCATGAAGAATTTGATCACTCGATCAATAGTAACTTCTTTAAATGGGGTAGCTTCAACCCACTTAGAAAAATAATCAATCGCTGTTAGGATGAAGTGGTGAGCAGCTGATGATGGTGGATCAATCAGTCCAATTACATCCATGCCCCAGCATTTGAATGGTCAGGATGCTATCATTGAGTGTAATGCATTTGGAGGTTGGTGGATTATGTTCCCATGTACATGACATTCATGGAACCTCTTGGCATGATCAATACAACCTCTCACCATAGATAGCTAATTATAACCCATCTTTTTTATGATTACTGCCATCTTAGGACCTGACTGATGTGCACCATAAAACCCTTTCATGAATTTTAATCATTACTCTGCTAGCTTCATTTGTACCTAGGCATCATAGCCACATTTGTTCAAGGATCTTTAATACAAAGTGTTATTGATGAAAGCATAGCGCAATATTCTCTTCTCGATTTGAGTTGCCAGTGATTTATTACTTGGTAATTTGCCTTATTTAAAGTAGCTGATGAAGGGTTGCCTCTAATCATGTGGCTCTTCTACTATAAAGGCTTCCCACTGCTTCTTTGAAGCAATTTCATGCTTAGCTTTTCTTGGTATAACTCCTTATTGATTTTGGGGAGGATGCTAAGCAACCTAAGTCACATCTTACTGGGTCAAATTTGATAACCCCTCTAGCTAGTAGGATTGATACTTTGTTAGCTCTAGAACTCATCGAATAAATATCCAGATCATGACATAATCATCATCCATACTTGCCATTTCCTTAGGTAATTTTGCTAAGCAATCTTCTTTGCTATTCTTGGATCAAGAGACTCACGTTAGTGTGAAATTTAGTATTTGCTTCATAAGCTCAAAAACTCACTTGTGGTAAAAAGCTAACTCAAGCTTGTTGATTTTATAGATGCCAAGTACTTGATTTATAATAAGCTGAGAATCACTGAAAAAATATAAGTTTTAAATATCTATGAAAATAGCTTCTTCAAGACCTGCTACCAATGCTTCATACTCAACTTCATATGATCATCTCATTATTCCTCCCATTGGTATTATGAAGATGATGTTGATTCTTGCCCTTGGGAAATTTAGTGGTTGGATTTGTCTGATCGATGAGGCTCCATCAAAGCACATTTCCCAAATTTGTAATTTTTCTATTTCATGAATGAGCATAATTGCTCATCAGGCAAATCATCGTTAAGAGAAGAGTATGTAGGGATGGGATGTGCAACAAGAAAATTTGCTAAGATTTTCCCCTTTGCTGCTTTCTGCGGAACGTATGTGATATCAAACTATAAAAGCAATATTGTCCATCTTGCCAAGTGACCTGTTAATGCTGGTCTTATCATCAAGTACTTCAGTGGATTGATCCTTGAGATGAGAGTAATTTTGTGAGGTAATATATAATGATAGAGTTTTTGAGCTACAAAGATCAATGCCAAACATTGCTACTCTATCATAGAGTATCTCATTTCTGCTCCTATCAACCTCCGACTGATATAATAAAGAGAATTCTCTTTACTTTCTTCATTGTGTTGTGCCAATAATGCTCTTAGAGACTATTCTAATGTAGCTGTTTATAGAATAGGAGGCTTCCCAAGAGTAGGCACTGCAAGGATTAGTGGATTTCATATGTAGCTTTTAATGCTATTGAAGGCATTTTGGCACTCCTTTTCTCATTTGAATGAAGCATTCTTTTCATCAACTTTGTAAATGGTTGATAGCATCCTGATAGGTTTAATATAAATCATTAGATGAATGCAAGCCATCCTTGTAAAGAATGGAGTTGATGCAAACTCTTTTGATGGAGGCATCTCCACAATTGTCTTGATTTTAGCAAGATCAATTTTAATTCCTCTATGACATACAATATACCGAAAAATTTTCTAGAGAACACCCAGAATGCATATTTTAGATGATTCATCTTGAGATCAAATTTTATGATTCTCTCATATATAATTCTCAAGTCTTCAAAATGATCTTCATGACATAAACTCTTCACCACCAATTCATCAACATAACATTACACCTTCTGGTGAATCAACTCATCAAAATTATGCATCATGGCTCTTTGGTATGTAACTCTAGCATTCTTCAAACTGAAAGGCATGACTATGTAGTAATAGATGCTAATAGGTGTTCTAAATGATGTATGTCTTTCATCTTCAGGTGCCATCTTGATCTGATTATATCTCGATGATCCATCCATAAATGAAAACATATCATAGTTGGATGTATTTCCAACTAACAATTCTGATACAGGAAGCAAAAAGTCATCTTTTGAGCAAGCTTTATTAAGATCTTGGAAGTTGATATAGATACGAATCTGATAATTTTTCTTCTTCATCAGGTAGAAGGGCACTGACGAAAGTTGGACGGGGATCATCCTCTGCTCCTAGATCGATTTCTTTAATTTCATCCATAGTAGCTATTTGTCCACCATCTTTGAGTTCTTAAGGTGCACGCTTGGCTTCTACTTCTTCATCGTTTGTAAGAAGAATTTTATAGAGATCATCTTCTTCATCACTATTAGTTTCAATCTTAGCTTCTATTATATCATGAAAAACTTTATTTTTGATGAGATTTGTGGATGAACCCAAGACTTTTAGTAACAAACTTTTCAGTTCTTTGTGATGCTTGAGGACTTCTTTAGTTTCACATCCTGTTAAAGATTCGAGTTTTATGTTTAGTAGTTCCAATATAAATTCCAAGCTTATGCATCATTCTTCGTAATTTTAGTGGATACTATATTGGTATTCTTGTTGGCACCATCTCATCAGAATCTTCATGTTGATTAGATCGACCAAAATTTTGAGGCTGAGACTCCTCAAATTTATAAAATAAAGTTCTTGTTTCACCACTCTCACTTAAGGATGACACATAGAATGTTATGAATTCTTCAATGTTATGGACCTTTAGTGGAGTGATTTCTTTAAAGTACTGTTGTGGGATGGGTATAATTTTGAAGGAGTCATCTAACATTGCCAAGAGAGCTATCCTTCTTGATGCGACCTCTGAACCTTATTTTCATAAGTAGATTCAAAGTCATAGTTTGAATCAGAATCACTTATTTTAGACTTTGCATTTCTTGAAAGCTTATAAGTTAGGTTTGACAAAAATATTTTCTTCTTCTTATGTGTCACTTCCCAAATGAGGAACTGATCTTTTTAATTTAGGTGTAGAGTCAAGTGCTTTAGAGAGAGTCGGCATTGCCTTTTTTCTTTCTCTTTGCTTCTGCTCTTTCACCCTCTGAAGTTGCTTTTTAGTTCCTGAAGTGAATGCTACCGCCTCAAGAGGCTCCATTGACTTAGACTCTTTAGGGATGAAACATTTTGGATCTTTATAAATATTTTCTTCATCGATGGGGAATGGTTATAGGTTGCCAGGAATTCTGAACTCTTCTCCAACTTTTAGGTACTTCATACATTGATGCATAGCTGATGGGACCATGCCATACTCATGCAGCCATGGCTGACCCAAGAGAGCTCTAAATGATGTATCAGCATCGATTACATGAAACTTGGCTTCTGTATACAAATCTTGAAACTTGGATGGGAGAATAAAAGAACCCAAGGTTTTCTGCCCTTTTTCATTGAAAGCATGAACCATCAACTTATCCTCCCAAGATGTTGGATATCAAGTGATAATCCACTTAATGCTTTTAGACCTCATAAGATTGATAGATAAATCTGGATCAATCAATATTCAGTTGATCAAGATGCCATCACTCTCTACCGTAATATATAGAGGACGATTATGATCTATTATTCCCAACGTAAGATCTTCTTCATAAAATGTGATTACTAGGAGATCTTGAATTTGTAATGATTCAGTCATACATTTTTCAGCAAAGTAAGCTTTATAATTCTCCGGATCTTTGAGAGCCTGTATCAAAGTTTCTCTGACATCTTTTGACATTAGAGCCTCATACACACTTAATTATGTAGGGATCTTTCTCATATGTGATAGAATATTATATTCTATCTTTTTGCTTGATTTAGACTTTATTTTAGGATTTTTTTGGGAATGATATATTCATTAATTTTAATCTAATTTTCTTTATCTTTATTTGAATTCCCCTACTTTGATGATGGTGATAAGACTTTACCACTTCTCATTTAAACTGAGTCACATTATCTTGCTCAGATTCCTCTGAAGAAGTAGTTTCTTGAAATTTACTTTTTATTCTGGAGGACTGACTGAAAGAGTTAAACTCACTTTTCAACTTCATACATTTCATATGTGATGTTGTTCATGATTCTGACTCTTCTCCATCGAAAAAAACATAAGTCTTCATCTGAACTATTATCTCTTGTTGAGTCATTAGACAAAATTCAGATGTTAACTCCTCAAGCTATGCTTTCTTTAATGATAAGAATTTTGATGGTTTGATTGTGTCTATCTGACTACCATTATCATCTTGGAGTGACTTGTGCTGAAGAACATCTGACATTACATAAATAATTTGGCATGCCTCTACTAGGCAAAATTCATCATTTTCTTCTTCATCCAATTCAACAATATGAAGTTTAGGCATAAAGTTTGCAAGCCTAACTTGTTGTCTTGTTGGCTGGTGATACTCCTCTAAGTTATTAATAATCTTCTGAGTTGTAGTCTTCTTTTTCTTCTTTTTTATTTTATTTGGTTAAATCAGCTTCTTTGAGAGATCTGGTAAAATTGGTGAAAATTGCTTTTCTCTTCGGAATGAGTTGGCAGTGTTGTGGTGCCTCTGAGCCTCTAAGTCGATGACGTAGAAGTTGAAACATACAATCTCGGCACCATTTTTAGATCAATCACTGGTTTAAGAGGTAATTTCTAGCTGACACAAGGAATTCTTTCAAGTTGCTTTAGTATCTTTATTGTCTTTTTAGAAATAGCAGTTTCCCATTCTTCAATCTGAATTGATTTTTCTTTCTTTTTGCCTTTAATGGATGATACGGAAGAGGATGTAATCATCCTTGTAGACTCTCTTTTTGAGTTGACTAGAACACTATGAATAATGTAAATTCACCTCATCAATACTTTTTTTTTCTATCCAATCTTTGAAGACATAACAATCTTCAATAGGATGGTTGATCACCGATGATAGGGATAGTAATTTGGATTATTGACTTGATCAGCTTCTTCAGGCCTTTCACATTCTTGTAATTATAGACAAGCTTTGAATACTTGTCAAAATAATTTTGCCATATTGTCCCTTCTAAAAGAATATTCTTTGTTCATCTTTTTATTAAGAGATGATTGCATTCACTCATCATCTCTTGTTTATTTTGGATGCTCTCCACCACCTCCAAAAGTTTGAGGTTTATTATTGCCTATCAATACCAATTTTGGCTGTGGATTAGGATGAACAAGCTTCTTTCCCTTATCATCATTATATATTATCTATTTTCCTTTATCTATATTATAGATTACTCATTTTTCACCACTTGAGCTATAGGAAGCGTGATGAGTTTCATTTCTTCTTGGGTATGAAGGCTTATTTTTCTTTGATTTATCTGTATAGATTTCAAACTTAGGGCAATTTAGCTTTTCAAATTTGGCCACCATATCAAGCAAGTCCTGGAATATTGTAATTGACGCCATACATAAAAATGGTGCCATTTTATCATCCATATTACCCATTAGCAATTGGATCATATATTCTTCCTCCAATTATTGTTCACATTTCATGCTTAGGTTATGCCAACAAGTTACAAATTTTGTCACCGACTCAACTTTTCTCTTTTTTAGCAAGGCAAGGTCAGTGGTCATTATTTTCTCAGTTGTATTGGCAAAACTTTTCAAAATATTGTCTCTAGCTCAGCAAAGATTTTGACTGAATCATTCAAAAATTATGCATATCACTCAAAAGCAGTTGAGGTCAGGCTACTAACAAACTGACAGAAAAGTAATGCATCATTTCCTCTTGTGTTACCACGAGTAGCCCTGAATTGGTCTAGATGTTGCTTTGGATTATCATGCCCACTAAAAATATTAAATTTTGATACTAAGTAACCTTTCGGGTATGACACTTGATCAAATTTAGCTGGGTAAGGGTGACCCTTACTCACCAACTTTTTAGCCTGCTCTGAAGCTATAACTGCCTTTATCTTTTTTCAATTATTATTTCTAGTTCAACAGCTCTTATTATTCCCAATGTATTAGCTGCATTTTGAATTATAGGTTGAAGAGATTAACTTCATTCCTCCCTTCAGGTATAACATGTATTGTAGGAGCTTGAGGTATCAGAGTGACTGGTGGTATGGAGGTTGTATTATTATCTATCTGTTGATTAGCAGAAAAAATAGTACTACATTTGATGTGATATTCTTCTCCAACATATCCATTATGATATTCATTTGTGCCATCATGTCATTCATCTTGGTACCAAGCTGTGAAATTTCCTTATCTTTGGCTTCCATTTGACATTGCATTTATATTTTCTCCCTAGCTAGCCATGATGTCAAATAATATAGGCTCTTCTTCTTCCTCTATTTCCTTTTACTATTCTCCTCCCTACTCATCTTTAGGGGAAGAACTTGACTGACCTTCTCCTTGTGTGTTTACAGGGATAGTTGTTACTGTGGTTGAACGATGATGCTGATTGTAAAAGTATGTACCAGGTTGATCATTTCCTGGTTCAACCATATAAATAGCTTCAACTCTCATGACCTCCCTTTCATTTTGATCTTCTTCTTATTCCTCTTGGTAGAGATTAAAGATCCATCTTCTACTCTCTTTTGTGATGGCTCTCCTGTAAGCATCAAAATCAAGTTCATGCTCACTCGATTCATGTTATTGATGATATTGAGGTTCATTTATATGTCTCATCATATGACTTCTACTTCCATAGTGTCATGTTCTTCATCTTCTTCTTGCACATAAATTTTTGATCGACGCTCTCAATGAATCTCTGGTTCATTGTAAGGAATAAACATTTCTTCCATTGGGGACTGCGATCAGAATCAACTTTCTCTCATGGGGTGAATCTGATTGATGATGGGCTCCCCTAGAGGATTCTAAAAGGTTTCGACCATCATATCTTTTATTAGTGATATCCCTTCTTTTAGGTATCCACTTTTGATGAGTTATTTTTGAGGTAGATTTCTAAATATGTTCATCAGATGTCACACCTCTTTCTTTCTTCAAAATTTTATTGCGGGGCCTTAGCCTCCATATCTGCATACCCTTTCACCGGGACCTTTCGGTAGTGAATTCTTGGACATGCGGTCCAAGTGTCATGCTCCTATGCTCACCGCACGAAGCATACTTGGCTTGATGACTAGTTACCATAAAAGATGTCAACCTTCTAGGTGGAATATCAGTATCTTCAATCATCACATGCCTCTAAAATTTTCTTTTCATTAAGCCTCTTTCCTTGGCTACTTTAAGAATATTGTGTATTCTAGTGGATGATGTTTTAGGTTGTCTCTTCTACGGTGGTGGAGCTTGACGTTGTTGAGTCTAGAAAGACTGCTTCACCTCACTAGTAGAGTTATTCCTTTTTACCCATTTTAATTATCAAAGTTGTTATGGGTAGAAATACTCGCTTCTGGTGGCAGTATTAACTAGGTTATTTAAATGGGATATGTTGAGCCCTCAGCTCAGAATTTCTTCTTGTTCTTTGCCTTCTAATTAAGTTGCTTCCTGATGAGGAAGCCTCAAAATCTTGTCTCCTAGGTACAAAGGTTTGAGTTGGCGAAGTAGTTGTACCATGAGGCATCAAAGATATAGTTTGCCCACTGATGATTCTTTTCTCCATGGGGGCTTTAGATTAGCCCAGTCTTTCAAAAATTAAAGTTCTCTATCGGGAGAACTCCTTAACAATAGTTGGTTACAGAATTGGTTGGCAAGCATGATGAGTAGGAGCTTCAGTAAACTAAGGCCTTCCAGGATGACCATGAATGAGTGCACCATGGGTGGGTACTTCAGGATTTGTAGCTATAATTGCTGGGAAATCTATGCTACCAAATTGAATGGTAGCTCCAACATCTTTTATGTTAATGTTAGCTAAGCAGATGTTTGCACCACGACCTAGTTGAACAGTGAAGGAGTGCTCTGTATATTCATTCTACGTAAGTTAAAGATGGGGATTATTAATTTGTAATTATTATTTCACCCCATACTTTCAAAATATAGAGGTACTACAAAATAAAATAATAGTGTAATAAAAATATACTCTACAGAATAATTCATTCGACATAGAGTCTCATACATTAGTCATTTGAATTTATTACACATTTAAATCACCAATTTTTTTTGAATTTTCAAATATTTTGTTGCTACTATAACACATATATTACTAGCGAAAGATGGAAAGAGAAACCTATTCCTAGTAGAATCGCCAGAAATCTGTGGGCTCCAAAAATTTTCCACCGACTTCTCAATAAAGAGAGTTTGATTTATGTTGGTTAAATTTTAGAAGGCAGATGGAATTATAGATAAGACACTACCCAAAGATTTCATCCTCATTTTGTGAGGTCTTTAGATCTGGTTCCAGGTTTGTTATAGGCACAAACATCTATAGTTAATTACCTCTCCCAATGCTAAGAGAGAACTTTGATTAGTAGTCACTAAATGCATAGCATATAGTAGTAGCATGTGGAGTTTAAAATTTGGGGTTTATAATTTCATTATATTAACTTGAAGCGGATGGTTGAGGGAATGATGACGTGCTCAATCTAGATCCCTTGGTTCCATCATCCCAGGCTATCATGGTCCCTAGTCTACTTGTCAGAGAAGTTAGCCAACCCAACCTAACTGAAGGATCCTTATCAACAGCCATGGGTTGCATCGTCCAAGTAATCCTTGTGGACCTAGGGCGGTGTTTTTCTAAGGAGACAGGCTTAATTCTACCTTAGTAGATAGAGGGCTTTTTTCCCTATCAGGTATACCCTATGATTCACATCTCAAGGTACAGAGCCATTAGGGAGCATATGGGCTATAGTGATGCTCGTAATATAATGATATCATTTGGCAAAAATCACCTGATCAGAGGACTCTGGTCATAACTACATCATATGTAGAGCATATTGGCCAAACCACATAGAAAGAGGACATGGGCCATGTCCTTACTGACATGAGATTGATTGAGAGTGAATATAGAAATACACTTGACTTGAGCTCCTTTGTGAGATAGTGTTTTTTATTTGTCACCTCCATAAAATAATTGAAGATGGGTTGAATTTTTAGCTTTAAGTTTTTAAAAATTGAATTTCATTTAATCATTTAGAGCTTAGTGATTTATCTGATTTTATATTTATATTGATAATTAAATTAGATTAATTTTATTTGAATTTGCAAGAGTATTTTGATTGGAAGTATCTTCTCTGGTTAAAATCTCTATTCAACATAGCTATCATCTGGGTAGATTTATTATTTTGCTATTCCAGATCATGTCGACTCTATTAATTTAATAATAGAGGATAAGATCTACTATCATATGACAAATTAGCGCATTTTACTTAGAAATTCTTATAATATTATTATTGGATTTTAGGTTAACTGACCCCCTAAGACCCAACTAGGAATAAACCCATGTAGCATCCTTAAGCACTAAGTTTAAGCATTCAGTGTAGTGTCGAGGCTATACGGGTGTATTTAAGAATGCTTGCATAATTTTAAGGCATTAAATTTGAGTTTTAATCCTACTTCATAATATGTGCAAGGGTTCAATTGAATCCTTAATTAACACCTTCTGTTAGCTTGTACGTTGTGTTGCAAATCCAGTGGCATAAAAGATGTTTTAGACTTATATTACAATTTGAAATAGCATATCATGATTCATATTTTCTTCCTTAGTAGTTGAGCTTGAGAGATTCATATCTATTTCTTATGCTTATTAATAAGCCTTCAAATTTATCGCATACTTCTAATGAACTCTTTGAATTCTCTCAATTAGATTGAAATGAATTGTGAGAAAGTTTATTATTCACTAGAGAACTTATTGCACTCAATAATGAGTCATTGAGACTATTGTAAGCATCTATATAGTTCAGTCATGGATTCAACTAGGTTTATTCCAATTCACTCAATGTACGATATGGTTCAACTATTTATTAGGAACCAACACTTATGAGTTGTGCTCGCTAATGAACACCTCCTTAATTTATGAATGCACATTTAAGCTTCTTATAAACATTAGATAGCTAAACTATGTACTCATAAAAAACCTTTTTATTTATCTCAAAGTGAATCATAAAGTAATCATAATGATCAGTGATGACTCTCTTTTATGCTTGTTAACAAGCCTTTTAAATTCATTTCAAGCCTCCAACAAAACTTTTCCTCTCCTTTGTATCATTTGAAATGAGTCATGGCAGAGTTAATTATTCATTAGGATGACTTGTTTATATCCAATGGTGAGGTTAATAATATAAGTCCTCTGTAAGTCTCACTTGAACCTCATTTGTATGCTTATAAGTTATATCTTAATCCCACTATAAGTCTTCAAAGATTCATAAGGATTCTCCTTTCAGATTATTTTAAGCAAAATATTGTGAGATTTGGTTCATGTATATCAAAAGAATTCAAGTTTATTTCAAGTTTTATAGGTTCATTTTAGTTTGATCCCTATTTCTTTATTTGAAATATGATTTTCAATTTTATTTGTAATCAAGTCTCTTTAAAATTCATGTCAAGTTCATTTATATTTAATTTCCAATTCATTTCTTTATAACTTTATATTTTATAACCAACTTAATGTTAAATCATTTTTTTTGTTAAGTCCCAAAAATTTGATGAAATTTTGCTGGCATTTCAGTATAGGGGTGCAACATTTAATCATTTTTATATATGACGACGGTATTTTGAAACACCTCAACCAATTTTCATCTTGTCACACCATGATGAGCTTGACGAGGCCTTCAAACTTGCATAAAGAAATAGACACACACACACACAAAAAAAAAAAAAAAAATATATATATATATACATATAATTTTCCCACATTCAAATTTAATTTTAAATTATTTATTTTTTATGTGCTTGATTTCTTTTTTAAATGAATCTTGATTTCCTCCTTTTTTTAAGTCCAAAATTCAGTCAAAATTTTGACAGTATTTCGACAGTATTCCAGCATCGTCCCCATGTAGGAGGCTACATCGACACAATTTTGGCCACCTGTAATGCCCTGCTGAGCATGATGGTTGGTGTTTTGAAGCACCCGGTCAAATTTCAAACTCGTTATGCCCTGATGAGCATAACGAGGGCTTTATCACCTTATCTTGACACAACTCCACAAAAAAATTTGAACTAGCAGACATCAATGTCACCATCCAGAGCTTGTTCAAAACCAAACACCCACCATCCTTTCAGAAGTTGCAGATCAAGATAACTCTTTTTTTGAGGCATAAACCATCCACCCAACTAGCTCTTATGGCATATGTACCTCATAAAAGTGTGGAGTCCATCAAACTAATCATGGTTTCCAGGAATTACAAAACATTGAGGGTCGTCATATTGCACCAACTTGAAGACCCCATAATGAAGCTCTGGCTTGTTTATTGCTACATCTTCTGGCTTATACCATGTTGGAGGCCACAAAGCATACTGAAATGGAAGGAAAAGGTGCTTCTCATATGTAAATGCAGAGGGATTAGGGTATGCATGATCCCCTCCAATAAGAAGTAATTTTCCACGTGGAAGAGCATGCTTAGATCCACCATTCTTCACTGAATCCAAGCCAGCAAGAACGGGTAACAACATAGGTTGAATTTCCACCATCTCCGGTCGGCCATGAAATCAAGCCGAGTTCTTCTTTCTCATGGAAATGATTATACAAAAGATCAACATTTTTTAGATTCATCAGGGAACTTGTTCATGGCCACCATCACACATATCAAATCGCCAAAAAAAGAGAGTCACTGACACCATAAGATCAAATACTATCTTGAAGTTAACTTAGTTAATGTCCCTGAATACCACGAAACCATACGCAGGAAATTAGGTTTCATTTATTTCTCTTCTCATATTCGAGATAGATAGTGGTGGAGCGTGACCTGGGAGCAAGGATCTTATGGGATATCGATGAGAAAAGAAAGCAAGTGAGGGGCTCAGTATCTCTTATGTTGCTCGATTGAGGGGGACCAATCGAGTGAGAGAGTGAGGCAAGATAGCCGAAGAATGATGGACGAGAGAGGGAGTTACCTTCGATTGAGAGGAGTTTTGGCTCGTGACTTGAAGGAATTGAGGAGAGTGAGAGAGAGGGTTAGGATTTCGTGAGGAGATGAGTAGTTCAAACTTGCGATACTTACGGTTGAGGGAGACAAAACTTAGAGCCTTCAATTTTTAAAGGGGATGGAACGAGTGAGGGTGAAAGAGAGGGAACAACGAGGGAAGATCTTGCTTGTAAGACGAGGGTTTTCTTTTTTTTATTATTATTTTTCTATATATATACATATACATATACATACATATATATATATATATATATATATATATATATATATATATATACACATATATATATATATATATATATAGACAAACTTAATATTTTGAGTTCAATGGTGTAGTCTGTTTCACAGTCGAAGGTTTCCAGGCGACGTCGAGGTTGATCAAGGCAAATTTAAGGTTAATTAAAATATCATCACACTTTGAGACTCGCCGTTTGCTTCACACTTGATCGAATCAACCATGAATGGTCTTATTTAATGGTTCTCGATGTTTTGGTGACAACGACACATTCTGTTTATGAAGGGGGCTCATTCGGATAGGGCCGAAGCCTCTTGACTTCAATATGCATGAAATTGACTATTCTATTTCTTTTCCTTTATTGAATAAAAATTGGTCAATATAAAATTTAATTCTAATTAATTTTGATATTTTGAATGCAATGGTGTATCCAATTTCATGATCGGAGGCCATTTTACTTAAGTGGGCATCAAATTGGATCAATTTTAGTTTGAAAATGCATTGTTGCTTCCAACCGCTCGACATTTGCATAGACTTGTTCGAATTGAGTGCGGACAATCTTATTTGAAAGGTTTCTACATTTTAAAGCTAATAGTGCACTCAATTTTACAAATAGAGGTCATTTGGACATCATCACAGCTTCTCTACTCTGATATGTGCTTCGGTACATTGACTGCTCAATCTCTTGATTGATTTACTATTAGATTGTGCAATATTTATATTCTAATCAATTTTGGCATTCTGAACGTGATGGTGAAGTCTGTTCATCGATCGAAGGTCATTTTGATTGATTTTAGTGATTTATGGTGCATTTCAGCTCTGATTTGTGCTCTGAAGCATCCGAAGTCGATCGAATTCATCTTCTTGGCTCGATTCAACTCATGTAGCATATGTGAAGGTCAACAAATCATAAAATACTTCTAGTGATTAGGTGAATACTTAACCTAAGCCTAGAGACTTAGAAGGGTTAATCATAGATTAGGCCATGCATTAGAGACTTAGAAAAATCACTTACCCGATAACCTAAATCCAATCCATGTACACCTTCTTAAATTTAGTACAAATCTAAATTCAAATCCAAATCAAATGATTGAAGACCATGATCAAATCCAAAATCAAAATCCTTCATGAGCCCTATCATTTATCTTATGGACTTAGCCTTAGCCAAATCTAATTCAATCCAAATTCAATTGATTTTTTCAAAGATCAATTCAACCCTTCAACCAATGTATCAAATTCAAACTCAAATTCAACTTCAAATCATGATCCAAACTTAAATCCAAATCAAATCAAATCCAAATCAAAACCCTTAAGCCAATTTCATGGACTTAGCCAAAATCCCATCTAAATCAAACCAAATTCAATTGATTTTCTCATAAATCAATCATTCCTTTAATTACCTATCCAAATATAAATGGAATCTATAATCATCAAGCCAAACCAAAATCAACCCAAGTCAAACCCAACTTAGCCCATTTGACTTGAAATTTTAAAATGAACCAAAACTCATTTGAATCCAATCCAATTGCAATTGAATTTATATATTAATCCCAATTTCATATATAAACTCAACTAAATCAAACTCAACCCAAAATCAAGCCAACTAAACCCAGCTAGCTCACTTGACCCAAAGTGACCAATTTGACGTAGATGAACCAAAATCCAATTCAATCTAAATCAAAGTGAATTAAGCCAATCCAAACTTTATCACATGATTGTTGATCATCCTAGGTTGGTCAATTATCATAAATTGGGTCAAACCAAGTCAACCTACCCCTTTGACCAAGTCAACCCTTTAACCTATATGAACCTAAATTAGCCAAATTACAACCTAAGCCAAATCCATCAAAACTAATGAGTCAAATCAACCCCAAACCAACATTTGAACATGAATTGACCTCATATTAAGCTAAACTCTTGACCTAAAGGGTCAAGCCAACCTAAAACTCAATCAAATCCAAATTGAACTCAACTAAAGCTCACAAAACATTTCAAATGATCAACCAAACCCAAACCAAGCCATAACCTAAGCCAATTTGGTCAATTGGGTCAAATTGGTCAACTTGACCAATTTGATCCATTTGACCCAAATGAACTCAAATTAACCAAAATAAAATCTAAACCAAATTAAACCAAACCAAAGACACCAATACACTCCAAATGGCCATATGAACTTGACCTAAATCTTGGTTTGACCCAATTTGATCAATTAGTCAACCTAACCCAATTTGACCCAATTTGACCTAAATGGGTCAATTAAGTCAACTTGAACCTAATGAACTCTAAATGACATGAAATTTGGTCCAACTGACTTTTAACTCATTTCAAATCTGCCCAAATCAAATTCAATACCAAATGACCACTCTAGCAAGGACTCCCACTCCCCTTTCCTTGGCTGCATTCTCACACCTTCCTCCACTCAAGTGAAGCCACCTAGGATGATTCCCTGCCATTTACAACCACCCAAGCCATAAGACATCCACTAAGAGCCAAAAATTACCATTAGAGGTGATTTTCGGAGAAAATAAAACACAAGGGAATAGAGGTTGGAGAAGAATTGATTCTACTCTCATTTAACTCACCAAGAGCTCCCCAAGCAACCAGCATTCATCCCTCTACTTCCTTTGAGCTAAAGCCACCAAAAATTAAGTGTTTTCTAGAGAGGAAGCGATGACTCTTGGTGGATACATCATTCCACAGGGAAGCAAGAGCTTAGGTCCATCCCAAAGCTTCTTCTTGCATATAGGAGCTTGCTCGAATCAACACCACCGACGAAAATCATCCCTAACGAGGAAATTTTCAAGAACTGCAGTTGGCTTTAAGAGCTTTTGTTTAGTTCAATGTGTGCTCAATTTTAGGATTTTCCCATAGATTTCCCTTGCATTCTTCATTTTATGTGAACCCCATGCATTTTTGGGTGTTTTTCGACAAAGATCATTGGAAAATCGAGCCCAAACCCCTCTTTTCCATTCAATTTTACTATTTTTTGAGCTCTAGTTCACCGATTTTGGAGAAGAAGAGCAACAGTCATCTGATTTCCCATTTAGGGAATGGACAGCTGTGATTTCATGCTAGATCCGCTCAATTTTAGTCCCTAGATAATGCGAATCAATCTAGACTGCCTGATCTGCGATCGGACAGTCTGATCCTATCCATGCAAAATGTGTGTTTCTACTCATTCGAGCTATGTGGAACTGCATACCAATCCATGGTCGACACGTGGCACCACGCGCCCAATCAACACCGCGTGGGATATGTAGAAAATTTTTAAAATTAATGAAACCACTTGAGACTTCAAAAATTCATGGAACTACAATACTTAACAAAAAATTACAAATAAGTGCTTGTCTGAGAGGAATCCAGCAAACCTAAAATCTCATAATTTTATTGAATATTTTGAGCTTAATTAGAGTTTTAGTGAAAATTAAATATCATCAATTACTCAAAAAAAATGCAAATTGGATTGAGTTGAAATTCTCTGAGATTGAATAGTTCTTAAAATCTACTTACCATAAAACTTTCAAGTCGAAATGACTTCCGGATTGGGAGATATTAAATTTTAAAGTTCAGAATTCCTATTTTAGTAAAATAAATTAAATAAATTTATTAAAATTACAAGAATTGATAAAGATGATTGTAAAACATTTCAATTAACATCAAAAGCTAAGATTAAAAAAATGGGAACCATTCCTAATAATTATAATTAATTAATTAATTCAATCAATTAATTGAATGATTAACTAATTAATTAATCTAAAATCAAATACATCAGATCCTAATTACTTGATTGAGGGTTAGATATTTAGGTGTTTAGTAGCCTAAAGTCATTTAAGGAAATTATGGTTAGCTCACCTGTATGGGAAAACCATATGTGTACTTAATTAAATCTCTTAATTTAATTAATCATTAATTATGAACCAAATTGCATTAGGCCCTTTCATTTCTTAGGATCATTACAATTTTATTTTATGCATTTCATGTTAGCTCATAATGTTTTGATTAATTATTTTAAGCTGATATAGGTAAGGGTTAATTAATGTACTTAAAGCATAAAGATAACTTAATTAACTCATAAAATTATCCTAATTACCTTTTCATTAAATGAAATTAAATCACAAACATGGGAATAGATTAAGATCAACAAACTTTCCTCATTTATTTAAATCAAATTGAAATATAAACTTAAAATGATGATTAAAAGCCTTGGTTTTCTTTAAATCCTTATATTTGAGATGATTGTCCTTAGGAATTAGTTTGATAAAATGAAACATGTTCTATCTATTATTCCTTTTTCAATCATATTAAATGATGTGTCATGTGATTTCATGCATTCATGTTTTCAAAATATTTGAATTTAAATGAATTTTCCTTATGTTAAGTTTGTATTTGTTGAATTAAATTTATAATATGTGTGGCTATTATCACTATTAAATTAAAGTTATTTTTGAAAGTTTATAAGTCAACTATAATATTTGTAGTGATAATATTTATAAATGTCTATAAGCTTGCATGTGTCTATGGCTTAGAACATGAAATATGGAGTTCTCTTTCTTTAATCTATATGGATTACAAAAAGTTTGAATGTTAACAAGTCTATAGCCCATTTTAAAAGGACACAACATTTGTTTGAATTCATTCCTATGTATTTCTATGTTAATATTGAGAAATAACTTTAGCTCACATGTATAAATAATTCAATTAAAATAAATTCAACTCTTGCATGATTTTCTATCCTTGTAGTCATTTGTAGATTCATGTTATTCAAGAATAGTGGATATATCTAGTCTGGACATTCCGGGGATGCAGGCTTTAAGTAGCCCCAAGGAGATCTTTACCTCACTCCCTTGATTAACAATGGTGAAGTATCCGCTTAAAATTTTTATACACTTGTATGTGCATTTAGCTAATGAAATAAAAATCTCCTTTTCAGCTTTAGCTCACATGTATAAATAATTTAATTGAAAGAAATATAACTTTTGCATGATTTTCCATTCTTGTAGTCATTTGTACATTCATATGTATTCAGGGATAGTGGTATATCTAATCTAGACATTTCGAAGATGTCAGGCTTTAAGTAGCCCTAAGGAGGTCTTTACCTCACTCCCCTAGTTAACAATAGCGAAGTACTTGCTTAAAACTTTGATACACTTGAATGTACATTTGGCTAATGAGCGAGAATCCCATTTTCTACAAAATACACATATGTGTCTTTCATTTAAAGTATGCTAAAAAGAATATATCACATGTATAATTATACTTAGGATTCAATCATATGCATGTCACATGTCATGGAAAGGAATAATGTGATGTATGTCATGTGTTAGTAGTTCGCTCAAATTAATCTTAAGAAGCCTTTCATGTTGAATGCAATCATTTAAGTTGAACCTAAACTTAGGATTAATTTTAAATATGTAATAAGCCATTCACTAAAGAGAACTAAACCAAATTAACATGCTTTAAAAAGTACCTTAGGGTAAGATGAAGGAGGGCAACCTATTTTCTTCTCTTTACAACATTTAGTTACTAAGTGTAAGTCACATGAAACAAAAGAAAACATAAATTAAAACTTGCAAATCAATTAAAGCACTTGAAGTGAAACCACCCTTTAAATTGAATCTTTCTACACTTAGAAAATCTTAACTCTAAAGCCTAGTTAGGATATACCTCACAACCCTTAACACACACACATTAGATTAAATCACCACTTCTAGCCTTATGTTAGGGAGGTGCTTGGTTTGATGTATGTTTTATTTTGTGATGTAATGTTTTAGACTAGATATTAGGGTGCATGCCTCATAGACGGATGGTAGGCCGTGATTAGCTTAATCATTCTGGAGGGGATAATGCTTTAAGGGCCACTTAAAAATAAATATATATGCTCTTTTACATGTTGCTTAAGCCCCAAAGCATAATCCAAGTTAGTACAGGTGAGCTTGGTTACCCATGTGCAGGGTGCTAAGTCTAAATTATAAATATTACTGCTTGGGTGGTATGTATGTTTAGCTAACACTTATTTTGCATGTGTAGTTAGATTTACTTTTCCTATTCTTAATATAATTTTTCAATTAGGAATTAGGATTAGCGTTACGGGAGAATAACGATGAGCATTGGCCAGAAGGCTTAGTCTTGGGGTGCCATGTGATGCCTTGAAGCCTACCAAATCAAAGGAGAAAATATATGAAGAAATGAAGGAGACATGAAGACTTGAAGACCCCCCCAATAGCATTTATCATTTGTAAATTATAATTATTATTTCATTGGCAAAGACTCTCCTCAAATCTATCCAATTCAATGAGCCTCACTTAACATACTTAAATTTGTTAAGTGTGGGTTCAAAATTCTAAGTTAATATTAGAAATAAATTTTTAAAGATAAATATCAAAGCAAGGGTCTCGCTCAGTTATATTTCAACAAATGTAGAGGTATCAACATAGTCAATTCTTTCTTAGTCTTTAGTCAATTTAGTTGTTATGGCTACCGACAAGTTTGTTTTCTCCTTCCACTCTGGTGTAGATCTGGCCTTAGATTAGGCTAACCTCACCTAGACTGATACCACCCATCTGATTTACTTTGATCGTGGTTTTGAGGGAGTCCGGATAACCTGTGGGGGGACAACCCTCACCACTGTTAGTAGGGAGGAGGTGGTTAGATAGAAGCCACTTCTCCATTTTGACAATCCATCTGACTCAGAGTTTTCTTCTTTGAAGAGGAAGGTTGTGGAGGTTCCCACAATGGTGTTAGTTCGCTGAGTCGTGGTTCCCCTTCCGGTTCAAACCATTGTTGTCCCTACAGCCCCAAGCTAGCACCTCCTCTTTGGTCCCCTCAAAGGGGAAAGCTATCTTGGCATCTGAGATAGTTTCCCTTACCTTTGAGGTAGGTTCCAGTTCCCGCACTGCCTTGCTCTCTCACACCCAATGTCACAATAAAGAATAGGAAGATTAAGCGGCATCATGAGAGAGCAGCTAGGGAGATCGATGTTGCCTCCCACATTACTAAAGGAAGGCTCTCCACAAGAGGTCTCCCCTTTCTTGGGTTGTAGTAGAATCCACCCCTCTCTAATTTAGATGGAGAGGAGGATGTTAGGAGGATCACAACACTACCTCCACCACCAGCTCAGTATGAGGCACTAGCTAGGGAGTGGAGGAAGCCCTATTCCAATCTCAGGATAGTTCTTCGCTATGTTGGTAGAGCTTATGAATGCTCAAAGTTTGGTGCATTGTTTGACTTGAGGTCCATGATTTCTAGGAGCATCAGCAGTCAGATCTGTAGGGAGAAGGCTACGGAGGCCAGAGCTACAGCCCAAGCAGGCACAAGAGAGAGATTTAGGTATGCCAGACAGTCGGCCTCCGTCCTTGTTCATTTCCCCGATCGATGGCCCACTAGGGCCAATCATACTTATAGTATAGTTTTGACTAGCATCAATGATGAGAGAGTTCTAGTGGGAGGCTGGTGTCACCCCCCACCACATTGCTTTGTTCCCATCCACCATCAAGCCTGAGTCCCTCCACAATTCCCACTAAAGTCCAAAAGTCTGACATCTGGGGAAAGGAGATACCCATTGGTGATCCGGCTATAGCCTAAGGATCCCACTCCATCTATGCCATCAGTTGAGGTGAGGTTGAGCTCCCCCATTCGACCTCCCACTTCAACTATGATAAAGAGGGAGTGGAAACCCAAAAGTATCATTGTCATACCACCGCCTAGTGGGTAGAGAGGGGATGATGACACATAATTTCATGGTGAGACCTCCTAGTGAGAGCACCCATTTAGTAGCCAGTGTGAGATGCATAAAGTCATGGACATAGCATTCAAGAGTGGGTGTTTATTCCAGATGCCGGTAGAGTAGGAGACCTTTCTTTGACATCCTAGAAGACTACTTTGTCAAAAAGAAGAAACTTCTTGGGAGTAATCATTCATATCAGGAAGAGGGTAGGGTAGCCTTCGACCCTGATGAGAATGATCTATCTGAGAACTCAGTAGAAGTCCATATGGTCGATACCCGAGGATCCCTTCTTAGAGACCACCACAACTAGGAAGGTATTGTGGTTGAAGAGGATGACACCACTCTTTCAACCCAACACCTCCTTTAATAGCTCAAGTAGAAGGATGAGCAGGTCAGTAGAATGGAGAGGAGGATCAAAGACCTATTAGTAACAGTTCTTGAACTATAGAACCAACTCTGATTTTATAGCCTAGTCCTATGAAAGCCAATTAGCTTAAGCTCCTACATGTTTTAGATCTTCCTAAGAGTGCATCTCTCATGGATCATGATAGTGGATGCCTGCATAGGAAGGTCATAGATAGTACCTCCATGTAGTAGAATGACATCAAAAAATAGGAACAAAGGTAAGGGAAGCATTGGCATAAGCTCGGGGTACTTCATCTGTTCCAAAGGGTAGACCCTACCTATTAGAATTTGACATGGTCCTACACCCCAAAGGGTTAATGCCACCTTCTTTCAAGATCTTTGATGGCAATGGGAACCCTCGACAATATATAGTGCACTTTAGAGTTGGTTGTTGCAACGCCAGAGATAGTGATGCACTTCTTTTCCATCTCTTTATCAATAGTCTATCGGGATTGCATTTCATTAGTACGTCAAACTACCCAATGGTTCAGTGAAGACATTTACTGAGTTGGAGCAACTCCTCATTAAAAAGTTTGCTTGAGTTCAGCAAAAGGTAACTATGGGCGACCTTATTGTGGCACAACAAAATCCCAACGATTCCTTGTTGATTATATTCTCAAGTGGTGAAACTTGAGTATGAAATACAAACCACAGATGTTCGAACAGCATGACATAGAAATTCTTCTTAAGAATATTCATGGTCTGGTTGCTTTCATGCTCAAGGGATTTACTATCAAAATCTTTGAGAAACTAATCAACAAGGTGGCAAGTCTGTAAGAGGAAGTCAAATAGTTACCTTTTCAAGACCAGTCATCCAAGTCCAAGCCACATAAAGCTTTTGAGAAGAAGTCAGAGGTTGTCAATTGATAAGGGAAAGCAATCAACCATAGTTCAGTTTGAGAGACCTCGAGCTTAGCAGCCTTGACTTCCACCTTCTCATCCACTGCCTCGGCCATCATACTAACCACCACAGCCGCCTCAATGGCCATTGCCACCGCCACCACCTCAAAAGTACACTCAGTAGTGGTACTCATATCCACGCCGGTAGCTACTACCTAACTACTATTTTTGGCAAACTACACAAGCCCTACTTTTTTAAGAGGGAGGTAGTTAGGAAGATTCTTAAGGACCTCTTAAAGAAGCCTAATTTTCAGCAATGAGAGCCTAAGAGACTGGAGGAAGTAGGCAAGAGTGATGATCTAACTTTGCCCTACCACCGTATGTTAGGCCATGTCTTAGAAGATTGCATTACTTTCAAGGACTGACTTGAACACAGCTACAAGTCTAGTGCCATAATTATCCCTATGGATTACTTGTTAAAACAATCATCTAGCTCTATTAGAGTAATCCTTGCAGATACATGTGATCCTCTTAAGACAAAAGAAGGTTGGGATATCTCCTTATCTCGAACCTCTAAGAAAATTATTTCTAAGATCAAGATACTCTCCGTGGAGGTGCCTAAGGTAGCTTAAACCTCCAACTCCAAGGAAGGTTTGCAAGTTGTCAAAGATAACTTAGGAAAGTGGGAGCTCGAGCGACGCAGCCCTCACTTGCCCGTGATAGGTTAGTAGCAAAAAGGGACCAAGTAGCCTCCATTCCATAGCACTACTACCACATCGTCTAGCTCATCCAACTCTTCCTCTAGTAGAAACATTATATCTATGGATGAGGGCACTAAATCCCTCACTCCACTTACTTTTCTTGATTTTTATCATGTACCTCCATTTAGAAAGAAATCAATAAAGCTAGATTCCTCTTACATCTTCTCTACTTTTGATAGTCTTTATGATCTCATTTTAATTGAAAGCTCTCCAAGTCTAAATAATAATAATAATAGCATAAATAATTATGATCCTTTCTCTTATGATTCAGAATCAAATTTTCCTTTTCTGAATCAATCGGGTTCACCCATTGAGATTGACTTGGAGTCATCTAACTCCGAGGGTCCCATAGAAGAAGCTGTAGGTATACCCAACGAGTAGGTAGAACTTTCTATCAACCCGTCACAAGAAGTTACTGAAGTCAACCTACGCACTGGCAAAGTTCTACCTCCTAGGGAAGCACCTCGTGATATAAAAGTCCATTATTTTAGCAAGAAGATAGCCCCTCCACAAGATGCTCCACCCATGGATATGCTTATGGAGGACCAAACCCGAGTTTATTACAATGTCCTTGCCCACTTAAGAAAGCTGTCATCTAAACTAAGCATATATGATGCCCTGTTGACCTCACTTTTGAAGTGAGCTCTCAACCTCCTCTTCTTAAACTTAGGACTCTTCTAGTCACTAAGAGCTCCTAAGTCATAAGATTCTTCTTGTGATTAGGTGAACACTTAATGTATGCTTAGAGACTTAGAAGGGTTAATCATAGATTAGCTATATCTTAGGACTTAAGGAAATCACCTATCCTATAGCCTAAACCCAATCCATGTGCACCTTCTTAAATTCAATCAAAATCAAAATCTCAAACCAAACCTTAAATTCAAATTCAAGTTCTAAATCTAAATTCAAATTCCAAATCAAATGATTGAAATCTATATTCAAATCCAAATTCAAAATCCTTCCTAAGCTCTACGATTTTATCTTATGGCTTTAGCCTTAGCCAAATTCAAATCTGCACAAACTCAATTTATTTTCTCAAATATCAATTCAATCCTTGAATCAAACAATCAAATTCCAATTCAAATCCAGCTCCAAATGATTGAAGCCCCTGATCAAATCCAAAGTTGAAATTTTTCCTAAGCCATGTGAATTGATTCTATGAACTTAGGCAAATCTTTATGAAATTAAATCCAAGTTCAATTTATTTCTTCATGAATTAATCATATCTTCAATAATCTTCACAAATATAAATAAAATATACACTCAAATCATCAAAACTAGATCAAACTAAATCAAATTAAATCAAATCCACTTCTAAGCCCTTTAAACCTACCTTCATGAGCTTAGCCAAATTTTCCTTCAAATCACTTCAAACTCAATTGATTTTCTTATAAATAAATTATTCCTTTGATTATCTTCTCAAATATAAATGAAATATACATTCAAATGACCAAAACCAAAACCAAAATCAAATCAAAACTCAATATAAGCCCTTTGAACTAATTTTTTGGACTTAGCCAAATCCTATCCAAATCAAAAAAAAAAAAACCAATGGATTTTCTCTTGAATCATTCACCTTTGACTATCTAAATATAAATGAAACCTAATCATCAAACCAAATTCAAGTCAACCCAAGCCAAGCTCCACTTAGCCCTTTTGACTTGAAAATTTTAAATGAACCAAAATCCATTGGACTCCAAATTGATTGTAGTTAAATTTATATTTCAATCCTAGGCTAATATATAAGTTCAACTAAGCTTAAATCAAGTCAAAACCAAGCCAATTGACCCACTTTGGCTCACTTGACCCAAAGTGCCTAAAGGATCCTTTTGAGCCAAGTTCTAATCCAACCCAAATTGGATTTAACCAAGCTCAAGCTTCATACCATGGCCATTGATCACCCTAGGATGACCAATTGCCATGAATTGGGTCAAGCCAAGTCAACTTGGACATTTGACCAAGTCAGCCCTTTAGCCCAAATGAACCAAAATTAGCTAAAACACACCCTACACCAGATTGGTTGAAACCGTTGATTCACATCAACCCAGAATCAATGTTTGAACATGACTTGACCATCAATTGAGCCAGACCTAACCCAACCTAGCCCAATTGACCCACTTAGCCCAAATTGGCGAAAGGGTCAATTTGGCATAAATTCAAATTAAATCCAAAATTGATTCAAACCAAAGACTACATTCATCATCTTCAGCCAATTGAATATGAATCAACGCATAACCCAAGTCAATTTGACTAATTTTGGTCAAATTAGTCAACTTGACCTATTTGACCCATTTGATTCCAAATGAGTTAAAATCAATTCTAGGCCAAATTAAATCAAATTGTTCATTCCAAAGCACTTTAAATCATCATTTAAACCTAACCAAAGTTTTGGTTTGACCCAATTTGACCAATTAGTTAACCTAACCTAGCATGACCTAATGTGGGCCAAAAGACCCAAATTGAGCCAAATCCTTTGAAATCAACCCATGGCATCTTGGGAGCTGATCAAACCCAAACCCACTTGGGATCAGCCCAAACTCAGCCCAACCCAGTCAAATTCCTAATCGATCCTCCCCCATATATGATTTCTCCCAATCTCATTCAATCCTCCACATCACTTGCATTCAATCCTCCCTATCACCTGCATTTAATGAAGACTGACTCCATCCCCAAAGGAAGACTTTGGAGCTAAATCCAAAGTCCCCAATCAAGCCATCACCTTCCAACCATCTTTCCATTGCCTTTAATGGTGATTTTTGGTCATCCCAAAAAGACAAGAAATTAAAGCCTCCAAGCTCTTCTTTGTACCATTATTCAGCTCCCAAGAGCTTCCCCAAGCAAAGAACATCCCTTCCCCACTTTCTTTGAGCCATTTGGACTGAAAAATATCAAAGCTAAGTGAATTCCAGTGAGGATGCGGTGAAGGTTGGTGATCACGATGTTCCAAAGCAAAGCAAAGGTTCAAACTTATTCCAAGGCTTCCTCTCACACCGAGGAGCTCGCTCAGATCTTCACTGCAATAGGAAACCATCCTCCGACGAGGTAATTTTACCAAACTTTAATCGGCCATAGGATCTCTTATTTGTGATGATTTTTGCATAATTTTAGAAATTTTCTTTAGATAAACCTTGCATTTTTTTTTATTTCATATCATCCCCACGTGAATCGAGAAATTTTTGGTAAAGATTTCCATGAAAATGAGCCAATTCACGTGGGATTTCATTCAAATTTCATAAAAATCCCATCGATTTACTATTCAGCGGTCATTTTCGCCGCCTGAAGAGCAACGACTGTCCGATCCCATGTTTAGGCGATTGGATAGTCTAGATCGTGTGGTAGATCTTTCAATTTTGGCCTTTGGTACACTTGAATTAGATCTGACTGTCTGATCTGTGATTGGACTGATCCAGATCACACGTCGCAATCTTTATTCCCCCTCCTTTTCCCGCTCGCAAAACCATGGCTCCAATCGGCGCTCGATGCATGGTGCTGCCTGCTGCATCAGCGCTGCATGTCCAATCACACGATGTTGCATGGCACCGCATTGCCACGTTAGTGCCGCGCGGCACTGATTGTGTTAAGTGAGAAATTCTAGATTTTTTGCTTTTAAAAATTAATTAAATCATGTGAAAATTTAAAAATTCATATAAGAGAAAATACTTAACTAAAAAATATAAATAAGGGCTCATTGGATTCATCTTTTCGAGGAGAATCCAACAAATCAAAAATTTTCAAATTTTACTAAATATTTTGAGCTTAATTTGTGTTTTAGTGAAAAATTAAATTTTATCAATTACTCTAAAAATATTAATTGGATTGAGTTGAACCTTTCCGGAATTGAAATTAAAGTTAAAATACACATACCATAACAATTTCAAGTCAAAAAGATTTCACGATTGGGAAATATTGCATTCTAAAGCTCAAATAGTCTATTTTAATAAATATAAATTAATAGACTTTATAAAAATTGTGTAAATCAGCTAAAATTTGGAAAATCATAACAAATCATACAAAAATCATAAAAATGCAAATAAATATTCATTTTGAAGGTATTTTAGAAGCAAATTTAATAAAAATATTCCCAATTATTTTTGAATAGTAATTAAAGCTTAATTTAAGTTTAATTGAAAACTTAATTAGCTTAATTACTCCCTAATTACTCAACTAATCAATTCCAAACTTTATGAAGTTGATTAACGGGATGATCCCTACCTCCCATAATTTCTTGGTATTTATTGCCTGGTTAATTAGGGAAATTAGTTTTCTTAGCCTTAATTACTTTATTAATTAATTAGGTAATTAATTAACATGCTAAATAGTCAAGAATCCATTAATTAAACTTGCCAATCATTGTGTAATAGTGAATGAGGTTGGGGAATGAGATTGGGACCTATTTCATAATCTTTTACCCTAAGTTCATTTCATTTGAGTGGAAATTAATTAATTTAGCATTAATTAATGGTTTAATTCATTAATTAAAATGGCTTAATTAATCAAATTAAAATCATAATTATTCCAAAACCCATCTAATTAAGTTCCTTAGGTAGACTCTTAGGTGTTCAATAACCTAAGAAAATCTTAAGGAAATTATATTTAGCCCACATGTGTGGGAGAATTATAAGAGTACTTAATTAAGTTTCTTAACTTAATTAACTATTAATTATGAGCCAATTGTATTAGGCCTTTTATTTCTTTGGGTCATTATTGATTTAAATTCTAATTCATGTGCATATCATGTTGGCTCATAATTAATTGGTTAATTACTTTAAGGTAACATAGGTAAGGGTTATTTAATGGACTTAACTCATATTACAACCTAATTAACCCTTAAAATCAACCTAATTACCATTTTCATTAAACTAAATTAAACCACAAACCTGGGAATGGATTAGGATCAATAAACTTTCCCTCATTTCATCATATCAAGTTAAAACATAAAATGAAAGATGGTATTAACAAGCTTTGGATTCTTTTAAATGCTTTTATTTAATGTCACTATCCTTAAGAATTAGTTTGATTGAGTGAGATTATAAGCTTATAGTTAGTATTTTCTTTCCAATTATGTTAAATGGTGTATGTCATTTGAGTCCATGAATCCATATCTTTTCAAAATTAATTAAATAAAATGAAATTTCTGTTATGTTAAGCTTGCATATGTTGACTTAACTTAATATATGTGTGGCTATTATCACTAATAAATCCAAATTATTTTTTCAAAGTTTATAAATCAATTACATTGATTAGAGTGATAGTATTTATGATTACATATAGGTTTGCATGTGCTTATAGCTTAGGTATGTGAAGTAAAGCTTTCTTTTCCTTAATTCATATGTAGTTTTATATGTATTTGAATGTTAATAAGCATATAGTCTATACATCCTAGGAATACGAGGCTTTAGCTATCCCCAAGTAGGTCATTTGATTACCTCACTTCAATGGTTAACAATGACACATATTATTTAATTTCATTTACATATATTTTTACCTTATAATTTGGATGGGACTTTATTTCATATACATAATATTTTAATCAAATAAAAATGCAATTTTTGCATGATTTTCTTCCTCTTGTTTACATATACATTCATATGTAGTGAAATAGTAAAGTATATAGCATGGACATCCTGGGGATACGAGGATTTAGCTAGCCCCAAGGAGGTCATTTGATTACCTCACTTTCCTGGTTAACAAAGGCATGATCTTGCTCATTTTTCTTTACATATGTGTGCATATAAAGGATGAAAACCTCTCATTTCTACTAAAATTACATGCATTCATTATTGGCTAAATAATTGAATTAACTAGTCATATGGAAGCTTCCTTATTCATATATATATATATATATATATATATATATATATATATATATATATATATATATATATATATATATATATATATATATATATAAATTGTTTGAATGCAAATGGGTATATAGTCTGGACAACTCGGGAATACGAGGCTTTAGCTAGCCCCAAGGAGGTCATTTGATTACCTCACTTCCCTGGTTTAACAATGGCATGTACCCATTTAACTTCATCCTTATGTAATTTTGTATAAGAATTTGGATAGAGCTTTAAATTAATATGATGAAATAGTTCAATAAAATGAAAAAAAATATAAATTTCAAATGTAAACATACATTCATCATTTAAGTTTTCTAAAATACATTGCATGTATAGATACACTTAGGATTTAATCACATGCATGTTATGTGTGATGAAAATGAATGGTTTAATATATGTCATATGATAGTAATTCTTAAGTTAATCTTAAGATGTCTTTCATATTGGATAGGATCATTTAAAGTGAACCTAAACTTAAGATTAATTTAAAATGTGCAATAAGCCATTCACTAAAGAGAACTAAATTAAATTAACATGCTTTAGAAAGTGGCTAAGGGTAGGGATGAAAGAGGGCAAACCTCCTTTCTTCTCTTTACAACACTTAGTTTCTAAGTGTAAAGCATATGAAACAAAAGAAAATACTAAGTAAAATTCTCAAATTAATTAAATCAGCTAAAGTGAGATCAACCTCTTATGACTAAACATCCTTTCACACTTAGAAGATCTTAACCTTAATGCCAAGTTAGGACATACCACACAAGCCTTAATACACACATATTAAATTAATTCACCACATCTAGCTTTATGTTAGAGCATGGTGTGATGTATATTTTGTTTTTGTGATATATTATTTTACGGATGTTAGTCAGTATTTGTAGACGGATGGTAGTGATTAACCTAATCAAATTTTTTTGTGGGATTATGCTTAAGGGGCCAAAAAAATAAATATAAATGCTCTCTTTGTAGGTTGCTTAAGCCCCTAAGCATAATCCAAGTTACTAGTGAGCTTTGTTACTCATTTGTAGGGTGCTAAGTCTAAATTATAAATATAACTACTTGAGATTGTTTGTGTGTTTAGCTAACACTTATTTTGCAGGTGTAGTTAGATTTATTTTTTCTTTTTTTAATGTAATTTTGCATTAGGAATTAGGATTAGTGCTATGGGGGATTAGGATGAGCATTGGCCAGAAGGCTTAGTCCTGGGGTGCCAAGTGATGCCTTGAAGCCTACCACATCAAAGGAGCAAAGACATGGAGGAAATGAAGAAGAGATGAATACATGAAGATTTGAGACCCCATAACATTCATTTGTAAATTCTAATTATTCTTTTAAGTACCATGTTGTATAAGGGTAGAGCTCGGCTACCCATTTTTCTTTTTGGGTTGTATGGTGGTACCTAACTGCACCGACCTTTTATTCTTTTGCGTTAGTGTTATAAAATTGTTTGATATTGTGTTTAGTTTGCATAATAGAAATGACATGCTTTTCTTAGTTTCTTCAATGTTTGACATTTGAATGTGTGGCCTGGATAATTAGGCTCTTAGGGAAAAATAAATTTTCTACCCAATTAATCACTCATAACTAAAATTTTCTACAATTCATAACCTTACATAAAGCTTAGGCATTAAATAAGATAATTAAATGATTTATCAACCCCTTAGCTGAATGTTGAATGTCTAACAACATGCATATCACATTATTTCACTCTTGCTAAAAGAGGGTTTTCATCCTTGCACGATAGAGGAATGCTTGACCTTTGAGGGCCTCCCCTATGGTGGAAAACACCTCTTTTTTGATGATTTAACTCATAATCCATTTCATCATGCATTTAGGCATAGAAATCCTATAGTTTTTGTCAAATTGAAGAGTCAAAAATATAATAAAATTTGAGAAGATTTCTCATTAGACTAAGTCATTGTTCATACCACTCATGCTCTAGTCTCTTAGGGAGTGGGTTTAAGGACTTTAGTATCTTTCTAAATAAATAATAGCCTCACTAATCTTGTAAAATCATATGATCGGACTACATGATTTTAAAGCATAGGAGGAGTTAGCTGGCGGCCACTCCAGACGATTATAAGCCCAGCAATCGGGTGATTTATCCTCTCTTGTGGAGGTAAACTATATACCCATTTTCGCTTAGACTTAGGTCGCCTTGGCTTATGTCAAAGCTCCTTAGATCTAAGATCCGAGGTTATTGTTTCCTTGGCTACTATAAATCCTCTTTTAGGCATTTTCACAATCTTATGTGTTGGATTATAAGTCCTAACTTTCTAATAAAATGCCAATTTTAACCAAATTAATCTCTTCAATTTCAAACATATAAAGCCCAACTAGGATATATTGGAATGCTCACTAGGTTTCCTAGTATCATGAGCATTTCCTACTTATTCCCTTTGCCTCGATAATAAGTCTTCCGTGAGTTTTCCACTTGAATTTCCAAATACAACCAAATCTTTGATAATCTAGCCTTGAAATCTTTGGAGACCTTAATTTCTACTTTAATCTAGAGTATTCTAAGGGATTCCATCTCTTGATGTAATTAACTATGGGGCTTGCCTCCATAGGAACTTAATGAACCTCGCTTAAAATAAACCCAGTTTACTTTTCCATGTAAAGTAGGGGAAAGATCGTATATTCGAAGGCTATCATGCCTTAGGAGTCCTTATTAGGTGATTAGGTCCATTATATGGTGATAATTTCTATCTTTTGAGATAGTTCATCATTCCTTAATGTCATACCCGATCACTTCAATAAGTACCCCCTAAGATCTATGTGGTGTCCCACATCCAAAAAATAAACACCATAGATTTTTCTGGCGACTTCACTGGGACGGTTCCTCTCTCTATCTTTAGTAGACAGTTATTGTCTCCAAGCATCGATAGTGGACTTATAATTTATATAAGCCCATGACTATCTTTCTTTTTGATGGCACTTAGCTTATTTCATCCTTAAGCAAAACTAGCTAACATCTTTTAGATTTTAGGTCCTCACTCCGTGTAGGTCTTAAAATCCCTACTAGGTCACCAATAGGTAAAAATAAACTAACTAAATAAAGGATATGACAAAATTCAAAATTTTGAACCTCTTTACTACTAGATTGGTGAGGTAAGGTTTATCCCACATTTAAGAAATCTCAAACTAAAATAAGTTAAGTATTTTGCCAAATATTTTCAAAAATAGTTTTCCTAAACAAAATCATTTTTAAATTCACTCCACATGAAGTTTGCAAAAAAACATAAAATTTTTCAAATCTCTTTAAAATAAAAGACAATCAAACCTAATTTAACATACCTAAGTTTGTTAAATGAGGGTCCTCTTTCAAAAATCAAAATCAAATTTACAATCATCAAAATCACTTTCAAAGATTTAAAAAAAAAGCACATTTCTTAAAATAAACTCAATTAACCAACTCCATTTAACATACCCAAATTTGTAAAATGGAGCTCCATTTTTTTAAATCAAAACAAAAATCAAAATCATATAATTGAACATCACTTAACAAATATTGAATCTGCCCTATCCCTAGTAGATTTGAGCTCATATCTCTAGTAGATGCCATCAAAACCATATCATATCTTCTCCCCATATGAGCCTCAAACCATGAGTCAACAAAACAAATTAAATTATCATCCTTAGTAGATGCACCACCAATTAAATTAAACCATTTTCCTCCCCATCAGGCGTGCAATCATATCATCTCCCTAGTGGAGCTCTCATAAAATTAAACCTAGTCAAATCCCCTAGTGGATGATCAACCTTCCCTAGTGGAAGGTTCATCACTCATCGGATCTTTTCTTCCGAATCATTATCAAACTCAACTTTTATCCTATGGATATCAACGCTTTTCATGCTTGATCCCTAGTGGATCCTTCCTTCCTCTTATGCCCTTGGCATGCATTGAGTTGCATTGCACTAATATCTTGATTCTATCTACATCTCAGGTTTAGGGGTAGGTCATTTCTATTAGTGGTTGCAAACCTTCAGACGTTGTTGATCATCTCGATCAACACCAATACATGTGGTGCAGCTAGTCAGTTACACCACACATATTGGGTGCCCTTTGTTGACCTCACTTTTGGGAGTAAGCTCTTAACTTACTCATCATAGATCTAAGACTCTTATAGGCACTAAGAGTTCTTTAGTTTTAAGACAGTTCTAGCGATTAGGTGAACACTTAACCTAAGCCTATAGACTTAGAAGAGTTAGCCATAGAAATATGTTATGCATTAGGTATTTAGGAAGACTTACCCTATAGCCTTAAACCCATCCCTTGCTTCCTTCTACCAAACAAAATCTCAAATTCAAATCCAAAATCATAAATCCAACCCCAAATCAAATGATTGAAATCCATGATTAAATTCAAATTCTAAATCCTTTCCTAAGCCCTTTGACTTTATCTTATGGACTTAGCCTTAATCAAATCCAAATCAACCCCAATTCAATTGATTTTCTCAAGATCATAAATCCAACCATAAATCAAATCTAACTCCAAATGATTGAATTCAAACTCCAAAATCCCTTCCCAACCCATATGAATGACTTTCATATGCTTAGCCAAAACCTCCTTCAAACCAAATGAAATTTGGTTGATTTTTCTATAAATCAATCATTCCTTCATTTATATTCACAAATATAAATGAAACCTAAATTCAAACCATTCAAATCAAATCAAACCAAATCATTTCTCAACTTAAGTTTTGACCTACATCCCTCAATTTGGTCAAATTTGCTTCCAAATCACTCCAAACTTAAGTAATTTTCTCATGAAACATTTATATCTTAATTTATATTCACAAATATAAATAAAATATAAGTCCAAATGGCCAAAACCAAACCTAAATGAAATCAAATTTCAAATTTTAGCCTTTCTAGCCAAATTCTTGAACTTGGCTAAATGATATCCAAATCAACTCAAAGCCCATAGATTTATTCATGATTTAATCACTCCTTCAACTATTATTCTAAATATAAACACAAACTATGATTATTAATCCAAACCTAAGTCAACCCAAGTCAAGCCAATGTTGACCCCTTTTGACTTGAAATTATCATCTGAACCAAAATTCATTTGACTCCAAACCACTTGTAATTAGATTTATATTCCTAAGTCCATATATGAGTTCAATTAAACTTGAATCAAGCCATGATCAAGCTAATTGACCCATTTAGGTCCATTTGACCCAAAGTGACCTAAAAGATCTTTTTGAGCTATGTTCCAATTCAACCTAAATTGGATTGAACTAAGCCCATCCAAACCCCATATAATGATCAACAATCATCCTAGGTTAATCAATTGTCTTGAATTGGGTCAAACATAGTCAACCTAGCCCATTGACCAAGTCAACACTTAACCCAAATGAAACCCAAACTAGCGAAAATCTGCCATATACCAAATTGATTGAAACCATTGACTCAAACCCACTCATAATCAATGATTGAACATAACCAAGCCATCAATTGAGCCAAACCAAGTCCAATTGGCCATTTGACCTAAGTTGACTGAAATTGGCCTAAAAAGCCAAAATAAGTCAAATCATGATTTGATCCAAATTGATTGCAACCAATGGCTCAAGTTCATTCCAAATCACTTATTGAACTTGACCAAAGCCATGATTGAACCCAATTTGACCAATTGGTCAACTTGACCCAACCTAGCCTAAATTGACCTAAAGGGTCAAATTGGCCAAAATCCAAATTAAATCCAAATTAAACCAAACCAAAGCCTACAATTACTTTCAATCAACCAATTAAACTTAACTCAACACCTAACCCAACCTAATTTGGTCAAATTGGTCAACTTGACCCATTTGACCCTTTTGAATCCAAATAAGTCAAATTCAAACCTAAGCCAAATTAAACCAAACAATTGAACTGGAACATCCCAAATCATCATATGAACTAACCCGAGTCTTGGTTTGACCCAATTTGACCAATTGGTCAACCCAACCCAACCTAACCCAAATGAGCCTATTTTGACCATATGAAGCCAAATCACCCAAAACCACTTTTGGAACCTTGGTGGCTAACCTAACCCGACCCAAATGAACCCTAGGTCAGCCCCAAGCTAGCCCAAATCCATGTGGTACCCATACCAAAGGGATTAACCAATGGACACCCTCTCTTTGCATTGGATTCTTGCCATAAGTGGAAAAGTCCACTTTGCCTCCCTCACGGTAACCCTCCACTTGCCAAATGAGGCAAGCCTATGCTTCCTAGCCCAACCTAAGCCATCCTAGCATCTGCCATGGACCAAGGGAAACAATCCAAGCCATTCTCCCTCATCGTTGAACCCAATGGATGCAAGAAAGATCAATCCCACATAATCTCCATATATCAAGCCTTGAGACTCCTGCCACCACTTCGTCCACTCATGCATTCCACATGGAGCTGACGACGATCCCTATGACAGCTCAATGGCAGCCAATTGGTGGATTTTGTGGGATCAATCCAGTCTATCCATCATGTGCAATTGAGGGGTATACCACCTCAATTCGAGTGGGATTCAATACGAATTGCTTTGTGTGAGTCCCTGAGGCCATTTCAAATTCCCTCAAAGCTTCTTAGAGCATCCCAAGCCTTCTTTGATGACATTACTCCTCTTCCTAGCAATACTCCCCCTCCACTAAATCAAACTTCAATTCCTTGCACCCACACCATCCTCATACCTCATCAAAGCCAACCAAACCATCTCCAAGCCTTCCCGAGCATTGGAGATTATAAGTTTGATCAGAGCCAAAGCCTTCATGCACGTGGATTGGTCGATCGAGCACTCTACCCCAAATCAAGCTCAAAGCTTCTCAACAGGGCCTCGCTCAACAAGGCAAAGCTACCTACGTCGATCCACCACTGGACATTAGCTTTGGTGAGGTAATTTTACAAATCGATCCTTGTATGAAAAATTGCTTGATCTTTTATGAAGTGAATTTAAACTTCATGTGTTTTTAGCTGTTGGATGTGTGCGCCTACCCTCCCCAAAGGTCTGGGATGAATTTGGATGCAATCTGAGCTTGGATTGAATAGGGAAAGATGGATGGTATCCATCTTTCACCACTCACGAATGGGATAGATCATGAGTCATCTATTCCATGTGATTGGAACGAATGACTCTGATTAGATCCTACGTTAGATCCCTTGATTCTCTTCCTAAACTTTGGATCTGATCATGGCCATCTGATCTTGAATCGGACGATCCATGAAAGCACATCTGCCACCATCCAAGTCAACCTTTGGATGTGACAACTTAAATAGCCAATCCCATCAGGTCATGTGGAAAGCATGTTGCGTCAGCCACCACATGGCTTGATGGGATTAATGCTTTAATTAGGTCTAATTAATCCATTTTAAGCATGAAACTTCCTAAAATCATAAATAATCTTAGAAAAAGATAAAAAATACAACTTAGGCTCATTTTGAAGATATTCTAGAGTATAATCGAGGAAAATTATTATTAATTAATTTTGAACAATGATTTCGGCTTAATTAAGGTTTATATAGAAATCTAATTAGCTTGATTAATCCTTAATTAATCACCCAATTAATCTCAAATTGCTTTGTGGATGACCTCTGCCTCCCCTATTTTTCTGAGATTTTATTTGTTGCTTAATTAGGGAAATCAATTGATTAAGCCTTAATCAGTCTCTTAATTTAATTAGTGGTAATTAGTGAATGAATGGTGCCTTAATTAATTATTTATGCCTAATTACCTCTATTAAAAAGTAAGGGAGTTTAGGGAATATGATTAGGATGTTTTTCCTAATTCATTTCCTAAGTTTACATTACTTTTGAATCAAATTAATTGATGATTAATAAGGTAATTAATTGCTTAATTAATTAATTAATCCTCAAGATAAAATCAGAGCCTAAGTAATCAAATATGGAACTTAGGGATTGAGATTAAGGACTCTTTCTTAATCTCTTTCCTTAAGCTAATTCCATTTCATTAATTAAAAAATGCTTAATGCTTAACTAAATAGGTTAATGAGCTTAATTAACTCACCCAAAATCCACTTCACATCTAATCACCTTTAATTGATCTTGGGTAGCACTTTGGGTGTTCAATAACCTAAAGAGAGAGCTAATAAAATTATGGTTAACTCACATGTGTGAGAAAATCATAAAAGTAGTTAAGTGAGATCCCTTAAGCTTAACTAACTATTAATCATGAGCCAATTGCATTAGGCCCCTTTCATTTCTTAGAAGCATTACAAATTTACTTTTCATGTGGTTGCATATCATATTGGCTCATTATTAATTAGTTAATTAACTTAAGGTGATGTATGTAAGGGTTAATTAATTGACTTAATTCATACACTAACCTAATTAAGACATAAAATCAATCTAATTATTCTTCATTAAACCAAATTAACTCACACATGGGGAATGGGATTAGGACTAGCAAACCTCCTTCACTTTTCTTAAATCAAATCAAACATGAAAATGAAATGACATTAAAGAATTTTGGTTTTTTTTAAATAATCTTATTTAGTTTGATTGTCCTTAGGACTTAGTTAGATTGAATGAAATCACATGCTTGTGTTGTTTTATTTCCTCCCAATCATGCTAAATGTTATATGACATATGATTCATGCATCCATCTCTTTTAAAATAAATTAAATAAAATGATTTCTTTATGTCAAATTACATGTGTTGATTTAAATTCAAAATATGTGTGGCTAGTATCACTATTAATTCACAAATATATTTTTAAAAGTTTATAAATTAATGAATATACATATATGTTATAAATTTAGTTATATATACATAGGAAATGCAAGTGAATATAAATATAGTGTATGAAATCAAGTCTCTTCCTTACATTCATTTGTTGATTTGCATAAGTAAGAATGTTAGCGGTATATTAGTCTGGACATCCCAAGGACACATGGCTTTAAGTAGCCCTAAAGAGGTTCCTACCTCGTTCCCCTTAGTGTAGAATAATGGCAACGTACCTGCTTGATTTCATTCTTATGCATTTGGACATTAGAATTTAGATAGAGCTTTAATTCATTTACACAAAATAAATCAATCAAATCAAAATACAATTTTTGCATGGTTTTCCATTCTTCTAGTTGTTTATACATTTATATGTATCTAAGAATAGTGGTATATTAATCTGGACATTCCAAGGATGCACGATTTAAGTAGCCCCAAGGAGGTTCCTACCTCGTTCCCTTGGTGCAGAACAATGGTGACGTACTCACTTAAAACTTCTATACATGTGGATGTGTACTTTGCAACTAAATGAAAACCTTATTTTTCTATTAAAAAGGCAAGCATTCATACTTTATTTATTTGGTTGAGTTGAGTAGTCATGTGATTTAATGTTCTTTCCTTATGCTTTTGCATAAGAATTTAGATAAAGATTTTAATAAAAATGACAAAATCATTCAACCACATGAAATATTAATTCCAAATACATTTACTCACATTTGTCATTTAAATTTTCTAAGATATAAATTGCATGCATAGCTATGCTTAGGATATAATCATATGCATGATATACATGATGGAAAGAAATGAATAAACATGTGTTATGTGATAGTACTTCATTCCAACTAACCTTAAGATACCTTTCTTATTGAATGAGTTTATTTAAAGTGAACCTAAACTTAGGAATAATTTAAACATGTAATAAGTCATTCACTAAAGGGAATTGATTAATTAATTTTCTTTATATGTGACTTAAGATAGGGATAAATAAAAGTGATCCTCTCTTTCCTTCTCTTCATAACATTTAGTTGTTGTGTAGGTCAAATGAAACAAAATAAAACATTAAGTAAAATTTTCAAATCAATTAAACTATTCAAAGTGAAACAACCCTTTAGGATTAAATGTCAATCATACTTAGGAAATCTTACCTTTAAAGCCTAACTAGGACATACTACACAAATGTTAACACACGCGTTAGATTAAGTCACCACTTCAATCTTTATGTTAGGGTGGTGCATGATTTGATGTACGTTTATTTGTACTGTTATAGATTGGATGTTAGGGTGTATGTGTGTAGACTGGATGTTAGGCCGTGATTATCCTAATTATATTTTTTGCAAGATTATGCTTAAGGGGTGATTAAAATAAATATAAATATTTTGTTGTGCATGTTGCTTAACCCCTAAGCATAATCGACATTAGGACAGGTGGACTTAGCTACCCATGTGCAAGGTGTGAAGTCCAAATCATTCATGTAACTGCTTGGGTTGTATGGTGTGTTTAGCTAACACTTGTTTTGCATGTGTAGTTAGATTTACTTTTTTTATTTTTAATGTAATTTTCATTAAGAATTATGATTAGTACTATGGGGTTTAAGATAAATGTTGGTTATGAGACCAATTATTATGTACCATGTGATCCTATGGAGCTTGCCAACCAAATGAAAGAAGGAAATGAAAGAAAGAAGGAGCTTTGAAGATTTGAAGATCCCCATAGCTCCCATTCATTTGTTGTAATTAAATTGTAATTATTCTTTCATCATACTAGGATGTATAATGGTAGAGCTCGACTACCCACTTTTCATTTTGGGTTGTACGGTGATATCTAGCAATGGCCTCTTATTCTTTCATGATAGACACATAAATTGTTTGATGACTTGTTTAGCTTGTGCATTAGAAAAAGCATGTCTCTTCATAGTTTATTTATGATTAGTGATGATTGTATGGCGGATGCTTATTAAGCTTGGGAAAATTAACTCTTCTACCCCAATTAATAACTCATAACTAAATTTTCTAAAATAAACTCATAACCTCATATAAAGCCTAGGCATTAAATCAAGACAATAAAATATTTAGCAACCTCTTAGTTTGATGTTGTATGTTTAACATCATGCATATCATTATATTCCACTCTTATTGAGAGAGGGTTTCCATCTTTTCCAGATAGAAAATGGGCTTAACCTTTAAGAGCCTATGATGGAAAAACACCTCTTTCTATTTTAATTTAGCTTATAATCAACTTCATCATACATTTAGGCATATAAAAATCCTATAGCCTGTGTCAAAATATAGAGTCAAAAATCAAATAAAACTTGATAAGATTTACATTAGACAAAGTCATTATTCATACCACTCATGTTCTTGTCTCTTAGGGAGTGGGTTTAAAGACTTTAGGTTCTTTTCAAAATAATAACAACGTAGCCATCTTGCAAAATCATAAGACTTGCCTACATGGTTTTAAAATGTAGGACGAGTTAGTTGGCAGCCACTCCATACAATTATATGTCCAACAGTCAGGTGGTTTACTCTTTCTTGTGGAGGTAAATAATATACCCACTTTCGCTTAGATTTAGGTCATGTTTTGGCCCTCGTTAAAGCTCCATAGATTTAGGATCCGAGGTTGTTATTTCTTTTTGGGGCTACAAGCATAAATCCCCACCTCTTAGGCATTTCCACTCTTGTATTGTGAAATTATAAGTCTAAATCTCTAATAAAATTTCAACTCAAACATATAATTCTCCTCAATTTCAAATATATAAAGCCCAACTATAGGATAGTCTAAGATGCTCACTAGATTTCCTAGTATCATGAGCATCCCCTACTCATCTCCTTTTGTCTTTGATAATAAGTCTCTCCTTTCGACCTATCCCATTTGATCTTCCAAATATAGCCAATTTATTAATAGTCCTATCTTTGAATTCTTCAGAGAAAATAATTGCCTACTGTAATTGAGAGTATTCCTAAAGAATTCACCTTCCTTAGGATGTAATTAACAACGGGAGCTTGCCCCCATAGGGAACTTTAGAACCCAATTTAAATAAGCCCTACTTTATTCATCCCTGCAAAGTAGGAGAAAAATCTCTGGTACATTTGAAGACCCGTCATGCCTTAGGAGTCTTTATTATGTGATTAGGTCCATCGTAGGATAATGATTTCTATCTTTCAAGATAGTGCACTATTCCTTGATGTTGTACACGATCACCTCAAAAAGTACATCCTCAGATCTGCATGGTGTCCCCCCCCTATACACACACACATACACAAACACGAACCAAAAATAAACACCACATTTTCCTACGACTCCACTCGGGATGGTTTCTCTTTCCATCTCCAGTAGATAATTGTTGTGACCAAACATCGATAGTAGACTTGTATTTCATATGAGTCCAAGACTATCTTTCCATTTATTGGCACTTAGCTTATTTTATTCTTAAGCAAAGCCCCAACATCCTCTAGGTTTTAGGACCTCACCTTATAGGTCCTAGAACCCCATTGTTTCCCCAATAGGTGAAAAATAAAATTAACTCATGAAATGAAATGACAAAAATTTGAAACGTCCTTACCACTAGCTTGGTGAGGCAAGGTTCATCTTAATGATTAAGAAAATAAACACTTTTGTAAAGTGCCACTTTCTAAAAGCATCTTTCACAAAATTCATATAACCAAACCTCACCTAACAGTCCTTATGATAGTTACATGGAGGTTATTTTCAAAATTAAAATCAAAATCATCTTTTAAAAAGCACATTTTGGAAAATGACCATATTCATTCAACATGCTCAAAATTGTTGAATGAGGAGTCTATCTTCAAATAAAATCATAAAATAAAATTGAAACTCCACTTAACATATTTCATATATGCTAAAGTTGGGGTTTCCATCTTTCAAAACACATTTTTGAAAATGACCATACGCATTCAACAAACTCCAAATTATTGAATGAGAAATTCATTTTTCAAATAAAATCATAGCATAAAATTGAAACTTCACTTAACTTATTTCACATATGTTAGAATTGAAGCTTCTCTCTTTTCAAGAGCAAGTCATGCCATATTTGATTCCCACTTAACATACCAAATTTGTTAAGTGAGGGTCTCATTTTCAAAACATACAAATTTGGCTTTCACTTAACATACTCCATTTGTTAAGTGAGAGTCTCATTTTCAACATACAAATTTGGCTTTCACTTAACATACTCCACTTGTTAAGTGTCTCATTTCCAAAAACATACATTAGAATTTTACTTAACATACTCCATTTGTTAAGTGAGAGTCTCATCTTCAACATACAAATTTTGGCTTTCACTTAACATATACCCATTTGTTGCAGAGTCTCATTTTTAAAACATACATTTGGAATTCACTTAACATACTCCATTTGTTAAGTGAGAGTTTCATTTTCAACATACAAATTTGGCTTTCACTTAACATATTCCATTTGTTAAGTGAGGGTCTCATTTTCAAAACATGCATTTGGCTTTCACTTTACACACCCAATTTTTTAAGTGAGAGTCTCATCTTCAACATACAAATTTAACTTTCACTTAACATACTCCATTTGTTAAGTGAGAGTCTCATTTCCAACATACAAATTTGGCTTTCACTTAACATACTCCATTTGTTAAGTGAAAGTCTCATTTGCACTGGAAAATTTCTTAGCATCACACCCACTTCTCGCTGATTCTCCGCTTAGTGATGACCTCCCCGATGAACAAATCATGAACTTAGGGGACACTAGCATTCACCGTTGGGAGATATATTTTGATGGTGAAACTTCCATTCAAAAAGGAGAAGAACCATAATCTACTCTTCCAGGGCAAGCAGGGGTGGGAATAGTCTTTCTAACTCCAGACTATGATGTGATGAGATTCTCATATTATATGTCCAATCCATGCACCAATAATGAAGCTGAATATGAGGCTCTAATTGTCGGTCTGGGGTTAGCCATTACACAATGTTTCTAAACCATCAATATCTTCAGGGATTCTCAGTTAGTTATCAACCAAATTGTTGGGTCCTACAAAGTTCTAAAGCCTAAGCTCCACCATTACCATAAGTATACCATGGAGTTGTTGGCTCAAATCCCAGAGGTTATCATCTATAAGATTCCTTGAGGAGAAAATGCAGTAGCAGATGCATTGGCCAAGCTTGCCAAGGAGTTGTCATGTCTAGAAGATGAGTCCATACCAATAACGGTCCAAAATAAATAAGTTTTATCCTTTATTGATGCTGAACTCATCGATAGACTTTCTCTTGAAGGGGTGGTTGTCGTTGCCAAAAAGGATGATGAGTCAGATTGGAGACAACCATTCATGGATTACCTACATACAGGCAAACTACCTCAAGAGAAGTCACTAGCACATCAAGTGAAGGAGAGAGCTCACACATATGCTCTCACGGATGACACTTTATACCGGCAGTCCTTTGATCATATATGGTTATGTTTTTTAGATAAATACGAAGCATGTAAGACTATGATCGAGGTACACTCAGGTTTATGCAGAGCGTACCAATCCGATCTGAAGATGAAACCCAAGATCAAGAGACTAGGATACTACTGGCCTTTTATGATCACAGACGCATGGATATAGCTAGGAGATGCCATAACTAGCAGTATTGGTATTGCACATCAACCACCCAACATTCTACATCCTACATTGGCTTCATGGCCATTTGAGTGTTGGGGTACTGACATAGTGGGCCTGATAGATCCTTCTTCTTCCAAGGGTCATTGGCTCATTCTAGCTGCCATCGACTACTTTTCCAAGTGGGCGGAGGTGATCCCACTTAGAGAGGTCACAACTCAGCATGTGCTCTAATTTTTCAGGAACCATATCGTATATAGGTTCGGGTGCCTCGACAAATTATATCTGATAATGACATTGCATTCAAGAGCACTAAAATCAACAGCTTTGCCTAAAGACACAACATAGATTGAAGATATTTCACAGTCTATTACCCAAGAGAAAATGGCTTAGCATAATCTTTTAATAATACTCTCATCCAGATATTAAAGAAGACACTCGATGATAACAAGCGACAGTGGCATGAGCAGTTAGTTGAAGCCTTGTGGGCTTACTGCACCACATACAAAACTCCAACTCAATCTACCCCATTCTCCTTAATGTATGGGTCTGAAGCAGTTCTACCATATGAAGTCCAACTCCCATCATTAAGGATAACTGTGGGTAGCAAGATCACAACGGAGTAGAACACCAAGTTGTGGTTAGAAGAGTTATAAGGTTTGGAGGATAGACACCTCTGAGCATGCCAGAACCTTGAGTTGTATAAACCCAAAATGATTTAATCTCATAACAAGTTGGTCTATCTTAGAGCTTTTCAAGTAGGAGAGCTTATTTTAGTTCTAAGGAGACCGATTGTTGCCCGTCGAAAGATGGGAGGTAAGTTTGAACCCACTTGGGAAGGCCCTTTGCCAGAAAAGGCCTACCAAAGAGGATCCTATCTTATAAATTATAAAGGAGAGTGCCCTGCTTCCAATCAATGATCACCAAAAAATATTATCCTAAAATCTTGTTTGAAATAATCATCAATAAAATTTCTTCCCTCTCAAATTCCATCTTTTCATAGTTGTTTAGAAATATCTTTGCTTGTGAATCTATCACGATGTGTTTAGGGTAGGTGTAAGAGAACCTAAGAAGCAACCTATCCCTTCTTTCACAACACAAACACACATTCATGTTTTCTTTAGGCTATTTTGATGTGGGAGCAAGCCCCCTGCAACACTCACTCATTAGCTGCTCTAGGTCGGGCTGACGTGCTACCCTGCTAGTACATCACCCCATTGGTCCCCCGTTCAGGAAGATGTAAGTCTGCTACACTTTCTTTCCTGATTTGACCATTGCACACCGACGAGCACCTTATTAGCATGGTAGACCTTACTACGCTGTTGGTAAGCTACCCTCACGTTGGCTCCATTTAAGAGGATGTAAGTCTATTATGCCTTCTTCTTAAACTAGTCATCATGAACTGACTTGGTTGAGTATATATGACAAACACACAAACACATATCTTTTAACTCGAGCTATTTTGATGTGGGAGCATGCCTCCTGTGACACTCACTCATTAGTTGCTCGAGGTCTGGCTGATGTGTTACCTTGCTAGTGTGTCAGCCTAGTGGTCCCTTGTTCATGAAGATGTAAGTCTATTATGCTTTCTTTCCTGATTTGACTGCTACACATCGACAAGCGCCTTGTTAGAATGGTAGGCCTTACTACGCAGTCGGTAAGAAACCCTTATGTTGGCTTCATTTAAGAGGATGTAAGTCTACTACGCCTTCTTCTTAAACTAGCCATCATAAACTGACTTGGTTGAGTATATATGATAAACAAGAAAACACATATCTTTTATCTCGGGCTATTTTGATGTGGGAGCAAGCCCCTTGTGGTACTCACTCATTAGCTACTCTAGGTTGAATTGACATACTACCTTGCTAGTGTGTCACCCCAGTGATCCGTTGTTCAGGAAGATGTAAGTTTGATATGCTTTCTTTCCTGACTTAACCAATGCACACCGACGAGTGCCCTGTTAGTTTGGAAGGCCTTACTGTGCAGCCAGTAAACTACCTCATGATGACTTTATTTAAGTGTATTTAGGTCAACATGCTTTCTTCTTGAACTAGCCATCGTGTACTGACTTGGTCGAGTATATTTGAGGTTTAGGGTAAGTCCCAAACTGCGGCTCCTTTCCTCCTGACTACCTCAAGTCTAGGCCTAGTACTTACACAAGACTCCCCACTTGGTAGTCACCCTAGGTCGGATAGCACCTGTCAAGCTGAAGATAGACTATCCTGACAATCAGTTTCACTTTAGAGAGATGTAAGTCTACACGCCTTCTTTCTAGACTGATTATTGCACACAGACGGACACCTTAGGTTGGTTGGTTATCTCCATGTTGATGGTGACCCACCCGGTGGATAAAATAGTCTTGGCAGATGTAAGACTGCTATGCTTTCTCCTTGAGTTGGCCACCAAATACCTACAGACTTTCTTTTATAGGGTTTTTGATAATTCCCTTAGCGGTACCTCCCCTGTGGGCACTCTATTTGGATCACATCCTTAGCGATCTCATTTTGACACTACCCCAGTTACTCTTGGATTGGACTGTCTCCCTTTCCTAGTAGCCACCCTTATGGTTGGAGAATTTGTCTTGTGGATATGCATATTCTCCTTTGGGCCAATAAGTTTGAGATAGGACTAGGCTGATATGAGTTCCTTCTCAATGTGGTACCTCACACATGAACAGGGTCCACACAAACATATAAACAAAATAAAAAATATATATCTTTGCATATGGATTAGGGGGAAAACCCCCAACGGTACCTTTTCCCAAGCAGGCATCCTATCTTTAGAACAGTGTCAGCAAAACTCCTTATATGAATCACATGACTACTATTGAGTTAAGATAAGTCCTAGGGTCGGCACTCTCTCAGTAGTCGCCCTTAGGTCAAGTTCGACTTGTTGTTCCACCAACAAGTCACCCTGGCGGTCATCCTTACTTTGGGAGATATAAGTCTATCATGCATTCTCTCCAGCACAACCGTCGCACACCAACGGGTAGCCTTAGGCCAGGTTTGATTTGTTGTGCTATCAACCAATCACCCCAGTGGTTCCTTACTCAAGAAGTTATAAGTCTACAAGTTTTCTTCTTGACCATTGCATACCAAATGGCACCCCTTAGGTTGGTTAGCTCTACCTCACGGCCAATATACTATCCCTTTGGATTTGTAAATCTAAGACAGAACTTGGCTGATATTAGCTCCTTCTTAGTGGAACCATCGCAAACTGATAGGTCCCATCTTAAAATTTAAATTAAATTGATTCTTGCTATTCTTTATTTGATGTGAGTCTACAGTGGCATTTGCACAATAGTCACTTTTGGTTAGGTTCGATTTATTGTGCTATCAATCGATCACCCCAATGGGCCCTTGTTTAGGAGGATGTAAGTCTCCAAGCTTTCTTCTTGACTTGACCATTTGTACATTGAAAGGCATCCCTTAGGTTGGATAGCTCTACCTGATGGCTGGTAGACTATCCCTTTAGATTTGTAAATCTAAGATAGAAGTAGGCTAATATTAGCCCCTCCTTAGTGGATCCATCGCACACTGATAGGGTCCATTTCATAAGATTTACCATCCTCTCTCCAGGGGAGTCCAAATACTGAATCCACCTTATCCCTAGCAGATCTAAGCTCATATCACTAGCAAATGTGCTCTCAAAACTAGGTCATATCCTCTCCCCAGTGGAGCCTCAAACCATGAGTCAACACAACAAATTAAATTCTCATCCTTAGTGGATACCCCACCAATTAAATTAAACAATTTTCCTCCCCAGCGAGGCGTGAGTCATATCATCTAGGAGCTCTCATAAAATTAAACCTAGAATCCCTATCCCTAGTGGATGATCTGAACCTGCTTCCCTAATGGAAGGTTCATGCACTCATCCCTAGTGGACCTTTTCTTCCTAAATCATTATCAAACTCAATTTTTTTCCTCAATGGATAACCTTATCCTGCTTCCCTAGAGGAAGGTTTACATGCTTGATCCCTCAATGGATCCTTCCTTCCTCTCTTATGCCCTTAGTATGAGTTGAGTTGCATTGCACTAAGATCTTGATTCTATATACATCTCGGGTTTAGGGGTAGATCATTTCTATTAATGGTTGCAATCCTTCGAACGTTGTTGATCATCTCGATCAACACCAAACATGTGTGGTGCACCTAGTCAGTTACACCACACCTATTGGGTGCCCTTTGTTGACCTCACTTTTAGGAGTGAGCTATCAACTTCCTCATCATAGATCTAATACTCTTATAGGCACTAGAGTTCCTTAGTCTTGAGACACTTCTAGTGATTAGGTGAGCACATAACCTAAGCCTAGAGACCTAGAAGAGTTAGCCATAGGAATAGGTTATGCCTAGGAATTTAGGAAGACTTGCCTACCCTATAGCCATAAACTCATTGCTTTCTTCCTTGTTCCAAACAAAACCTCAAATTCAAATCCAGAACCATAAATCCAACCAAATCAAATGATTGAAACCCATGATTAAATTCAAATTCTAAATCTTTTCCTAATCCCTTCGACTTTATCTTATGGACTTAGACTTAACCAAATCCAAATCAACCCCAAGTCAATTGATTTTCTCAAGATCATAAATCCAACTCCAAATGGTTGAAACTCATGATTGAATTCAAACTCCAAAATCCCTTCCGAAGCCATATGAACCACCTTCATATGCTTAGCCAAAACCTCCTTCAAACCAAATCAAATTTGGTTGATTTCTCTATAAATCAATCATTCCTTCATTTATATTCACAAATATAAATGAAATCTAAATTCAAATAATTCAAATCAAATCAAACCAAATCATTTCTCAACTGAAGCCCTTTTGACCTACATCCCTCAATTTTGTCAAATTTGCTTTCAAATCACTCCAAACTCAAGTGATTTTTCTTACTAACCAATCATATCTTCATTTATATTTACAAATATAAATGAAATATAAGTCCAATTGGCCAAAACCAAACCCAATTTGAATCAAATTCCCCATTTTAGCCATTTTAGCCAAATTCTTGAACTTGGCTAAATGATATCCAAATCAACTTAAAGCCCATGGATTTCTTCTTGATTCAATCACTCCTTCAATCATTGTTTTAAATATAAACACAAACTACGATTATCAATCTAAGCCCAAGTCAACCCAAGTCAAGCACATGTTGACCCCTTCTGACTTGAAATTATCATATGAACCAAAATTCATTTGACTCCAAACCACTTGCAATTGGATTTATATTTCCATCCTAAGTCCATATGTAAGTTCAATTAAACCTGAATCAAGCCATGATCAAGTTAATTGACCAATTTAGGACCACTTGACCCAAAGTGACCTAAAAGATCTTTTTGAGCTATGTTCCATTTCAACCCAAATTGGATTGAACTAAGACCATCTAAACCCCATATCATGATCAACAATCATCCTAGGTTAATCATTTGTCTTGAATTGGGTCAAACCAAGTCAACCTAACCATTTGACCAAGTGAACACTTAACCCAAATGAAACCCAAACTAGCCAAATAGACCATATACCAAATTGATTGAAACCATTGACTCAAAACTACTCATAATAAATGATTAAACATGACCAAGCCATCAATTGAGCCAAACCAAGTCCAATTGGCCATTTGACCTAAGTTGACCCAAATAGGCCTAAAAAGCCAAAATGAGTCAAATCATGATTTGATCCAAATTGATTGCAACCAATGGCTCAAGTTCATTCCAAATCACTTTTTGAACTTGACAAAAGCCATGATTGAACTCTATTTGACCAATTGGTCAACTTGACCCAACGTAGCCCAAATTGACCTAAAGAGTCAAATTGGCCAAAATCTAAATTAAATCCAAATTAAACCAAACCAAAGCATACAATTACTTTCAATCAATCAATTGAATGAGACTTAACACCTAACCTAACAATTTGGTAAAATTGGTCAAATTGGTCAACTTGACCCATTTGACCCTTTTGAATCCAAATGAGTCAAATTCAAACCTAAGCCAAATTAATCAAAACTAATTGAACCAAAATATCCTAAATCATCATATGAACCTAACCCAGGTATTAGTTTGACCCAATTTGACCAATTGGTCAACCCAATCAACCTAACCCAAATGAACCTATTTTGATCATATGAAGCCAAATCACCCAAAACCAATTTTTGGAACCTTGGTGGCTAACCTAGCATGACCCAAATGAAACCTAAGTCAGCCTCGAGCCAGCCCAAATCTATATGGGACCCATCCCAAGGGGATTAACCAATGGACACCCTCTCTTTGCATTGGATTCTTACCATAAGTGGCAAAGTCCACTTTGCCTCCCCCATGGCAGCCCTCCACTTGCCAAATGAGGCAAGCCTAAGCTTCTCAGCCCAACCTAATCCATCCTAGCATCTGCCATGGACCAAGGGAAGCAAGCCAATCCATTCCCCCTCATGGTCGAACCCAATGGATCCAAGGAAGATCAGTCCCACAAAATCTCCCCATATCAAGCCTTGAGACTTCTACCACCACTTCATCCACTCATGTCGTTCCATGTGGAGCTGACAATGGCCCATTCGATGACTCAATGGTGGCCTGTTGATCTCTTTTTTAGAATGAGCTCTCAACCCCTCCATCTTAGACATAAGACACCTCTTAAACTTTAAGAGATCCTTAGTCTTAAGATACATCTAGTAATTAGGTGGACACCCAACCTAGCTCTAGATACTTAGAAGAGTTAGTCATAGGAGTAGGTCATTCCTTAGGGGTGTTAGGAAAATTTGCCTACCCTATAGCTTGACCCACATTTCTTACTTCCTTCCTTCAAATCAAACTTCAAATCAAATCAACATCAATCCTAAATCAATTCTAGTCTAATTGATTTTCTCCAAATTTAAATCAACTCCACATGATTGAAACACATGATTACAATCCATGATTGAAATCAAAGTTGAAATTCCAATTTCCAAACCTTTTAAGTCCTTAATTTCCTCTCTTAAGGACTTAGCCATCTTCAAATCAATTTAAACTCATGAGATTTTCTCATAACCCAATTATATTCTCATTTATATTCACATATATAAATGACATATATATTCAAATCAATCAAATCAAATCCAAAATTCAAATTATCAATTCACAAATCTTTCCTCAGTCCTTTAATTCCCTCTTAAAGACTTAGCCAAAATTATCTTCAAATCAATTCAAATTCATGAGATTTTCTCATAACTCATTTATATTCTCATTTATATTCACATTTATAAATGAAATATAAATTCAAATCAATCAAACTAAACTCAAAATCAAATCTAAAACTCCAAATATTTTCTAAGTCCTTAATTTCGCTTAAGGACTTAGCCTAGATCATGATCAAATCACTTCAAATTCTTGAAATTTTCTCATAACCTGTTCATATTCTCATTTATATTCACATATATAAATGAAATATAAATTCAAGTCAATCAAACTAAATCCAAAACTCAAACTCAAATTCATTCGAAATCCAACCTAAGCCTTTCAAGTCAAAGTCTTGAACTTAGCCAAATCAATTTCAAAATAAGCCAAACTCTTGATTTTCCTTCATGAGTCAATCAATCCTTCAATCATGAGTCCAAATATAACTACAAACTTCAATCACTTAATCAAAACTCAATTCAAAAGTCAAGCCAAAATCCATTTCATGTTCTCCCTTTGAACTCGAAATTGTCAAATGAATCAAAACCCATTTGACTTCAAACCACTTGCACATGGATTTATATTTCAATCATAAGTCCATATACAAGTTCAATCAAACTCAAATCAAGCTTGACCAAGTGAACATTTGAGCCTAACCTAGCCCAATTGGCCACTTGACCCAAGTTGACCCAAATTTTCCTAAAAAGTCAAAATGTGTCCAAACTTGATCTAAGCCAAATTGATTGAAACCAATGAGTCAAGTTTATTCCAAATTACTTGTTGAACTTGTCCAAAGCCTCAGTTGGGCAACTAGACCTAACCTAGCCCAATTGACCTTGAACCTAACTTGACTTAAAGGGTCATATTGAGCCAAATTAAAACTTAACCAAAATTGATTGGAAAAAAAAGATACCAATCTACTTCATATGACTTACCAAACCTAAACCTACCCATGACCTAGCTCAAATAAGTCAAATTGGTCAAATTGGTCAACTTGACCCATTTGACCTAAATGAAGTCATATTAACCAAATTCAAACCTAAACCAATTTGAAGCAAACTAAAGCCACCAAAATATTTCAAATGATCATATGAACTTGTCCCAATCCTTAGTTTGACCCAATTTGACCAATTGGTCAACTTGACCCAAGTTGACCCATTTTGACCTAAATGGGTCAACATGAGCCAAACCATACCAAATGAACTCCAAATCTAATGAAACTTGGCCAAACCTATTTTCTCAATCTACCCAACATATCCAATTTCAAAAATCAGCCAAATTACCATTTTACCCCTAGGACATAGAGCAAATTTTGCCAATTCCACTTAGAATTTGGTCAAATCCTCTTCATACCTACTTGATACTCTCCTAATAGATCAAGTGAACACTAGGGAGGGTGGTGCACCCAACCCAATGTGTGTGGGACAGCCCAACTTGACCCAATGGCCAAACCGACCACTCCCCTTGAAATGGCCACATGGGAATCATGCATCCACTTTTTTTGAGCACATGGGAAGTTCATATTCCCACTCCCTAGCCAAAATGAGCTCAAGGACAATCCTAATAGTTCAAACAACCCTTTAAATCTTGGAAATTGGATCAGAATGGCAAGCCTATGCTCGACCGTTTGATTTCCAAAGGGCGAGATATACTCCCCCTAATTCACTTCAATTCTAACTTCCCCTCTGCTGATTGAAGCTTAGGAACTTAGAGCAAGCCTTAAAGAGTATTCCCAAGCTTCTTAGAGAGGATTTGAAAACTCCATTTTTTTATTTTCAAAGTTTGAAAATAGGGGAGGTCCATTGAAAATCCAATTCACTCCATACTCAAAATTAGTGCCATTCCCTTTGCACACTCCATCAGTGAGCTCAATTGAGCTTGTCCAAGCTCTCTTCCAAGTTCTTGAAGCAAGGGGAGATCCAATTCAATCAAGGTCGAGCTCAGGCTAAGGAGAAGGTGACCCATAGGAAGATCCACTCAACCTCAGCCCCTCAAACTTTCACCAAAGCTTCATCTCAACCAGACGAAGCTTCTCCATGGGAATCGAGTGCCGGTGATCACCTTCGACGAGGTTAGCCATTTTTCGATCACTAAACTCAATGTGGTGTGGAGCTTTGTGAAAGAATTGTTAATGGCATAGGATCTTGACCAGTAGATGTGATCTAGGATACATGTTGATGGTGTGGGTTGAGTTTCATCCCAATCCAAGCTCAATCGAGCTCGGATCAAGGCGTAGAACATGGACTGTCTCCATGTCTCATAGGCGTTTGCATGGAAGGATCTCTGGCAGTCCATCCACACATTTTGGATGGATGGCTGAGATTAAAACACACTTTATATCTTATTTTATCCCCACTAATCTGTGACTTTAATCTCAGCCATCTGATCCTTGATCGGACGGCAGAAGGAAAAGGGCATAGCGACGCCGCCATGCAACACTATGATGGGACATTTTAAATTGCTAATGGGAAAGCGATGTGTGTAAAGTGCATGCCACATTAGCTGTATGGGTGGTGGCCATAGGGATTAAGGATTTAATTATGATTTATTTAATTCTAATTAATCACCTAAACTTTTAAATTCATATCTCAACATAGAAAAATTATAAAAATATGAAATAAATTGCATTGGATAGATATTTTGATCTAGTATTTTACAAAATTAATTTAAATTGATTTTGAATAGTGTCTTTCTCTGATTTGGAGTTTTATTAGGAATGCTAATTTGTTGATTACTCCTTAATTAATCCATTGATTAATCTCAAACTTCATGGGTGTAATTAGAGGGATGACTTCTACCTCCCCTAATTTTCTTGGGATTTATTGGTGGCTTAATTAGGGGAATTGCTATTTAATTCCTTAATTACTCCCTTAATTTAATTAAGGATAATTAAGGGTTTGATCAGTGGTTTATTCATTTGTTGAAGTTGATTAAGGTCTGTTTTAGTAAATAGGAGGTTTAAGGAATACTTTTTGGACATTTCTCCCAAGCTATTCATTAAACCCCCTTTTCTCCCTTAATCCTCTCTTAATTAAACAGTTAATTCACTAATTAGACTCTTAATTAATTTCTTATAATTCTAAAACATTGCAGAACTTATTTGATTCATCTTGGGTAGATGCTTAGGTGTTCAAGAGCCTAAGTACAATTAAAGAAATCAAAATTCAACTCATATGTGTGAGGGTGATTTGAAATTATTTAAGTTAAACCTCTAGCTTAATTAATCATTAATCATGAGCCAAATTGCATTAGGCCTTTTCTTCCTTGGTGCATTGCAAATTTAAATTCCTTGTGAAGTTTTATGCCATCTCATTGGCTCATAATTATTTGATTAATTATGCTAAGGTGGTGTATGTAAAGGGGTAATTAACATGCTTATTTCATACCTTAACCTAACCAAAATATGAAATGAATCTAATCATCTAAAAATTGAAAAATAAACTATCAATCACATGTGGGAATGGGTTAGGAATAGCAAACTCAACTCACATTTTTCAAATTAAACCAAACTCTAGATCAAATAAAAATCTTATTAAACAAACATTGGTTTGCTTTAAGTTTTCTTATTTCATAAGTTGTCTTTAGGAATTAATTAAGGTGAATGTGTTTACATGCTTTCATTACTTTAGTTCTTTTGCAATATGCTAAATATGTGTGTCATGTGAATTCATGCATTCATGTTTTATTTTCCAAAAATCAAATTTAAAATGAAAGTGTTTCCTTTATGTCAAATTGCATATGTTGGCTAAAGTAAGAACATGAGTGGCTATTATCACTATTAAATCCAAATTATTTTCAAAATATACAAATTAATTATCAAAACTTAAAGTGTGTTACTTATATCTTACTTATAAGTTTGTATGTGAGTAAAATATAAGGCTGTGCTTAGTGTAGGTTTTCCTTCTCTTCTCTTTTAGTATAGTTTTGAATAGGATTTGGCAAAGTGTATAGTTCATTAAAAAAGAACTTAAAACTTGCCTAATTCCATATCCTACTTATTCTTATGCCATTATTTAAGAAGGATACCTATACTTGTACATATAAATTGCATAAACAAAAATAAACCAACCAATACGAACTTTTGCATTCTTTCTTTTCCATTCATTTCTTTTGTACACATGCTTGTATTTAAGAAAAGTGGTATATTAGTTTGGACAACCCTGGGGTTGCGAGGCTTTAAATAGCCCTAAGTAGGTCTTGTATGTTACACCGCTGGTTAACAATGGCATCGTACTCACTTATGCCTTTCATACATTTATATGTGCATGTGAAAATTGGATAAGAAACCCCTTTGCTACTTAACGAAAATCATGCATCATAAACATTCAAATTTTCTTAAATGTACTACATAGCATGCATCATAAAGTGTGATAAACATCCTCATTTGTATGTATAGATATGTTTAGGATTCATTCATATGCATGTTATACATGTTGGGAAAGAAATGAAGTTAAGTATGTTTTGTGAATTTAGTTCATTTTACTTAATCTTAAAATATCTATCTTTTTGAATAGGTTTGTTCAAAGTTCATCTAAACTTAAGGTTAATTAAAACACATAATAAAATATTCACTAAATAAAAATAAAACATAAATCCACTTTAGAAATTGCTTAGGTTAGGGAAGGAAAGGAAAGTTCTCTTCTCTTTCCCTCTCTTTACAGCTTAGTAATTAATTATAAGATTCATTTCAACCCAATTAAAACATAAAATAAAATCAACCCAAAATAATTAAATCACTTAAATGAAACCCTCCTCTAAGTTGAACAATCTTCACACTTAAAATTCTAACTTAAACCCATAGCTAAGCATACCACATAAACCTCTAAAGTACACACAATAGGCTAAGTCACTACTTCTAGCTTTAGGTTAGGGCGGTGCATGGTTTAATGTTTGCTTTTTATTTTGTGATATATGTTTTAGTATGGATGTTAGGGTGAACGTGCGTAGAATGAATGGTAGGGCAATCTTAGTCTAACTATTGTCTTATGCAAGGGATTGTGCTATGCTGTAATAAATAAAATATAAGGGTGCTTATACCCCTAAGCAAATCCAATAGGCAGGTGGACTTAGTCACCCATGTATGGAGTGATAAGTCCAATATACATGCTTGGTATTTTGTGTGGTTTGTTAAGTTAATCTCTATTTTGCAGGTGTTAGCTAGATTTACTTTTCCTTTTCATGTAATTTTTATAATTAGGATTTTGGAATGATTATTATGGGGATTAGGATAAACATTGGTCATAAGATCTCATCTTATGTACCATGTGAAGCATTTGGAGCAACCACCTTCTAACCATCCAAAAGAAGAAACCAAAGAGGAAAGAAGAAAAGAAGACTGAAGAAATGAAGCTTGAAGACCCCCCATAATAGTGAGTTCCTTGCTTAATTGTATTTAATTCATTTTTAATCTAGGTTGTATAAGGGTAGAATTCAGCTACCCAATTTATTTATTAGTTTGTGAGGTGGTACCCGACCACAATAGCCTCTTATTCTTTTGCGATTAGCTTTTATAAATTGATTTATGATTTGTTTAACTTGTGCATTAAGATGGCATACTTTTCCTAGTTTCTTTCTTGCTTTATGTATGGCCTGGATGTGGATTAGGCTCTTAGGAAAAAAAATCTTCTAACAAATTTAACAATTCAAAATTAAAAATAAAGAACTCATAACCTCACCTAAAGCTTAGGCTAAAAATCAAGATAAAAGAATTAGTAACCCCTTAGCTCAATAGATGAGTACTTCTTTTATAATATCATGCATAAATGCATATTATTTTCACTCTTGATTGGAGGGCTTTCACCTTTACCATAGAAACTTGGCTTGACCTTTGAGAGCCATGGTGGAAACACACCTCCTCCCTTCTCGCTAATTTTGACCAATAATCTCATTTCTCATGCATTGGGCATATCAATCCTATTAGCATGAGTCAAAATGATTGTCCAAAAATAAAAATATAATGAAATCTAAACTGCATTAGATTGAGGTCATTTGAAGCATACCATTACATGATCTAGTCTCTTTAGGGAGTGAGTTTAAGGACTTAGTCTCTTGCTAAATAAATAATAGCCTAGCTATCTTGCATAAAGTATATGACTTGTCTACATGAATTTAAAATGATAGGAGGAGTTAGTTGTTGGCCTTCCCCAAGCGGTTGTAAGTCCAAGCGGTCGAATGGTTTATCCTCTCTTCTGGAGGCAAACCAAATACTCATTTTTGCCTTAGATATAGGTTATTCTTTTGGCCCTCGCCAAAGCTCCCTAGATTTAGCTTCTGAGATAGCTTCTCCCTTCCATGGGCCATAAGCATAAATCCTCATCTTTTAGGCATTTCCTTAATCTTATGTAATGGAATCATAAGTCCTAAATTTCTAATGAAAAATTCAACTCAAACAAATTAAATCAATCTAAAAAATGTAGAGCCCAATCATAGGATAGTTTGAGATGCGCCAGCTTCCTAGCATCGGCATCTCCTACTTATCTTCCTTTTGCTTCAATAATTACTCCCTCTCTTTGATCGATCCCATTTGATCTTTTGAAATAAACTAATCGATTGATAGTCCTACCTATTGAAATTTTTGAAGACAATGATGATTTACCTTAATCAAGAGTTTTCCTAAGGGATCTCATTCCTTAGGATGTAATTAACTATGGGGCTTTCCCCTATAAAAAACTTAATGAACCCAGTTTAAAATAAACCCTACTCTACTTTTTCATGTAAAGTAGGGGAGGAATCTTTGGTACACATGCAGACCCATTATCCTTAGGAGTCCTTATTTAAGCGATCAGGTCCATTGTAGGGTGGTGACTTCTATCTTTCGAGATAGTACACCTCACATTAATGTCGTACCCGATCAATCTCAATAAGAACATCTGCAGATCTACGTGGTGTCAAAAATGCATAAAAAAGAAGAAGATGTATATTTCCATCCTCATTTTATCCCGCATAGAGTGAAGTATAAATCTTATTCTTTTTGAAATCCTTCTCATAATAAAAATTTTCACAACACGGCCAATCGGTTAATTTTGTGGGATCAATCCTATCCATCCATCATGTGCATTTGAGGGGTATACCTCCTTAATTTGAGCGAGATTCGATACAAATTGCTTTATGTAAGTCCCTAAGGCCATTTCAAAATCCTTCAGAGCTTCCTAGAACATCCCAAGCCTTCTTCGGTAGACATTCCTCCTCCCTGAGCTAAGCTAAAATAGGACACCACTCTTTTGAGCAATACTCCCCCTCCACTAAATCAAACTTCCCTTTCCCACACCATCCTCGCACCTGCCAAGTTAACCGAACCATCTCTAAGCCTTCTAGAGCACCAGAGATTGTTGTTTGATCAGAGCCAAAGCCTTCATGAACGTGGATTGGTCGACCGAGCACTCTACCCCAAATCAAGCCCAAAGCTTCTTAATAGGGCCCCGCCTTAACTAGGCGAAGCTACCGCCGTCGATCCACCGCCGGGCATTAGCTCCAGTGAGGTAATATTACAAATTGATTGAAACCATTGATCGAAGTTCATTCATGACCAATCTTTGAAGTTGACCAAGTCAACATTTGAGCCTAACCTAGCCCAATTCGCCACTTGACCCAAGTTGACCCAACTTGACCTAAAAAGTTAAAATGGTTCAAAACTTGATCTAACCCCAATTGATTGAAACCAATGGGTCAAGTTCATTCTAAATCACTTGTTGAAGTTGACCAAAGCCTCAATTGGCCAACTAGACCTAACCTAGCCCAATTAACGTTGAACCCAACTTGACCTAAAATGGTCATATTGAGCCAAATTCAAACTTAACCAAAATTGATTGGAAATAAAGATACCAATCCACTTCATATGTCTAACCAAACATAAACCTACCCATGACCTAGCTCAAATAGGTCAAATGGGTTAATTGGTCAACTTGACCCATTTGACCTAAATGAAGTCATATGAACCAAATTTAAACCTAAACCAAATTGAATCAAACCAAAGCCACCATAACATTTCAAATGTCATATGAACTTGACCCAACCCTTGGTTTGACCCAACTTGACCCAAGTTGACCCATTTTAATCTAAATGGGTCAACATGAGCCAAACCATACCAAATAAACTCCAAATCCAATGAAACTTGGCCAAACCTATCTTATTAACATACCCAACATATCCAAATTTAAAAATTAGCCAAATGACCATTTTCTATCCCATAGAATAAATTTTGGCCAATTCCACTTGGAATTTGGTGAAACCCTCTTCATACCTTCATACTCTAATAGGTCAAGTGAACCCTAGGGAGGGTGGTGCACCCAACCCAATGGGTTTGGCTCAGCGCAACTCCACCATATGGCCTAACCCAGCACATGGCTTGAAGTGGCCACATGGAAAACCTCTTCCCACTTATTTTGAGCACATGACCACTCCACTAATCCACTCCTTTGCATAAAATGAACTCAAGGATATCCTAAATGGCCCAACAAACCCACTGCCTAAGCTCAATTGGATCAAAATGGATCCTCCCTTCTTGGACGCCTAATTGCCAAAGGGGGAGATATACTCCCCTAAATTCATTTGAATCTTCAGTTCCCCATTGTCGATTGAGTGTGAGAGAGCCAGAGGAGTCTTTTCCTAGTGATCCCAAGATCCCTCAAGCACTTTCCAACTTCATCTTCTCAATTTTAACAAGGTGAAAATAGGGGACCTCCATAGGATTTTGAACTTAGCCAATACTCAATATCAACCAAATTCCCTTGGCAAGCTCCATCAGAGGATCGAGGTTGCTTAAGCTCTTTCCCAATATCCAAAAGCAAGGGAGGATCCAATTCAATAATAACCAAGCTCACTTGGAGGAGGAGTTGGTCCATAGAGCCATCCACTCAACCTCAAGAGTTAAAAGTTTCACCAAAGCTTCATGTCAACCAGATAAAGCTTTTCCAAGGGAATCGAGCGCTGGGATCACCTTCAGTGAAGTATGCCATTTTTCGGCCATTAAACTCAATGTGGTGTGGAGCTTTGTGAAATATATTTTAATTCCATAGAATTTTGACCATTAGATGTGCTTGCCATTAGGTTTAGATGGTGTGGGTTGATTTTCAATCCAATCTGAGCTCGATCAAGCTAGGTCTTCTCTTTGAAAGTGGATAGTCCCCATTTTTCACAGGGAAGAACAGGGAGGATCTCTGGCCATCCATCTGTGCATTTTGGATGGATGGCCAAGATTAAATCACATTTTATAATTCATTTTATCCCTCCGAATGGCTTTAATCTAATTGATCTTCGGTTCGGAAAATGTAGCTCGCCACCATGCGGTGCTACGATGTGATGCTTAAGTGGCCAATTGGAGCACACCATGAGTAAAAGGAAGCCGTGTCAGCGTATGCGTCACATGTTGTAGGGATTAGGGAATTAATTATGGTTTATTTAATTCTAATTAACTACCTAAACTTTTAAAATTCATATCTCAACCTAGGAAAAAATTCAAAAATATGAAGTAAATTGCATTAGAAAGATAATTGAACATAGAATATTCTAAAATTAATTTTGTTTAATTCTGAATACTTCTTTTCTCTGAATTTTGGTTTTATTATAAATATTAATTTGCTAATTACCCTTTAATTTATCGATTAGTTATGCTCAAACTTCTTGAGTATGTTTTGGGGGATGACTTCTGCCTCCCCTAATTTTCTTGGGATTTATTGGTGGCTTAATTGGGAAAATTGCTAATTCATTTCCTAATTACTCCATTAATATAATTAAGGATAATAAAGAGTTTAATTAGTGGTTTAATTTTTTGTTGGAGTTGATTAAGATTTGTTCCAGTGAATGGGAGATTTAAATAATTTTGGAGCATTTTTCCTAAGCTATTCCTTAAACCCCATTTTCTTTCTTAATCCTCTCTTAATTAAGGGCTAATTCACTAATTACCCTCTTAATTAATTTCTTAAAAGTCTAAAACTTTCCATAACTCAATTAATCTACTTGGGGTAGATGCTTAGGTGTTCAAGAGCCTAAGTTCAATTAAGGAAATCATAATTTAACTCATATGTGTGAGGGGTGTATTGAAATTACTTAAGTTAAACCCCTTAGCTTTATTAATCATTAATCATGAGCCAAATTGCATCAGGCACCTTTCTTCCAAGGTTCATTGCAAATTTAAATTCCTTGTGAGATTTTATGTCATCGCATTAGCTCATAATTATTTTGATTAACAATATCAAAGTGGTGTAGGTATGGGCTAATTAACATGTTTAATTCATACCTTAACCTAATCAAAATATAAAATGAATCTAATCATCTAAAAATTAAACAAAAATATTAAAGACATGTTGGAATGGGATAGGAACAGAAAACTCACTTCATATTTTTAAAATTAAATCAAATTCAAAATCAAACAAAAATCATATTAAATAAACTTTAATTTACTTTAAGCTTTCTTATTTCAAGAGATTGTCTTTAGGATTTAATTAAAGTGAATGTGTTTACATACTTTTATTGCTTTAGTTATTCCCCAACATGCTAAATTTGTCTATCATATGATTTCATGCATTCATGCTTTTCAAAGATCAAATTTAAAATGAAAATGTTTCCTTTATGTCAAATTGCATGTGTTGGCTAAAGTAAGAATATGAGTGGCTATTACCACTATTAAATTCAAATTATATTCAAAATACATAAATAAATTATCAAAACTGAAAGTGTGTTACTTATATCTTGCTTATAAGTTTGCATGTAAGTAAAATGTAAGGATGTACTTAGTGTAGGTTTTCCTTCTCCTTTCTTTTAGTATAATTTTGAATAGGATTTGGCAAAGTGTATGGTTCATTTGAAATGAGCCTAACACTTGACTAATTCCATTTACTATTCATTCATATGTTATTACTTAAGAAGGATACCTATAATTGTACATATAAATCGCATAAGCAAAAATAAATCAACCAACATAAACTTTTGCATTCTTTCTTTTCCATTCATTTCTTTTGTACACATGCCTGTATTTAAGGAAAGTGGTGTATTAGTCTGGACAACCCTGGGTTGTAGGTCTTGTACCTTACACCCCTAGTTAATAATGGCATTGTACTAACTTATGCCTTTCATACATTCATATGTGCATGTGAAAATTGGATAAGAAACCCCTTTGCTACTTAATGAAAATCATGCATCATAAAATTTCAAATTTTCTTAAATGAATTGCTTAACATGCAACATGAAGTGTGTTAAACATTCCCATTTGTATGTATAGATATGCTTAGGACTCATTCATATGCATGTTATACATGTTGGGAAAGAAATGAAGTGACACATGTTTTGTAAATCTAGTTCATTTTACTTAATCTTAAAATACCTTTTTTTTTTGAATAGGTTTGTTTAGAGTTCATCTAAACATAAGATTAATTAAAACACTTAATTAAAACATTCACTAAATAAAACAAAAATTTGAGTCCACTTAAGAAATTACTTAGGTTAGGGAAGGAAAGAGAATTTCTCTTCTCTTTCCTCTCTTTATAACTTAGTAATTAATTGTAGGATTCACTTAAACCTAATCAAAACATAAAAATAAAATCAAATCAAATCAAATCACTTGAAATACTCCTCTAAGTTGAACATGCTTCACACTTAAAAAATTCTAACTTAAATACATAGCTAAGCTTACCACACAAACTCCTAAAGCATACACATTAGGCTAAGTCACCACTTCTAGCTTTAGGTTAGGACGGTGCATGATTTGATGCTTTCTTTTATTTTATGATATATATTTTAGACTAGATATTAAGATGTATGTGCATAGAATGAATGGTAGGGAGATCATAGTCTAACCATTATCTTTTGTAGGGGATTGTGCTTAAGGGGTGTTGTAATAAATGAAAATACAAATGATTTTGTTATACAGTGCTTATACCCCTAAGTATAATCCAATAGACCAGGTGGACTTAGTCACCCATGTGTGGGATGATAAGTCCAATATAAATGCTTGGGATTTGTATGGTTTATTTTAGCTAATCTCTATTTTGCAGGTGTTAGTTAGATTTCTATTTTTCCCTTTTCATGTAATTTTTGCAATTAGGATTTTTGAATGATTGTTATGTGGATTAAGATGACCATTGGACATAAGATCACCATCATCTTTGGAATATAGACATCCACCTTTCAACCATCTAGAAGAAAGAAGAGAAATAGAAGAAAGAAGAAAAGAATAATGAAGAAATGAAGCTTGAAGACCCCCATAACAATGAGTTCCTTGCTTAATTGTATTTAATTTATTTATAATCTGGGTTGTATAAGGGTAGAGCTCAGCTTCCCAATTTGTTTTTGGGTTTGTGCGGTGGTACCAGACCACAATGGCCCATTATTCTTTTACGATTAGCTTTATAAATTGATTGATGATTTATTTAGCTTGTGCATTAAGTGACATCCTTTTCCAATTTTCTTCCTTGCTTTATGTATGGCCTGGATGTGGATTAGGCTCTTAGAAAAAAAAATCTTTTACCAAATTTAATAATTCAAAACTAAAAATAAAGAACTCATAACCTCACCTAAAGCTTAGGCTAAATCAAGATAAAATAATTAGCAACCCCTTAGTTAGATGAGTACTTCTTTTATAACATCATGCACAAATGCATATTATTTTCACTCTTGATTGGAGGGCTTCCACTTTTTCCAGAGAAACTTGGCTTGATGTTTAAGAGCCATGATGGAAATACACCTCCTCCCTTCTCTGGCCAATAATCTCATTTCTCATGCATTAGACATATGAATCCTACTAGCCTGAGATAAAATGATTGTCCAGAAATAGAAATAAAATGAAATATGAATTGCATTAGATTTAGGTCATTACTCATGCATGTACATGATATAGTCTCTTTAGGGAGTGAGTTTAAGGACTTAGTCTCTTTCTAAATAAATAACAGCCTAGCTATCCTGCATAAAGCATATGACTTACCTACATGAATTTAAACTCGTAGGAGGAGTTAGTGGCGACCACCCCAGTAAGAAGTCCACGTCGGTGATTTGTCCTCTCTTGTGGAGAAAAACCAAATACCCATTTTGCCTTAAATTTATGTTGTGCTTTTGGGCCTCGCCAAAGCTCCCAAGATTTAGGTTCTGAGGTTGCTTCTCCCCTTTATGGGCTATAAGCTTAAATCCTCACCTCTTAGGCAGTTTCATAATCTTGTGTTATGGAATTATAAATTTTTTAATAAAAAAATGCAACTCAAACAAATTAAATTAATTTCTAAAATGTAAAGCCCAACTATAGGATAGTTTGAGATGCTCGTTGGGGTTTCCTAACATCATGAGCATCTCTACTTATTTTCCTTTGGCTTAGATAATAACTCCCTCTCTTTGATAAATCCCATTTGATCTTCCAAAATAAATAAATTGATTGACAGTCCTACATATTGAAATCTTTGGAGACAACAGTCATTTACCTTAAACGAGAGTATTCCTAAGGGATATCATTCCTTAGGATGTAATTAACTATGGGGGCTTGCCCCTATAGGAAACTTCACAAACCCAGTCTAAAATAAACCTTACTTTACTTTTCTATGTAAAGTAGGGGAAGAATATTTGATACATATGCAGACACATTGTCCTTAGGAGTCTTTATTAAGGTGATTAGGTCCATTGTAGGGTGGTGACTTCTATCTTTCGAGATAGTACACCTCTCCTCAATGTCATACCCGATCACCCTTAATAAGAATATTTGTAGATCTACGTGGTGTCAAAAATGCATAAAAAGAGAAGATAATGTATATTTCCATCCTCATTCTACCTTGCATAGAGTGAAGATGGAAGTATATATCTTATTCTCTAAAGGAATATTTCCAGCTCTTTGGGTGTTCAATAACCGAAAGAGAGAGCTAATGAAATTATGGCTAACTCACATGTGTGAGAAAACCATAAAAGTAGTTAAGTGGGATCCCTTAAGCCCTAACTATTAATCACGAGCCAATTGCATTAGGCCCCTTTCATTTCTTAGGAGCATTGCAAATTTACTTTTCATGTGGTTTCATATCATATTAGCTCATTATTAATTAGTTAATTAACTTAAGGTGATGTAGGTAAGGGTTAATTAATTGACTTAATTTATACCCTAACCTAATAAAGGCATTAAATCCACCTAATTATTCTTCATTAAACTAAATTAACTCACACATGGGGAATGGGATTAGACTAAAACCTCCTTGACTTTTCTTAAATCAAATCAAACATGAAAATGAAATGACATTAAATAACTTTAGTTTATTTTAAATAATCTTATTTAGTTTAATTGTCCTTAGGACTTAGTTAGATTGAATGAAATCACATGCTTGTGTTATTCTATTTCCTCCCAATCATGCTAAATATTATATGACATATGATTCATGCACCCATCTATTTTAAAATTAATTAAATAAAATGATTTTGTTTATGTCAAATTGCATGTGTTAATTTAAATTAAAAATATATGTGGCTAGTATCACTATTAAATCTCAAATATATTTGCAAAAGTTAATAAATGAATGAATATACATATATGTTATAAATTTAATTATATATACATAGGAAATGCAAGTGAATATAAATCTAGTGTATGAAATCAAGTCTCTTCCTTACATTCATTTGTTAATTTGCATAAGTAAGAATGTTAGCGGTATATTAGTCTGGAGATCCTAGGGATGCACTGCTTTAAGTAGCCCTAAGGAGGTTCCTACCTCGTTCCCTCGGTGTAGAACAATCATGACATGCCTGCTTGATTTTATTATTATGCATTTGGACATTATAATTTAGATAGAGCTTTAATTCATTTACATAAAATAAATCAATTAAATCAAAATACAATTTTTGCATGGTTTTCTATTCTTTTAGTTATTTATACATCTATATGTATCTAAGAATAGCGGTATATTAGTCTGGACATTCCAGGGGCGCACAGCTTTAAGTAGCCCAAGGAGGTTCCTACCTCATTCACTTATTGCAGAACAATAGTGACGTACTCACTTAAAACTTTTATACATGTGGATGTGTACTTAGCTAATGAATGAAAACTCTCTTTTTCTATTAAAAGGCATGCATTCATACTTTGTTTATTTGGTTGAGTTGAGTAGTCATGTGATTTAAGGTTCTTTCCTTATACTTTTGCATAAGAATTTAGATAGAGCTTTAAATTAATATGACAAAATCATTCGATCAAATGAAATATTATACATTTACATTACATTCATTTAAGTGTGTTAAGATACAAATTGCATGTATAGTTATGCTTAGGAATATACATGGCGGAAAGAAATGAATAAAGATGTGTTATGTGATAGTAATTCATTCCTAACCTTAAGATGCTTTTTTTATTGAATGAGTTTATTTAAAGTGAACTTAAACTTAGGACTAATTAAAACATGCAATAAGCCATTCATTAAAGGGATTTGATTAATTAATTTGCTTTAGATGTGACTAAAGATAGGGATAAAAGAGAGTGATCCTCTCTTTCCCATTAACCAAAATTGATTGGAAACACAAATATTAATCCACTTCATATGACTATCCAAACCTAAACCTACCCATGACCTAGCTCAAATAGCTCAAATGGGTCAAATTGGTCAACTTGACCCATTTGACCTAAATGAAGTCATATGAACCAAATTCAAACCTAAACCAAATCAAATCAAACAAAAGCCACCAAAACATTTCAAATGGTCATATGACCTTGACCCAACCCTTGGTTTGACCCAATTTGACCAATTGGTCAACTTGACCCAAGTTGACCCATTTTGACCTAAATGGGTCAATATGAGCTAAACCATACCAAATGAACTCCAAATCCAATGAAACTTGGCCAAACCTATTTTCTCAAACTACCCAACATATACAAATTCAAAAATTAGCCAAATAACCATTTTATGCCTAGGACATAGAGCAAATTTTGGCCAATTCCACTTAGACTTTGGTCAAATCCTCTTCATACCTACTTGATACTCTCCTAATAGATCAAGTTAACACTAGGGCCGGTGGTGCACACAACCCAATCAGTTTGGGTCAGCCCAACTTGACCCAATGGCTAAACTGACCACTCCCCTTAAAATGGCCACATGGGAATCATGCATCCATTTGTTTTGAACAGATGGGAAGTTCATATTCCCACCCCCTAGCCTAAAATAAACCCAAGGACCATCCTATTAGCTCAAACAACCCTTTCAATTTTGGCAATTGGATTAAAATGGGAAGCCAATGCTCGGCCATCCGATTTCCAAAGGGGGAGAAATACTTCCCCTAATTCACTTCAATTCTAACTTCCCCTCTATCAATTGAAGCTTAGGAACTCAGAGCAAGCCTTAGAGAGTATTCCCAAGCTTCTAGAGAGGATTTGAAAACTCCATTTCTTGGTTTTCAAAGTTTGAAAATTAGGCAGGTCAATTGAAAATCCAATTCACTCCATACTCAAAATTAGTGCAATTCCCTTTGCACACTCCATATGTGAGCTCAATCGAGCTTGCCCAAGCTCTCTTCCAAGTTCTTGAAGCAAGGGGAGATCCAATTTGATCAAGGCTGAGCTCAAGCTAAGGAGGAGGTGACCCATAGGATGATCCACTCAACCTCAGCCCCTCAAACTTTCACCAAAGCTCCATATCAACTAGACAAAGCTTCTCCAAGGGAATCGAGCGTCGGTGATCACCTCTGACGAGGTTAGCCCTTTTTTGATCACTAAACACAATGTGGTGTGGAGCTTTATAAAAGAAATTTTAAAGGAATAAGATCTTGACCATTAGATGTGATCTAGGATGCATGTTCATGGTGTGGGTTGAGTTTCATCCTAATATGAGCTCAATCAAGCTCGGATGAAGACCTAGAACATGGACAGTCTCCATGGCTCACAGGCATTTGTAGGGAAGGATCTCTGGTCGTTCATCTACACGCTTTGGATGGAAGACATAGATTAAAATATGATTTATATCCTATTTTATCCCCTAATCTACTTTAATCTCTATCGATCCTTGATCGAATGGTGAGGAAAAGCACGTATCTTACCGCCATGCTACGATGGGACATTTTAAATAGCCAATGGGAAGGCACCACGTGTAAAGTGCACACCGCATCAGCTGTATGCGTGGCGTTCTAGGGATTAAGAATTTAATTAGGATTTATTTAATTCTAATTAATCACCTAAACTTCTAAAATTTATATCTCAACATAGAAAAATCAAAAAATATATGAAATAAATTACATTGGATAGATAATTTGTTCTGAAATTTTATAAAATTAATTTCAATTGATTTTGAGCTTTCTTTTAGGTTTTATTGGGAATGTTAATGCTCTTTAATTCCTTAATCTTAAACTTATTAGGTGTAATTAGAGGGATGACTTCTGCCTCCCCTAATTTTCTTGGGATTTATTGGTGGCTTAATTAGGGGAATTGCTAGTTCATTCCTTAATTACTCCCTCAATGTAATTAAGATTAAATAAAGATTTTATTAGTTGTTTAATCCTTTGTTGAAGTTGATTAAGGTCTGTTTCAATGAATAGGAGATTTAGGGAATAATTTTGGGGCATTTTCGCCAAGCTATTCCTTAAACCCCCTTTTCTTCCTTAATCCTCTCTTAATTAAAGGGTTAATTCACTAATTACCCTCTTAATTAATTTCTTAAAGATCTAAAATTTCTAGAACTCATTTGATTCTTCTTGGGTAGATGCTTAGATGTTCAAGAGCCTAAGTACAATTAAGGAAATCAAAATTCAACTCATATATGTGAGGGGTGTTTTGGAATTACTTAAGTTAAACCCCTTAGCTTAATTAATCATTAATCATGTACGAAATTAGATCAGGCCTCTTCTTCCTAGGTGCATTGCAAATTTAAATTCCTTATGAGATTTTATGTCATCTCATTGGCTCATAATTATTTGATTAACTATGCTAAGGCGGTGTAGATAAAAGGGTAATTAGCATGCTTAATTCATACATTAACCTAATCAAAATATAAAATGAATCTAATCTTCAAAAAATTGAACAAAAATATCAAACACATGTGAGAATGGGTTAGGAGCAGCAAACTCAGCTCATATTTTCCAAATTAAGCTAAAGTCAAGATCAATTAATCATATTAAACAAACTTTCATATGCTTTAAGCATTCTTATTTCATAAGATTGTCTTTAAGAATTAATTAAGGTGAATGTGTTTACATGCTTTCATTACTTTAGTTCTTTCCTAATATGCTAAATATGTGTGTCATATTATTTCATGCATTCATGTTTTTTTCAAAAAGTCTAATTTAAAATGAAAATGTTTCCTTTATGTCAAATTGCATGTGTTGGCTAAAGTAAGAATATGAGTGGCTATTATCCCTATCAAATCCAAATTATTTTCAAAATATATGAATTAATTATCAGAATTGAAAATGTGTTACTTATATCTTACTTATAAGTTTGCATGTGAGTAAAATAAAAGGATGTGCTTAGTGTAAGTTTTCCTTCTCTTCTCTTTTAGTACAGTTTTGAATAGGATTTGGCAAAGTTCATAGTTTATTTGAAAATAACCTAACACTTGCCTATTTTTATATCCTATTTATTCCTATGCTAATACTTAAGAAGGATACCTATACTTGTGCATATAAATTGCATAAACAAAAATAAATCAACCAAGATAAACTTTTGCATTCTTTCTTTTCCATTCATTTCTTTTGTACACATGCTTGTATTTAAGGAAAGTGGTATATTAGTCTGGAAAACCCCAGGGTTGCGAGGCTTTAAGTAGCCCTAAGTAGGTCTTGTATTTTACACCCTTGGTTAACAATGGTATCGTACTCACTTATGCCTTTCATATATTCATATGTGCATGTGAAAATTGGATAAGAACCCTCTTTGCTACTTAATGAAAATCATGCATCATAAACATTCAAATTTTCTTAAATGACCTACTTAGCATGCATCATAAAGTGTGCTAACCATCCCCATTTGTAAGTATAGATATGTTTAGGACTCATTCATATGCATGTTATACATGTTGGGAAATAAATGAAGTGATGTATGTATTGTGAATTTAGTTCATTTTACTTAATCTTAAAATGCCTTTATTTTTGAATAGGTTTGTTTAGAGTTCATCTAAACTTAGGATTAATTAAAACACATAATAAAACATTCACTAAACAAAACTAAAACATAAATCCACTTTAGAAATTACTTAAGTTAGGGAATGAAAGAGAAGTTCTCTTCTCTTTCCCTCTCTCAATAACTTAGTAATTAATTGTAGGATTCATTTGAACCCAATCAAAATATAAAATAAAATCAACCCAAAATAATTAAATCACTTAAATGAAACCCTCCTCCAAGTTGAACATTCTTCACACTTATAAAATTCTAACTTAAAGCCATAGCTAAGCATACCACACAAACCTCTAAAGCACACACATTAGGCTAAGTCACCACTTCTAGCTTTAGGTTAGGGTGGTGCATGGTTTGATGCTTGCTCTTATTTTGTGATATATGTTTTAGTCTTGATGTTAGGGTGAATGTGTGTAGAATGAATGGTAGGGCTATCTTAGTCTAACCATTATCTTCTACAGGGGATTGTGCTTAAGGGGCAATGTAATAAAAAATATAAATTCTTTTGTTGTGTAGGTGCTTATACTCCTAAGCATAATCCAATAGGCCAGGTGGACTTAGTCACCTATGTGTGGGTTGTTAAGTCCAATATACATGCTTGAGATTTTGTGTGATTTATTTAGTTAATTTTTATTTTGCGGTGATTTACTTTTCCTTTACATGTAATTTCTACAATTAGGATTTTGGAATGATTGTTATGGAGATAAGGATGAACATTGGTCATAAGATCTCATCTTATGTACCATGTGAAGCCTTTGGAGCAACCACCTTCCAACCATCCAAAGGATGAAACTAAAGAAGAAAGAAGAAAAGAAGAATGAAGAAATGAAGCTTGAAGACCCCTACATAACATTGAGTTCCTTGCTTAATTATATTTAATTCATTTGTAATCCGAGTTGTATAAGGGTAGAACTCAGCTACCAAATTAGTTTTTGGGTTTGTGCGGTGGTACCCAACCACAATGACCTCTTATTATTTTACAATTAGCTTTATAAATTGATTGATGTTTTATTTAGCTTACACATTAAGATGGCATCCTTTTCTTAGTTTCTTCCTTGCTTTAAGTATGGACTGTATGTGGATTAGACTCTTAGAGAAAAATAAATCTTCTACCAAATTTAACAATTCAAAATTAAAAATAAAGAATTCATAACCTCACCTAAAGCTTAGGATAAAAATCAAGATAAAAGAGCCCTTAGCTGGATGAGTACTTCTTTTCTAACATCATGCACAAATGCATATTGATTTCACTCTTAATTGGAGGGCTTCCACCTTTGCCAGAGAAACTTGGCTTGTCCTTTGAGAGCCTTGGTGGAAACACACCTCTCCCTTCTCATTAATTTTGGCCAATAATCTCATTTCTCATGCATTAGGCATATGAATCCTATTAGCCTGAGTCAAAATGATTGTCCAAAATTAAAAATAAAATGAAAGCTGAATTGCATAAGATTTAGGTCATTTGAAGCATACATTTACATGATCTAGTCTCTTTAGGAAGTGAGTTTAAGGATATAGTCTCTTTCTAAATAAATAACAGCCTAGCCATCTTGCATAAAGCATATGACTTGCCTACATGAATTTAAAATTATAGGAGGAGTTAGTTGGCGGCAATTCCCAGGTGATTGTAAGTCCAACCAATCGGGTGGTTTGTCCTCTCTTGTGGAGGCGAACCAAATACCCATTTTTGCCTTAGATTTAGGTTGTGCTTTTGACCCTCACCAAAGATCCTTAGATTTAGGTTCTAAGGTTGCTTCTCCCTTCCATGGGCCATAAGCATAAATCCTCATCTCTTAGGCATTTCCTTAATCTTGTGTTATGGAATCATAAGTCCTAAATTTCTAATGAAAAATTCAAATCAAACAAATTAAATCAATCTTAATAATGTAAAGCCCAATCATAGGATAGTTCGAGATGCTCGCTAGGTTTCCTAGTATCATGGACATCTCTTACTTATCTTCCTTTGGCTTTGATAATAACTCTCTCTCTTTGATTAATCCCATTTGATCTTCTGAAATAAATTAATCGATTGATAGACCTACCTATTGAAATCTTTGGAGACAACGATCATATACCTTAACCGAGAGTATTCATAAAGGACTCATTCCTTAGGATGTAATTAACTATGGGGGCTTGCCTCTGTAGGGAACTTAATGAACCCGATTTAAAATAAACCTTACTTTACTTTTCCAATGTAAAGTAGGGGAAGAATCTTTGGTACACATGCAATCCCATTGTCCTTAGGAGTTCTTGTTGAGATGATTAGGTCCATTGTAGGGTGGTAACTTCTATCTTTCAAGATATTAGACCTCACCTCAATGTCATACCCGATCATCCTCAATAATAACATCTGCGAATCTACGTGGTGTCAAAAATGCATAAAAAGAAGAAGATGTATATTTCCATCCTCATTTTATCCCGCATAGAGTGAAGATGGAAGTATATATCTTACTCTTTTAGAAATCCTCCTCATAATTAAAATTTTCTCCACTGAATTTTCTAGCGACTCTGCTGGGGATGGTTCCTCTCTCCATCTTTGGTAAATGATCATTGTCTTCAAGTATCGATAGTGGATTTGTACTTTGGTATGAATCTGAAACTATCTTTCATTATGTTGGCACTTAGCTTATTTCATTCTTAAGTTAAGCTAGCCAACATCTTTAGGTTTTAGGACATCACCCCGTGTTGGTCTTAAAACCCCTATTGGGTTCTCCAATGGGTAAAAATAAAAAGATCTAAATAAAAAGAAAGAAACATTTAAAGACTTCCTCTTTGTTATTTTTATGATAAAGAAAGGTTCATTCTAAAATAATAAAGAAAAAATAAATTTTCATAAAAACCTTACTTTAAAAAAAAAAACACCCTTTCAAAAATGCACTTAATAAAATATTTTCCACAAAATTCTCTTAAATCACCCTCATTTAATAATTCTCATAATTGGTTCATGTAAGAAACTTCAAAAATAAAACTAACAATCTTTTCCAAAAGTACAAATGAACATCTTCCCTCAATTCTTTTTTGATAAAGATTTCATTTTCAAAAGTAAAATGAACAATCATCTTTCCAAAAATCCAAATCAAAATTAAAAATAAAACTTTCAAAAAAGCAAACATGAAACCTTTCCACTCAATGTACCCACACCTATTGAATGGAAATTTCATTTTCAAATAAAACTAAATTTTTCAAAAGCACATATGAACATCTCCATTCAATATACCCAAATTTATTGAATGAAGATTTCATTCCAAAATAAAAATAACATAATTTGGAAATCCCACTTGAACATATCCCATATATGATTAACCTAGAATTCTTTCTTTCAAAAGGCAATAATCGCACACAAAACAAAATTTTCACATTTGCAAAAATAAGATTAACTTTCATTTCTACATACCCAAATTTGTTGAAGGGAAGTCTTCCTTTCAAAAATCAAGATTTAACAATCATATTTTCAAAATTCAAAACACATTTGGAACTTCATTTAGCATACTCAAATTTGCTAAGTGAATTCTCCAAAATCAAAACCAAAATTTTTCAAACACATTTGGAACTTCATTTAGCATACTCAAATTTGCTAAGAAAAGTCACCAAATTCAAAATCAAAAATTTTCAAACACATTTGGAACTTCATTTAGCATAATCAAATTTCCTAAGTAAAGTCTCCAAATTCAAAATCAAAAATTTTCAAACACATTTGGAACTTCATATAGCATACTCAAATTTGCTAAGTGAAGTCTCCAAATTCAAAACCAAAAATTTTCAAAACACATTTGAAACTTCATTTAGAATATTCAAATTTGATAAGTGAAGTCTCCAAATTCAAAACCAAAAATTTTCAAACACATTTGGAACTTCATTTAGCATACTCAAATTTGCTAAGTGAAGTCTCCAAATTCAAAACCAAAATTTTCACACATTTGGAACTTCATTTAGCATACTCAAATTTGCTAAGTGAAGTCTCCAAATTCAAAACCAAAAATTTTCAAACACATTTGGAACTTCATTTAGCATACTCAAATTTTCTAAGTAAAGTCTCCAATTCAAAACCAAAAATTTTCAAACACAATTGGAACTTCATTTAGCATACTCAAATTTGCTAAGTGAAGTCTCCAAATTCAAAACCAAAAATTTTCAAACACTTTTGGAACTTCACTCTTTAGCATACCAAATTTTCCAAAGAGAAGTATCCATTTTCAAAACAAAAACCAAAACATTAAATTTTTAAACACATCTTTTGGAATTTCATTTAGCATACTCAAATTTGCTAAGTGAAATTTTCATTTCACAAAATTAAGGGAAATATGATCTAAGCATGTTTCCAATATTGTAGATTCTCAGCATCAGTCACAGTTCAGCTACAGTTCAGTCCTATAGTTTTTACAGTTGATTAGAAATAGTAAACTCATAGAAGTTTGTGTTCACTTTCCCTTACAGCATGAATTTGGCCTTGGATCAGGCCAATCTCCCCCGAGCTGATCATACCCACCTTATCCATTTTGGCAGAGGTTTTGAGGGAGTAAATATCACCTGTGAGGGCACTCCCCTCACAACTGTCAATAGGATTGCGGTGGTCGGGTAAGCATCAGATTGATTTACCCTGGATTGACATCCCCTCATTAAAGAGGCGTCCAAGTTTGGGGTCAAGAGACATTGCACCTGTAGTTTCTGTCTAGTGGGGCTAACACCCACTCTTTGGCACCCTCTAAGGGTAAGGCTCCTCTGATCCCTGAGATTGCCTCCCCAGCCTTTGAGGTTGGGTCTAGTTCTTACTCCACTCATCCTACCCAAACACTAAGGAGAAATAAAAACCACATGATTAAGCGGTATCATACCAGGATTTCTAGGGAGATGGAGGCTGCTATGCGGTCAATTGTAGAGGAGGTACCTACTCTAATCACCCCGCTGGTTACAACAAACTAGTTTCATCTTCTCTTTGGGTTAGATGGAGAGGATGCTAGGAGGATCCGCACATCACCACCAGTGGTTTAGCACCAGCCCCTAGTTACTGAGAGCTGGAGGTCGTATGCTAGCCTCTGATCTATTTTATGCTAGGTTGGTAGATCTTACGGACGTTTGAGTCCGGAGTTCAATTTGATTTGAGATCTTTCATTCTTCATAGCATGGGGAAACATCTTTGATAGGAGAGGGCCAGAGAGGCCCATACATCTATTGTATCACCAGTAGGGAGAGGCAGAGGTTGATGTGGTCGGTGACTTACTCGTCGACTTTCCAACTTGGTGTCTTGCCAGACCATACATATAGCATCCTGCTTATAGGGATGACCCATCATAGGAAGAGGGTCCCAGTCTTAAGAGAGTTGGTGGTGTCTCCACCACACCGCTCTACCCCCCGTCCTCCCTGTTCACATCACATCATCTCTAGTTCCACCGAAGGCTATGAAGGCCATATCAGGAGAAGCGTGCCTTGGTGATCCTATGGAGAAATCTATTCCATCTCTTTGATGATTACGAGCTCTCACCTCGACCTTCCTCTAGTGGTGGTAGGGAGGAAATGGCTACCCCAAAGTATAGTGGTCATCCATTCACCAACACCACCAGTTCAGCAGGGCATGGAAATGGTGGCAGTTGTTGTAGAGAGAGTAGATGATAGCCCAGCTGCACTAATGATAGTGGAACCTCATAGGGGTGTCACCCATTTTAAAGTTAGTGAAAGTCAAGAGTGTGTCTCTTATAGTGAGTACAGTTGCGGTGAAATTTAATACATTCCTGCTTTCATCTATCCATCTTTTAGAAAAGAGGGTAATGAAAATAGAAATATATAAAATATGCCTTATTGGGATGCCACGTAGATCCACAGATGTTCTTATTGAGGGTGATCGGGTACGACATTGAGGAGAGGCGTACTATCTCAAAAGATAGAATTCACCACCCTATAATGGAACTAATCACCGCAACAAGGACTCTTAAGGACAATGGGTATGCATATGTACCCAAGATTCTTCCCCTACTTTATATGAAAAAGTTAAGCAAGGTTTATTTTAAATCTGGTTCATTAAGTTCCCTACAGGGGCAAGCCCCCATAGTTAATTACATCCTAAGGAATGAGATCCCTTAAAAATACTCTCGATTAAGGTAAATGATCGTTGTCTCCAAAAATTTTAATAGATAGGACTATCGATCAATTAGTTTATTTTGAAAGATCAAATGTGATTGATCAAGGAGAGAAAGTTATTATCAAAGCCAAAGAAAGATAAGTAGGAGATGCCCATGATGCTAGGAAACCTAACGAGCATCTCACACTCTCCTATTATTGGGCTTTACATTTTTGAAATTGATTTAATTTGTTTGAGTTAAATTTTTCATTAAACATTTAGGGCTTATGATTCCACAACACAAGATTATGGAAATGCCCAAGAGGTGAGAATTTAAGCATATGGTTCACAAAGGGGAGAAGTAACCTCAGAACCTAAATCTAGGGAGATTTGGTGAGGGACAAAAGCACAACCTAAATCTAAGAAAAAAATGAGTATTTGATTTACCTCCACAAGAGAGGATAAACCACCCAGACTTTACAAGCACAGGGGTGGGTACTAACTCCTCCTATAGTTTTAAATTTATGTAGGCAAGTCATATGCTTTATGCAAGATAATTAGGCTATCATTTATTTAGAAAGAGACTAAGTTCTTAAACTCACTCCTAAAAGAGACTAGATCATGTTAGGGTATGCTTTAAATGACCTAAATCTAATGCAATTAAGATTTTATTTTTATTTTCATTTTTGGATAATTATTTTGACTCGGGCTAATAGGATTCATATGCCTAATGCATGAGAAATAAGATTATTGACCAAAATCAACGAGAAGGGAGGAAGTGTGTTTCCACCATGGCTCTCAAAGGTTGAGCGAAGTTTCCCTAGCAAAGGTAAAAGCCCTCCAATCAAGAGTGAAAATAATATGCATTTGAGCATGATGTTATAAAAGAAGTACTCATCCAACTAAGGGGTTGCTAATTCTTTTATTTTGATTTTTACTTAGATGAGGTTATGAATTCTTTATTTTTAGTTTTGAATTGTTAGATTTGGTAGAAAATTTATTTTTCTCTAAGAGTCTAATCCACATCCAGGCCATACATAAAGCAAGGAAAAAATAAGAAAAAGTATGCCACTTAGTGCACAAGCTAAACAAATCATCAATCAATTTATAAAGCTAATCGCAAAAGAATAAGAGGCCATTGTGGTTGGGTACCACCACACAAACCATAAAATAAATTGGGTAGCCAAGCTCTACCCTTATACAACCCAGATTACAAATGAATTAAATATAATTAAGTAAGGAACTCATTATTATGGGGGTCTTTTAGCTTCATTTCTTCATTCTTTTCTTCTTTCTTCTTCTTTTCTTCTTTCTTCTTTGGTTCCTTCTTTTGGATGATTGGAAGGTGGTTGCTCTAAAGGCTTCACATTGTGTATAAGATGAGATCTTATGACCAACGATCATCCTAAACCCCATAACAAACATTCCAAAATCCTAATTATAAAAATTACATGAAAAGGAAAAGTAAATCTTGCTAACACCTACAAAACAAAGGTTAGCTAAACACACCACCAAATCCCAATCATGTATATTGGACTTATCACCCCACACATAGGTGACTAAGTCCACCAAGCCTGTTGGATTATGCTTAGGGGTATAAGCACCTGCACAGCAAAAGTATTTATATTTTTAGTTATTACAGCTCCCCTTAAGCACAATCCCCTGCAGAAGACAATGGTTAGACTAAAATCACCCTACAATTCATTCTACGCATATTCACCCTAACATCTAGACTAAAATATATATCACAAAATAAAAGCAAGCATAAAACCATGCACCGCTATAACCAAAAGCTAGAAGTGATGACTTAGCCTAATGTGTATGCTTTAGAGGTTTGTGTGGTATGCTTAGATATGGCTTTAAGTTAGAATTTTCTGAGTATGAAGAATGTTCAACTTAGAGGAGGGTTTTATTTAAGTGGTTTAGTTGTTTTGGGTTGATTTTATTTTATGTTTTGATTGGGTTCAAGTGAATCTTAGAATTAATTACTAAGTTATAAAGAGACGGAATGAGAAGAGAACTTCTCTTTCCTTCCCTAACCTAAGTAATTTCTAAAGTGGATTCATGCTTTAGTTTTATTTAGTAAATGTTTTATTATGCATTTTAATTAATCCTAAGTTTAGATTAATTCTAAACAAACCTATTCAAAAAGAAAGGCATTTTAAGATTAAGTAAAATGGTATAAATTCACAAAAAAATACATCACTTCATTTCTTTCCCAAACATGTATGACATGCATATGTGTTTGATTTTTTGTTCAATTTTTAGATGATTAGATTTATTTTATATTTTGATTAGGTTAAGGTATGAACTAAGCATGTTAATTACCCCTTACCTACACCACCTTAGCATAGTTAATCAAATAATTATGAGCTAATGAGATGACATAAAACCTCATAAGGAATTTAAATTTGCAACACACCTAGGAAGAAAGGGGCCTAATGCAATTTGGCTCATGATTAATGATTAATTAAGCTAAAGGGTTTAACTTAAGTAATTTCAAAACACCCCTCACACATATGAGTTGAGTTCTGATTTCCTTAATTGAACTTAGGCTCTTGAACACCTAAGCATCTATCCAAAGTGGATTAATTAAGTTATAGAAAGTTTTATAATTTTAAGAAATTAATTAAGAGGATAATTAGTGAATTAGCCCTTAATTAAGAGTGGACTAAGAAAGAAAAGGGGGTTTAAGGAATAGCATTGGGGAAATGCCCCAAAATTATTTCCTAAACTTCTTATTCACTAAAACATAACTTAATCAACTTCAATAAAGGTTTAAACCACTAATCAAATCCTTAATAGCCTTAATTACATTGAGGGGTAATTAGGAAATGAATTAGCTATTTCCCCAATTAAGCCACCATTAAATCCCAAGAAAATTAGGAGAGGCAGAAGTCATCCCCCAAAATACACTCTTTGAGATTAATCAGTGGATAAATTAGGGAGTAATTAGAAAATTAAAATTTCCAATAAAACCCAAAATCAGAGAAAGACAATATTCAAAACCATTAAAACTAATTTTAGAATATTCTAGATCGAATTATCTTTCAGTGGCAATTTACATTATATTTTTCTAATTTTTCTTTATAGATATATGAATTTTAGAAGTTTTGGAAATTAAATAGAATTAAATAAACCCTAATTAATCCATTAATCCTATGGCGCACCACGCATGCAGCTGACTCAGCCATGCATTACGTGTGTCATCCTCTGAGTGGCCACTTAAATATCACATCATAGCACCACGTGGCAGTGGCACTACATGCTTTTGGCTCTGCCGTTTAATTAAGGATCAAACTTCTAGGATTTAATCTATAGTTTAGAGGGGATAAAATAGGATAGAAAATATGATTTAATCTCGGCCATCCATCCAAAATGTGCGGATGGATATCCAGAGATCATCCCTGTTCTTCCCTGAGGAATAATGGAGATCATCTAATTTCAAAGGGAAGATCTGAGCTTGATCGAGCTCAGATTGGATTGATACTCAACCCACACCATCTAACCTAATGGAAAGCACATCTAATGGTAAAAATTCCATGGGATCAAAATTTCTTTCACAAAGCTCCACACCACATTGAGTTTAATGGTCAGAAAATGTCATACCTCGCCGAAGGTGATCATCGGTGCTCGATTCCCTTGGAGAAGCTTTGTCTAGTTTTGATGAAGCTTTGGTGAAAGTTTTAGCTGTTGAGGTTGAGTGGATAGCTTCCTCACACTCAATTGAATTAGTCTCTATTGGAATTAAAGTGAATTAGGGGAGTATATTATCGTTTGGCTGATTTTTGAATTTGGATATGTTTGGTATGTTGGAAAAATTGGTTTGGTCAAGTTTCATTAGATTTGGAGTTCATTTGATATGGTTTGGCTCATGTTGACCCATTTAGGTCAAAATGGATCAACTTGGGTCAAGTTGACCAATTGGTCAAATTAGGTCAAATCAAGGGTTGGGTCAAGTTCATATGACCATTTGAAATATTTTGGTGGCCTTGGTTTGATTCAATTTGGTTTAGGTTTGAATTTGGTTCATATGACTTCATTTAGGTCAAATGGGTCAAGTTGACCAATTTGACCCATTTAACCTATTTGAGCTAGGTTATGGGTAGGCTTAGGTTTGGTTAGTCATATGAAGTGGATTTGTATCTTTGTTTCCAATCAATTTTGGTTAAGTTTGAATTTGGCTCAACATGATCCTTTAGGTCAAGTTGGGTTCAAGGTCAATTAGGTTAGGTTAGGTCTAGTTGGCCAATTGAGGCTTTGGTCAAGTTCAACAAGTGATTTGAAATAAACTTTACTTATTGGTTTCAATCAATTTGGCTTAGATCAAGTTTTGACACATTTTGACTTTTTAGGTCAAGTTGGGTCAACTTAGGTCAAGTGGCCAATTGGGCTAGGTTAGGCTCAAATGATGACTTCATCAAGTTCAAACATTGGTCATGAATAAAGTTAGATCAATGGTTTCAATCAATTTGGCCTATGGTGGATTTTGGCTATGTTAGGTTTCATTTAGGCTAAGTGTGACTTGGTCAACCATTAGGTTTGACTTTGTTTGACTTAAATTGGGTGATTGATCATCTCATGATGATTGTTGATCATGATGAGAGGCATGGGTGAGTTTGATTCAATCCAATTTGGTTAGGATTAGAATTTGGCTCATAAGGGTACTTTAGGTCACTTTGGGTCAAGTGAGCCTAAGTGGGTCAAATGGCTTGGTCAAAGCTTGATTTGAGTTTGATTGAACTTGTATATGGACTTATGATTGAAATATAAATCGATTTGCAAGTGGTTTGAAGTCAAATGAGTTTTGTTTCATTTGACAATTTCAAGTTCAAAAGGTGAACATGAAATGAATTTTGGCTTGAATTTTTAATTGAGTTATGATTTGGTTATTCAAGTTTGTATTTATATTTGGATTCATGATTGAAGGATTGATTAAATCATGAAGAAAAATCAAGAGTTTAGCTTGATTTGAAGTTGATTTGGCTGAGTTCAAGATTTTGACTTGGAAGACTTAGGTTGGATTTTGAATGAATTAGAGTTTGATTTTTGGAATTGGTTTTGGTTGTTTGAATTTATATTTCATTTATATATGTGATTATAAATGAGAATATAAATGGGTTATGAGAAAATTTCATGAATTTGATGTGATTTGATCATGATCTAGGCTAAGTCTTTTAAGAGAAAATTTAAAGGACTTAGGAAATTTTGGGAGTTTGGAGCTTGAATTTTGAATTTAATTTGATTGATTTGAATTTATATTTCATTTATATATGTGAATATAAATTAGAATATAAATGAGTTATGAGAAAATATCATGAGTTTGAATTAATTTGAAGGTTATTTTGGCTAAATCCTTACAAGAGGGTTAAGGACTTAAGAAAATTTTGGAGTTTGAAATTTCATTCATGGGTTTCAATCATGGATTTCAATCATGTGGCATTGATTTGAGTTTGGAGAAAAATTAAATAAGATTCACCTTTTGAGAAAGCATATAATGTCGTAGCTTTTGGGAAGCAAAGATTAAAGCTAGGCAATATTTCTCAATAGGTGGATAGTTCACTTCAGCAAAAATTAGATGATGGATGAGGTAGTAGAGAGCATTCTCCTTCCCTTCATCGTTGGCTTGGGCCAACAGAGCACCAAGAGAGTCATCTAATGCAGTAGTGTAGAGGATGAGTGGCCTATCTAGGATAGAGGCTACTAGAACTGGCGGCTTCACCAAATACTGCTTGATGTATTCAAAGGCATGCTGACAATTGTCATCCCACTTGAACTAGGCATCCTTTTTGACAAGTACTGAGAAGGGCTTGCATCTCCCCAATAGGTTAGAGATAAAGCGTCTTAGAAATACCAGCTATCCTTGGAAGGATCTGAATTGAGTTAAACTCTTAGGAGGTGGCATTTCTAAGATAACTTTGATCTTTTCTAGATCTATTTCTATTCCCCGGTGTTGGACAACAAACCCAAGGAATTTCCCCGAAGCTACTCTGAATGCACACTTCAGGGGATTCATTTTGAGGTTATAATGTATTAACTGTTCAAAAACTACTCTAAAGTCAAAGAGGTGGTCTTTCTTTTCTGTGCTCTTGACTACTAGATCATCAACATAGCACTCAACTTGATGATTGATGAGTTAATTGAAGATTTGAGTCATGGCCCGTTTGTATGTAGCACCAGCATTTTTAAGGCCAAGAGCCATGACCCTATAATCAAAGATTCTAATTGGGATTCAGAAAATAATGTTTCTTTCATCTTCAGGAGACACCTTGATTTGATTGTAGCCAGATAACCCATCCATGAAAGAGAACACTGCATGAGATGAGGCGATGTCCACCATTAATTCTAGTATAGGAAGAGGAAATTCATCCTTAGGACATGCCTTATTTAAGTCCCTAAAATTGACGCATATGCAAATTTGGCCATTCTTCTTCTTAACTAGTATGACACTGGCTAACCAGGTAGGGTATTTTTCTTCTCTAATGAAACCAGCATCATTCAATTTCTTGACTTCAGAAATGACATGTTGTTCAACTTGTAATCGCATACATCTAGGAGCTTGCTTAATAAGGGTAGTGTTAGGATCTACTGTTAGTTTATGGACTGCTACATCAGGAGATAATCCAGACATCTCTTCATAACTCCATAAGAAGTACTCCTTAAACTCATTCAATAGCCTAACTAAGTCATTGGTTTCTTCTTCATTCAGCAATGAACTAATGTAAGTTGGGCGTGGATTTTCTTCTGTCCCGAGGTCAATTTCTTTAAGCTTGTCTATTATTGAATGGATCTTTTCTTCAATTTTTGGTAGTGCCTCTTTGATTTGGAGATCACCTGGATCATCTGAGATTTCTAAACACACATTCTCATAAGAGTTGGTGTTGTGTGAGAAAAACCTATTAGACTCCAAATGATTGGTAATAACTAAGCAATAATCATCATCATTCACTGGACCCACTCTCTCTACCGAATCCTAATCCTGCTCTTTATTGTGCTTCCCTGTCTGTATTGTTCCATAGCTTTTCAATGTACTCTGACCTATGCCTGGACCAAGTATGAGGAACTAGACCTTTCTGTATAAGATTATGAACACAAGGCGAGTAAAAGTCAAATGGTAACTCTATTAATTCTTTAATTGTATCCTCCTCAAGTTCTACATAAACTTCAGGACTTGAGGATGATGATCCCAAAAAGAATCTCTTCAACTTCATATCACTGGAAGACTTAGGGACTTCCTTAACTATTAAACCTTCAAATTTTTGAGGGGTAAGTGAGGTTAGAGCTAAGGTTCCCAGCTGCTGTATAATTGTTTCACATAAACCTGATTCGACTACTTTGCTTTATCTGGAGGCCTAATCTTCGTCTCTGTCTAGATTGAAAGTCACCTCCAATGGAACCTGTTGATAGGGGTTAGCTGGTATTCTAATCACATTAGACTCATCCTTTGAGCTGGATTCCAAGTCTATGTGAATAATAGGGGTACTCCTCTGAACTAGAACATGACCTCTGTTGGCTGATGGCCAACAAGGGGGTCTTCCACCTCTGGAACTTCCTTTATTTCTGCCTTTGTCTCTGCCTCTGCCTGGTGGAGGTTGAGCCATCCCACTCATATGTCCATATGATGGAACGAACAGTGGGTGGAATTTAATATGCAGATCTATTTCTTCCTCATTTCCCCTTTCTTGTTCACTTGGATTTTTAATTTTGTTTTCTTTTTCTTTTGTCTTTTCTTTTTCTTCATTTTATTTTTCATTTTCTTTTGAATTTGAATTTTGTGTAAGTTCACAAGAAAGGGTATTTTGAGGAAGATAGTAGGTTGCATCCTCATAAAACTCAACCTCTCTAACTGAAAAATAGTTTTTCATCTGCATTGACATGGTATTCAATCTCATCTTTTCTGAACTTGATGTACTGATGGAAGGAGGATGGAATTATCTTATTCTAATTTATCCAAGGCCTGTCGAGCAAAGTAGTGAATGAAGTATTCAAATAAATGATGTAAACCTTGGCTTCAGTCTTCCAGTCACCTATCTCCAAAGGTAACACTATGGAACCTAAAGCCCGCTCACCTTGTTCATTGAATCCTCTCAACATCATCTGATCTCCTTGGAGTGTGGAGATGACGATCCTCAAATAGGCAAGGGTATTTAGATTCATAATATTCATTGATGCACATGGATCAACAAAAACTCTGGCAAGTCTGAACCTGACCTTGTCAACTATGTTGTTGAGGGGATGGTTGTGCCCAAAGTCTCCCAGAAGTAGGTCTTCATCTATGAAGGTGATCCCCTGAGCTTCTTTTGTATAATGTGCCTCCTCACCTATAGTAGTCAGCTAAGCTAAGCATATCTCAGGATTAAGGAGAGCCTTAATAGTGATTCACTCATCTCTTTTATAAGACAAGGCATCATATATGCTTAACTTAGATGATAACTTTCTTAGATGAGAGAGGATATTGTAGTCCACCTTAGGCTGATCCTCCACAAGCATATCCAAGGGTGGAGCATCCTATGGAGGGGCTTCTTGATCCTCTATACTAATGACTTGTTTACCTCTATCTTGAGGTGCTTCCATAGGAGGTAGAACCTTGCCACTATAGAGGTTGATTAAGTGATCTCTTATGGCAAGGTAATGGATGGTTCTGCCTGCACATCAGGCTCACCAACAACTTCTCGTATGGGACCCTCAGAATCGGATGATTGCAAGTCTATCTCAAGAGGTGAACCTATAGTATTCAGGGTCGGGAAGTCCAACTCTGAATCAAAAAGAGGAAGATCAAAATTATTATAGTAATTTTGACTTGAAGAGTTATCATTAAGAATAGAAGTAGACAACCATCAGGAGTGTCACAGATGAAATTCAAGCTAGCTTTACTCTTCAATTTCTTGGATTTTTTTTGTAGGTATAAAGTAGAAATCAAGTAAAATGAGTGGGGTAAGGCATTTGATGCCCTTATCCACCGATTCAAGAGTTCTACTAGTAGAAGAAAAAGAATTAGCTAAAGTGGAGGAAGTCATCGGGGTGGTAGCTGCAACTGTAGGCTGGAGGCAAGATTCAATCGGTGGTTGCACTATTGGGCTATCCTGGGTTGACACATGTTGTTCCTGTTGCTGCTAAGCTCCCCCTTTCCTCGTGTTGGCACTGGCAACTTGTAAACCTCCCTTGATGTTGCAGGTTTGAGCTGACTTAGGCACCTACAAGGAAAGTTTCTTGATCTTTTAGATGATCTTTTTAGAGGTTTTGGATAAAGAAATATCCCAACCTTCTTTGGTTTTGGAAGGATCACAGGTATCCCTAAGGATTACCCTAATGGAACTGGATGGTTGTTCCACAAGGTATTCCTTTGGGATAACTACAACATCGGTCTTGAAGCTATGTTCAAGCCAGTCCTTAAATGTGATTCAATCCTCCGAAACATTGCCTAGCATATGATGGTAGGGGCAAAATTTAGGATCATGACTTTTTCTTACTTCCTCCAGTCTCCTAAGCTCGGGTAGCTGAAAATCAGGCTTCTTAAAGAGATTCTTAAAGATCTTCCTGATTACCTCCCTCTTAAATGAATAAGGTTTGTTAAGCTTATCTAAAAGAGTAGGTGGATAATAGCTACCTGGTAGCAGGTATGTGTTCTATTGCTTTTAGTGGTATGGCTAAGGAGGTGGCAGTGCTGGCCATGGAGGCTGTTGTGAAGGTCGGTAGGGCTGCCTCGATGGTGGTAAAGGAGGTGCGAAGGCTACTAAGGGTGGTCTCTCAGACTGATCTCCAGCTAGTTGCTTCCCCTCATTTATCACTATCACTGCACTTGGCTTCTTCTCATAGACCTTCTATGGCTTTTCTTTAGGAAATGGGTCTTGAAAATGCAACTATTTGGCCTCTCCTTGTAGATTAGCCACCTTGTTGAATAGCTTCTTGAATATTTTGATAGTGAAGCCCTTAAGCATGAAGGGGACTTGGCCATGGATATTCTTTAGAAGAATCTCAATAGCATGCTACTCTGACAGCTACGGCTCGCATTTCATACTCAGGTTACACCATCAGAGAATATAATCAATAAGGGACTCACCTAGGTGTTGTTGTGCTACAATGAGATCATATACATTAACCCTTTGCTGAGCTCTAGCAAACCACTTGATAAAGAGTTTCTCTAACTCAGCAAATATCTTTGCTGAACCATTGGGTAGTTCAACTTACCAATCGAAAGTAATCCCTGCTAGGCTACTGAAAAAGAGGTAGAATAATAAAGCATCGCTACCATCGGTGTTGCAACAACGGGCTCTAAAGTGTGCTATATGCTACCTTTTTTTTTCACTGCCATCAAAGCTTTCGAAGGAAGGTGGCACCAAACCCTTGGGATATTGGACTGCATCAAATTCCTCTGGGTAGGGTCTACCCTTTAGAACTGATGATCCTCCCTGGGCTTGAGCCAATGCTTCCTTCACTTACTGCTCAACCATGGATCTGATGTCTTTTCTTATATGGAGGTACTTTCCACTACCTTCCTATACATGCTATTGCTACCTTGCTCAATGGGAGGTAAGGTCTTGGCTGGGTCCAAGACATGCACTAACTCTGGCTGACTAATGTTGATTATAGTAGGATGAACTACTGGGGCTTATTTCTGAAGTACTGAAATTGCTACTAACAAATCCTCAAGATGCTTTTCCATCCTATCTATCTGCTCATCTTTCTGCCTTAACTGATATCAGAGGTGTTGGGCTGATTGGGTTGTGTCTTCCTGATCAACCTCATCACCTTCCATGGCCTACTACTCTTTGAGAAGAGATCCCCTAGTATCTATCATGCAGACCCCAGCTGAGTCTCCCAACAAATCATCTTTGTTAGGATCGGAGCTAATATTCTCCTCATCCGACCAATCATACCCCAGAATCTCCTTCTTCTCTAGAAAATAATGTGCTACTATCTCCTCGAGAGAACGATCAATATGAACAAGAACAAATGATTTTGGCTTACTAGTGTGATCACTATCATGCACTGACAGGCACTAGACCTCGCCTGCTACTGGAGAGTCAATCCTATGAGGACTGTACACACTAGAAGAGACACACTCTTGACTGTCACTAGTTATGAAAGGGGTGACATTCCTGGGAGGTTCCACTATCATCGGTGCAGCTGGGCTATCATCCGCTCCATCTATAATAGTTGCTACAATCTCCATGTTCTACTAAACTGGCAGAGTTGGTGAAGGGACAACCAATATGCTTCGGGGTTATCACGCCCTCCGCACTACCATTGGGGCAGAAGGTCGAGCAGGAGAGCTCGGCCTCACCACAGTGGATGATGTAGATGGAGTAGGATCCTTCTGCCAAGGCAGCATATTGCACACTTCAGGGTCAGTTATTACAACATCAGTGGCATCAATGCTTTGCTCCACTCTTAGATATGCTTGTGGAGGATCATCCCAAGGTGGACTATAATTTTCTCTCTCATCTAAGAAAGTTGCCATCTAAGCTAAGCATATATGATGCCCTTGTCTTATCCAAAGAGATGTGGGAATCACTAATCAAGGCTCTCCTTGATCCTGAGATATGCTTAGCTCAGCTGATCGCTATAGGTGAGGGGAAGCTCAGGGGATCACCTTCACAGGTGAAGACCTACTTCTGGGGGACTTAGAGCACAACCGTCTCCTCTACATCACAGTTGACATGGACAAGCTCAGACTTGCCAGAGTTCTCATTGATCTAGGTGCATAAGTGAACATTATGCATCTAAAAATCCTTTCTTATTTGAGGATCAACATATCTACACACTGAGGAGATTGGAAGATATTGAGAGGATTCAATGAATAAGGTGAGCGAGCTTTAGGTTCCATAGTGTTACCTTTGGAGATAGGTGATTGGAATATTGAAGCCAAGTTTGACATCATTGATTTGAATACTTCGTTCGGTGCTTTTCTCAGTAGGCCTTGGATACCTCAGAATAGGATAATTCCATCCTCCCTCCATCAGTGCATCAAGTTCAGAAAAGATGGAATTTAATACCGTATCAATGGAGATGAAAAGCCATTTTTAGTTAGAGAGGTTGAGATTTATGAGGATGCAACCTACTATCATCCTCAAAACACTCTTTCTCATGAACTTGGACAAAACTTAAATTCAAAATAAAAACAAAATAAAGAAAAAGAAAAGGCAAAAGAAAAGGAAAAGAAAAATGAAACTCTAAGTGAACAAGAAAGGGGAATTGAAGAATAAATAGATCCGCATATCACATTCCACCCACAGTTCATTTCATCATATGGACATGTGGGTAGGATGGCTCAACCTCCACCAGGTAGAGGTAAAGGGAGAAATAGAGGTAGTTTTAGAGGTGGAAGACCCCCTAGTTGTCCATCAGCCAATAGAGGTCATGTTCCAGTTCCTAGGAGTACCTCTACTATTCACATAGACTTGGAATAGAGCTCAAAGGATGAGTCTAATGTGATTGGTATACCAGCCAACCCTTCTCAGCGGGTTCCATTGGAGGTTACTTTCGATCCAGATAGAGATGAAGATTGGGCCTCCAGCTAAAGCAAAGTATTTGAATCAAGTTTATGTGAGACTATTAGGCAGCAGCTGGGAACCTTAGCTCTAACCTCACTTTCATCTCAAAAAGTTGAAGGTTTAGTAGTTAAAAAAAGCCCCTAAGTCTTCCAATGACATGAAGCTAAAGATATTCTTTTTGGGATTATCATCCTCAAGTCCTAAAGTTGATGTTAACTTCAGGAGGATACATTTAAATAATTAATGGAATCACCATTTGACTGTTACTCGCCTTGTGTTCATAATCTCATACAAAAGTTTGGCCTCCTCATACATGGTCCATAATAATTTTAAAAGCTATGGAATAAATACGTGCAGAAGCACAATCAAGAGCAAGACTAGGATTTGTATAGTGGGTCCAATCAATGATGATGATTACTACTTAGTTGTTACCAATCATTTGGAATCTGATAGGTTCTTTTCACACAACACCAACTCTTATGAGAATGTGTGTTTAGAAACCTCAGATGATCTCCAAATCAAAGATGCACTGCCAAAATTTGAAGAGGAGATCCATTCAATAATTGACAAGCTTAAAGAAATTAACCTCGGGATAGAAGAAAATCTATGCCTTACGTACATCAGTTCATTGCTGAATGAAGACGAAACCAATGACTTAGTTAGGCTATTGACTGAGTTTAAAGACTACTTCACATGGAGTTATGAAGAGATGCCCGAATTATCTCTTGACATAGCAGTCCACAATCTAGCAATAGATCCTAATGCTAACCCTATTAAGCAAGCTCCTAGATGCATGCAATTAGAAATTAAACAACAGGTCATTTCTGAAGTCAAAAAATTGATTGATGATGGTTTAATAAGGGAATAAAAATATCCTACCTGGTTAGCCAGTGTCATCCCAATTAAGAAGAAGAATGGCCAAATACACATTTACATCAATTTCAAGGACTTAAACAAGGCATGTCCTAACAATGAGTTTCCTCTTCCTATACTAGAATTAATGGTGGACATCGCTTCGTCTCATGTAATTATCTCTTTCATGGATGGGTCATTTAGCTATAACTAAATTAAGATATCTCCTGAAGATGAAAGAAACACTGATTTCCAAATCCTGATCAATATCTTCTATTATATGGTCATGCCTTTCGGCCTTAAAAATGCTGGTGTTGCATACCAACGGGCCATGACTCAGATCTTCAACGAACTCATCCATCATCAGGTTGAGTGCTACGTTGATGATTTAGTAGTCAAGAGCAGAGAAAATGAAGATCATCTCTTTGACTTGAGAGTAGTTAAGATAATATAATCACAAAATGAATCCCCTGAAGTGTGCATTCGGAGTAGCTTCAGGTAAGTTCCTTGGGTTTGTTGTCCGACATCAAAAAATAGAAATAGATCTTAAAAAGATCAAAACTATCTTAGAAATGCCACCTCCTAAGAGTTTAAGTCAACACAGATCTTTCCAAGGATGGCCAGCATATCCAAGATGCTTTATTTCCAACCTATCAGGGAGATGCAAGCCATTCTCAACACTTATCAAAAGGATGCCAAGTTCAAGTGGGATGACAAGTGCCATCATGCCTTTAAAGACATCAAGTAGTATTTGGTGAAGCTGGCAGTTCTAGCAACCCCTATCCTGCAAGCCAATCATTCTCTACATTGTTGCATTTGATGACTCCCTCGGTGCTCTTTTGGCTCAAGCCAATGATGAAGGGAAGGAGAATGCTCTACTACCCTCACCGCCATCTAATTCGGCCAAGCAAACTATCCACCTATTGAGAAACATTGCCTAACTTTAATCTTTTCCTCTCAAAAGCTACGACACTATATGCTTTTTCACAAGGAGAACTTGATCTCCAGGAAAAATCCACTGCAATATCTCATGACACGGCCAATGCTATCCAAACGTTTGGCATGATGGTCAATGATTCTCTTGCAATTTGATATCACATTCACCCCCTCTATAGCATTTCTTAGAAGACACACCCACCGATTCTCCGCTTAGTGATGATCTCCCTGATGAACAAATCATGAACTTATGGGAGGTTGACAATCTCTAATGGGAGATGTATTTTGATGGTGCAACTTCTTTTCATAAAGGGGATGCACCATGATCTATTCTCCCAAGAAAGGCAAAGGTAGGAATAGTTCTCTTAACTCCAGACCATGATGTGATGAGATTCTCATACTATCTTTTCAACCGCTGCACCAACAATGAAGTCGAGTATGAGGCTTTGATTTCAGTTTGAGTTAGCCATTAATATCAATTTTGAGAGCATCAACATCTTTGGGGATTCTCAATTAGTCATCAACCAGATTATCGGGTCCTACAAAGGTTCTCAAACCCAAGCTTCATCATTACCACGAGTATACCATGAAGCTATTGACTCAAATTGAAGTCACCATCTACAAGGTTCCCCAGTAGAGAATGCAGTAGTAGATGCTTTGGCCAAACTTGCCAAAGAATTGGCATGTCTGGAAGATGAGTCCATTTCAATAAGGATCTAAAATAGACAAGTCATATCCCTTATTGATGCTGAACTCATCAAAAGACTTTCTCTTGAAGGGAAGGTTGTCATTTGCCTACAAGGACAAGGAGCTAGATTGGAGGCAACCGTTCATAGACTATTTAAACACTAAAAAACTACCTCAAGAAAAGTCAAAAGCCCATCAGGTGAAATAGAGAGCTCTTTCCTATGCTCTCGTTGATGGAACCATGTACCATCAGTCCTTTCACCAAATGTGGTTATGTTGTTTAGACAAACATGAAGCCTATGGCATTGTAATTGAGGTATATTCAGGTCTATGCGGAGAACATCAATCCTATCTAAAGATGAAGATGAAGATCAAGAGACTAGGATACTACTTGCCATTGATGATTATAGACTGCATTGATGTAGCTAGGAGATGCCATCAGTGTCATGTATGTGGTGTGGTCCTCCACCAACCACCCAATATTCTACACCCTACATTGGCCTCATGGCCATTCGAGTGTTGGGGTACCGACATTATGGGTCTGATCGATCCTTCTTCTTCCAAGGGGCATTAGTTCATCTTAGCTACAATCGACTACTTTTTTTAGTGGGCGGAGGCAATCCCACTCAGAGAGGTCACACCTCAGCATGAGCTTCAGTTTTTGAAGAACTATATCATATATAGGTTCGGGGTGCCTCGATGAATTATATCCGATAATGGTACTACATTCAAAAGCACCAAGATCAACATCTTCGCTAAAAGACACAATATAGATTAGAGATACTCCACCATCTACTACCCAGAGTAAATGGCTTAGCAGAAGCATTCAACAAAACTCTCATCCAAATATTAAAGAAGACTCTTAACGATAATAAATGATAATGGAACGAGCTATTGGTTGAAGCCTTATGGACATACCACACCATATACTGAACTCCAACTCAATCTATCCTATTTTTCTTAGTGTATGGGTCTGAAGTTGTTATACCTTTAGAAGTTTAACTCCCTTCACTAAGGATAACATTGGGTAGCAAGATCACTATAGAGCAGAATGCAAAGTTGCAGTTAGAAGAGCTTAAAGGTTTGGAGGAGAGTCGCCTACGGACGTTCCAGAACCTCAAGTTGTACAAGGATAAAATGATTCAAGCTCACAACAAGCTGGTCCGCCCTAGGTCTTTTTGAGTAGGAGAACTTGTGTTAGTCCTAAGGAGACCAATTGTTGCCCATCGAAAGATGGGAGGCAAGTTTGAACCCACTTGGAAAGGCCCCCATGTCATAGAGAGGCCTACCAAGGAGGATTTTATCAGCTTATTGATTGTAAAGGGGAACACCCAATGCTTCCAATTAATGGGCTCTATCTAAAGAAATATTACCCATAAAATAAATCATGTTTGAAAATAATCCTATCAAAGACAAAAAATATGATTCCATTTCATCAAAATCTTCTCTTCTTTCAAAGCGTTGTTTGCTTGTCTTGTGAATTCGTCGTGATGCATTTAGGGTAGGTGTAAGAGTCCCCCAGTGGCATCCTATCTCTCTTTTAGTTCACAAACACAATCTCCCAGTGCTATTAGAATAGGCATAAGAGAACCCGAGAGGCATCTTATATCAATTAGCACAACTAATTTAGGTGTGAGAGAACCCAAGTGGCATCTTTTCTTAGTGGGAATTTTTGACTACCACCTGTGGCACCATTTCATCAAAATCCCCTGACGTGTTTAAGGTAGGTGTAAGAGTCCCCCAAAGGAGTCCTATTCCCTTTAACATAAGCACAATAATAAACACAAATATTTTGTCTTGAGCTATTTGATGTGAGAGCAACCCTTTTGTGGTACTCACTCATTAGCTGCTACAAGTCAGGTCTACATGCTACCTTGCTAGTATATCACCCCAGTGGTCACTTGATCGGAGGATTTGAGTCCCTGAGCTTTCTTCCAAACTTGATCATTTCACACCAATGAGTGCCTTACTAGTATTATAGACTTCACTACCCAGCCATTCAACTACCTCATGTTGACTTTGTTTAAGAAGATGTGAGTCCCGTGCTATCTTCTCAAACTAATCATTATGACTTAACTAGGTCGAGTATATTTGAGCTTTAGGATAAGTCCCCTAGAGGCTTCTTTCCTCTTGAATATGTTTGAGTTTATATAAGTCCTCCAGTGGCATTCACTCAATATTCGCCCTAGGTTGGATGGCACCTGTCGAGCCAAAAATAGACTATCCCAGCAATCAGTTCTGCTATAGGAGGATGTGAGTCTCTGAGCTTTCTTCCTAGGCTGATTCTTGTAAATCGACAAGCACCTTAGGTTGGTTCATGTTTGCTATGCTGATAGTGACTCACCCGGTGGATACACCACTCTTGGCAGATGTGAGTCCCCACGCTTTCTCCTTCAGTTGGCCACCGAACACCTATTGGATATATGACTAACCATGTCATCTTCTCCAGGGTTTTGGATTAAGCCCATAGTGGCCCCATCCCTTATGGGAACTCTATTTGGATCACATCCTTCGCGACCCCATTTAGACACTACCCAAGTTAGTATTGGATTGGACAGTCCCTCTTTCCTAGTAGCCACCCCTATGGTTAGAGAATTTATTCAGCGGATAAGTCTAGGTTGATATAAGCTATTTTTTAGTTTGATCCCTTGCAAACTAACAGGATCCACTATAAACAAACTAAACAAAATAAATAAATTAGTACGCTTCTGCATTAGGAATTCAAGCCCCCATAGGCTCTTTTTCCCAAGCAGGCATCCTATCTTTAGGGCAATGTCAGCAGAACTCCCTATAGGAATTGCCTAACTACCTGAGTTGAGATAACTCCCTAGGTTGACACTCACTCTGTAGTCGCCCTTAGGTTAGGTTCAATCTATTTTTCCATAAGTAGGTTACCTCGATAGTCATTCCTCTTTGAAAGATGTAATACTATGATGCATTCTTTCTAGCATGATTGTCACAAACCGACGAGCAGCCTTAAGTCGGGTTTGATTTATTACCCAAAGCAACTGATCACCCTAGTAGTTTTTTGTAGTGGAAGATGTGAGTCCTCGAGCTTTCTTCCCTTCAATTGACCATTGCAAACAGAAAGGAACTCTTTTGGTCAGATAGTTCTCCCATCGGTTGGGAAGCTACTCCCTTTGGTTAGTAAATCTGAGATAGGTCTAGGCTGATATAAGCTCTTTCTCAGTGTGATCCATCAGAAACCAATGGAATCCATCAAAATAATTCTAAAAATTAAATTAATCTTGACTATCTTTGAGTTGATCTAAGTCCCCCAGCGACATTCACTCATTAGTCAGCCCTAGGTTGGTTCAATCTATTGCCTTACTAATAAATTACCCCAGTAACTGGTCCCTACTTTGGAGGATGTAAGTCTACTATACTTTCTTCCTAGTACAACTGCTACATATAGAAAGGCATCCCTTTGGTTGACTAGTCCTACTATGTATTTAGTAGACTACCCCTTTGGAATGGTAAATCTGAGTTAAGTCTAGGCCTCCATGGCTCCTACTCAGTGCAGTCCATCACAAACCAACAAGGTCCATCTCAAAAAATCTAAATCTAAAAATTGAAACAAATTCAACCCTCTTCCCTGGTGGAACTTTCTCCCCAGTGAGACTCAAATCAAATCAAATCTCTCATCCCTTTGTGGATGACCTGAACCTGTTTCCCTAGTGGAAGGTTCACATACTCTATTCCTGGCGGATTCCTCTTTCCCTCTCTTATGTCCTTGACATAAGTAGAGCCACATTGCATTAAGCTCTGGATTCCTTCTACACCTTGGGTTAGGGATAGATTGTTTCTATTAGTGCTTGTGATCTTTCAATGTTGTTGATCATTTATCAACACCAACACGTGCGGTGTTCTTTATCAGCCACTCCACACCTATTGGGCCCCTTTGTTGACCTCATTTTTAGAATGAGCTCTTAACCCTTCCATCTTAGACATAGGACACCTTTTAAACTTTAAGAGATCCTTAGTCTTAAGACACATCTAGTAATTAGGTGGACACCCAACCTAGCTCTAGAGACTTAGAAGAGTTAGCCATATGAGTAGGTCATGCCTTAGAGGTGTTAGGAAAATTTGCCTACCCTATAGCTTGAACCACATTCCTTACTTCCTTCCTTCAAGTCAAACTCCAAATCAAATCAACATCAAACCTAAATCAATTCTAGACTAATTGATTTTCTCCATATTCAAATCAACTCCACATGATTGAAACACATGATTAAAATCCATGATCAAAATCCAATTTGAAATTCTAATTTCCAATTCTTTCCTAAGTCCATAATTTCCTCTCATAAGGAATTAGCCAAAATCATCTTCAAATCAGCTTAAACTCATGAGATTTTCTCATAACCCATTTATATTCTCATTTATATTCACAAATATAAATGGCATATAAATTCAAATCACTCAAATCAAAATCCTAAATTCAAATTATCAATTCACAAATCTTTCCTAAGTCCTTTAATTCCCTCTTAAAGACTTAGCCAAAATTATCTTCAAATCAATTCAAATTCAAGAGATTTTCTCATAACACATTATATTCTCATTTATATTCACATTTATAAATGAAATATAAATTCACATCAATCAAACTAAACTCAAAAATCAAATCTAAAACTCCAAATATTTTCTAAGTCCCTTAATTTTTGCTTAAGGACTTAGCCTAGATCATGATCAAATCACTTCAAATCCTTGAAATTTTTCTTATATTCTCATTTATATTCACATATATATGAAATATAAATTCAATCAATCAAACTAAATTCCAAACTCAAACTCAAATTCATTCGAAATCCAACCTAAGCCTTTCAAGTCAAAGTCTTGAACTTAGCCAAATCAATTTCAAAACAAGCCAAACTCTTGATTTTCCTTCATGAATCAATCAATCCTTCAATCATGAGTCCAAATATAACTACAAACTTCAATCACTTAATCAAAACTCAATTCAAAAATCAAGCCAAAATCCATTTCATGTTCACCCTTTGAACTTGAAATTGTCAAATGAATCAAAACCCATTTGACTTCGAACCACTTCCACATGGATTTATATTTCAATCATAAGTCCATATACAAGTTCAATCAAACTCAAATCAAGCTTGACCAAGTGAACATTTGAGCCTAACCTAGCCCAATTGGCCACTTGACCCAAGTTGACCCAAATTTTCCTAAAAAGTCAAATTGTGTCCAAACTTGATCTAAGCCAAATTGATTGAAAAAAATGAGTCAAGTTTATTTCAAATTACTTGTTGAACTTGTCCAAAGTCTCAGTTGGGCAACTAGACCTAACCTAGCCCAATTGACCTTGAACCTAACTTCACTTAAAGGGTCATATTGAGCCAAATTAAAACTTAACCAAAATTGATTGGAAAAAAAGATACCAATCTACTTCATATGACTTACCAAACCTAAACCTACCCATGACCTAGGTCAAATAAGTCAAATTGGTCAAATTGGTCAACTTGACCCATTTGACCTAAATGAAGTCATATTAACCAAATTCAAACCTAAACCAATTTGAATCAAACTAAAGCCACCAAAATATTTCAAATGATCATATAAACTTGTCCCAATCCTTGGTTTGACCCAATTTGACCAATTGGTCAACTTGACCCAAGTTGGCCCATTTTGACCTAAATGGGTCAACATGAGCCAAACCATACCAAATGAACTACAAATCCAATGAAACTTGGCCAAACCTATTTTCTCAATCTACCCAACATATCCAAATTCAAAAATTAGCCAAATTACCATTTTACCCCTAGGACATAGAGCAAATTTTTGCCAATTCCACTTAGAATTTGGTCAAATCCTCTTCATACCTACTTGATACTATCCTAATAGATCAAGTGAACACTAGGGAGGGTGGTGCACCCAACCCAATGGGTGTGGGACAGCCCAATTTGACCAAATGGCCAAACCAACCACTCCCCTTGAAATGGCCACATGGGAATCATGCATCCACTTTTTTTGAGCACATAGGAAGTTCATATTCCCACTCCCTAGCCAAAATGAGCTCAAGGACAATCCTAACAGTTCAAACAACCCTTTAAATCATGGAAATTGGATCAAAATGATAAGCCTATGCTCGGCCGTTCGATTGCCAAAGGGCGAGATATACTCTCCCTAATTCACTTCAATTCTAACTTCCCCTCTGTTGATTGAAGCTTAGGAACTTAGAGCATGCCTTAAAGAGTATTCCCAAGCTTCTTAGAGAGGATTTGAAAACTCCATTTTTTTATTTTCAAAGTTTGAAAATAGGGGAGGTCCATTGAAAATCCAATTCACTCCATACTCAAAATTAGTGCAATTCCCTTTGCACACTCCATTAGTGAGCTCATTCGAGCTTGTCCAAGCTCTCTTCCAAGTTCTTGAAGCAAGGGGAGATCTAATTCAATCAAGGCCAAGCTCAGGCTAAGGAGAAGGTGACCCATAGGAAGATCCACTCAACCTCACTTTCACACCAAAGCTTCATCTCAACCGCAGCTTCTCCAAGAGAATCGAGTGCCGGTGATCACCTGAGGTTAGCCATTTTTCGATCACTAAACTCAATGTGGTGTGGTGCTTTGTGAAAGAAATGTTAATGGCATAAGATCTTGACCATTAGATGTGATCTAGGATACATGTTGATGGTGTGGGTTGAGTTTCATCCCATTCTAAGCTCAATCGAGCTCGGATCACGCAGAACATGGAATCTCCATGTCTCATAGGCATTTGCATGGAAGGATCTCTGGCAGTCCATCCACACATTTTGGATGGATGGTCGAGATTAAAACAAGCTTTATATCTTATTTTATTCCCTCTAATCTGTGACTTTAATCTCAGCCATCTGATCCTTGATCGGACGGCAGAAGGAAAAGGGCATAGCGACGCCGCCATGCAACGCTATGATGGAACATTTTAAATTGCTAATGGGAAAGCGATGTGTGTAAAGTGCTTGCCACATTAGCTGTATGGGTGGTGCCTATAGGGATTAAGGATTTAATTATGATTTATTTAATTCTAATTAATCACCTAAACTTTTAAATTCATATCTAAACATAGAAAAATTATAAAAATATGAAATAAACTGCATTGGATAGATATTTTGATCTAGAATTTTACAAAATTAATTTAAATTGATTTTGAATAGTGTCTTTCTCTGATTTTGAGTTTTATTAGGAATGTTAATTTGTTGATTACTCCTTAATTAATCCATTGATTAATCTCAAACTTCATGGGTGTAATTAGAAGGATGACTTCTACCTCCCCTAATTTTCTTGGGATTTATTGGTGGCTTAATTAGGAGAATTGCTATTTAATTCCTTAATTACTTAAATTAAGGATAATTAAGGGTTTGATCAGTGGTTTATTCATTTGTTGAAGTTGATTAAGGTCTGTTTCAGTAAATAGGAGGTTTAAGGAATACTTTTTGGACATTTCTCCCAGGCTATTCATTAAACCCCCTTTTCTCCCTTAATCCTCTCTTAATTAAAGAGTTAATTCACTAATTACACTCTTAATTAATTTCTTATAATTCTAAAACTTTGCAGAACTTATTTGATTCATCTTGGGTAGATGCTTAGGTGTTTAAGAGCCTAAGTACAATCAGGGAAATCAAAATTCAACTCATATGTGTGACGGGTGATTTGAAATTATTTAAGTTAAACCTCTTAGCTTAATTAATCATTAATCATGAGCCAAATCGCATTAGGCCTTTTCTTCCTTGGTGCATTGCAAATTTAAATTCCTTGTGAAGTTTTATGCCATCTCATTGGCTCATAATTATTTGATTAACTATGCTAAGGTGGTGTATGTAAAGGGGTAATTAACATGCTTATTTCATACCTTAACCTAACCAAAATATGAAATGAATCTAATCATCTAAAAATTGAAAAAAAAACTATCAATCACATGTGGTAATGGGTTAGGAATAGCAAACTCAACTCACATTTTCCAAATTAAGCCAAACTCAAGATCAAATAAAAATCTTATTAAACAAACATTGGTTTGCTTTAAGTTTTCTTATTTCATAAGTTTTCTTTAGGAATTAATTAAGGTGAATGTGTTTACATGCTTTCATTACTTTAGTTCTTTTGCAATATGCTAAATATGTGTGTCATGTGAATTCATGCATTCATGTTTTATTTTCCAAAAATCAAATTTAAAATGAAAGTGTTTACTTTATGTCAAATTGCATGTGTTGGCTAAAGTAAGAACATGAGTGGCTATTATCACTATTAAATCAAAATTATTTTCAAAATATACAAATTAATTTTCAAAACTTAAAGTGTGTTACTTATATCTTACTTATAAGTTTGCATGTGAGTAAAATATAAGGCTGTGCTTAGTGTAGGTTTTCATTCTCTTCTCTTTTTGTATAGTTTTGAATAGGATTTGGCAAAGTGTATAGTTCATTAAAAAAGAACTTAAAACTTGCCTAATTCCATATCCTACTTATTCTTATGCCATTATTTAAGAAGGATACCTATACTTGTACATATAAATTGCATAAACAAAAATAAACCAACCAATATGAACTTTTGCATTCTTTCTTTTCCATTCATTTCTTTTGTACACATGCTTGTATTTAAGAAAAGTGGTATATTAGTCTGGACAACCCTTGGGTTGCGAGGCTTTAAGTAGCCCTAAGTGGGTCTTGTATGTTACACCGTTGGTTAACAATGGTATCGTACTCACTTATGCCTTCCATACATTCATATGTGAATATGAAAATACTAAAATCATGCATCATAAACATTCAAATTTTCTTAAATGTACTACATAGCATGCATCATAAAGTGTGATAAACATCCTCATTTGTATGCATAGATATGTTTAGGATTCATTCATATGCATGTTATACATGTTGGGAAAGAAATGAAGTTATGTATGTTTTGTGAATTTAGTTCATTTTACTTAATCTTAAAATGTCTTTATTTTTGAATAGGTTTGTTCAGAGTTCATCTAAACATAAGATTAATTAAAACACATAATAAAATATTCACTAAATAAAAATAAAACATAAATCCACTTTAGAAATTGCTTAGGTTAGGGAAGGAAAGGGAAGTTCTCTTCTCTTGCCCTCTCTTTATAGCTTAGTAATTAATTGTAGGATTCATTTCAACCCAATTAAAACATAAAATAAAATCAACCCAAAATAATTAAATCACTTAAATGAAACCCTCCTCTAAGTTGAACATTCTTTACACTTAAAATTCTAACTTAAACCCATAGCTAAGCATACCACATAAACCTCTAAAGTACACACAATAGGCTAAGTCACTACTTCTAGCTTTAGGTTAGGGCGGTGCATGGTTTAATGCTTACTTTTGTTTTATGATATATGTTTTAGTATGGGTATTAGGGTGAACATGCGTAGAATGAATGGTAGGGCAATCTTAGTCTAACTATTATCTTATGCAATGGATTGTGCTTAAGGGGAGGTGTAATAAATAAAAATATAACTGCTTTTACTGTGCAGGTGCTTATACCCCTAAGCAAAATCCAATAGGCCAGGTGGACTTAGTCACCCATGTATGGAGTGATAAGTGCAATATACATGCTTGGTATTTTGTGTGGTTTGTTAAGTTAATCTCTATTTTGCAGGTGTTAGCTAGATTTACTTTTCCTTTTCATGTAATTTTTATAATTAGGATTTTGGAATGATTATTATGGGGATTAGGATAAACATTGGTCATAAGATCTCATCTTATGTACCATGTGAAGCATTTGGAGCAACCACCTTCCAACCATCCAAAAGAAGAAACCAAAGAGGAAAGAAGAAAAGAAGACTGAAGAAATGAAGCTTGAAGACCCCCCATAATAATGAGTTCCTTGCTTAATTGTATTTAATTCATTTTTAATCTGGGTTGTATAAGGGTAGAATTCAGCTACCCAATTTATTTACTAGTTTGTGAGGTGGTACCCGACCACAACAGTCTCTTATTCTTTTGCGATTAGCTTTTATAAATTGATTTATGATTTGTTTAACTTTTACATTAAGATGGCATACTTTTCTTAGTTTCTTTCTTGCTTTATGTATGGCCTGGATGTGTATTAGGCTCTTAGGAAAAAAAAATCTTCTATCAAATTTAACAATTCAAAATTAAAAATAAAGAACTCATAACCTCACCTAAAGCTTAGGCTAAAAATTAAGATAAAAGAATTAGTAACCCCTTAGCTCAATAGATGAGTACTTCTTTTATAATATCATTCACAAATGCATATTATTTTCACTCTTGATTGGAGGGCTTTCACCTTTTCCATAGAAACTTGGCTTGACCTTTGAGAGCCATGGTGGAAACACCCCTCCTCCCTTCTCGCTGATTTTGGCCAATAATCTCATTTCTCATGCATTGGGCATATCAATCCTATTAGCATGAGTCAAAATGATTGTCCAAAAATAAAAATATAATGAAATCTAAACTACATTAGATTGAGGTCATTTGAAGCATACCATTACATGATCTAGTCTCTTTAGGGAGTGAGTTTAAGGACTTAGTCACTTGCAAAATAAATAACAACCTAGCTATCTTGCATAAAGTATATGACTTGTCTACATGAATTTAAAATGGTAGGAGGAGTTAGTTGTCGGCCATCCCCAAGCGGTTGTAAGTCCAAGCGGTCAAATGGTTTATCCTCTCTTATGGAGGCAAACCAAATACTCATTTTGCCTTAGATATAGGTTATGCTTTTGGCCCTCGCCAAAGCTCCCTAGATTTAGCTTTTGAGATAGCTTCTCCCTTCCATGGGCCATAAGCATAAATCCTCATCTTTTAGGAATTTCCTTAATCTTATGTAATGGAATCATAAGTCCTAAATTTCTAATGAAAAATTCAACTCAAACAAATTAAATCAATCTAAAAAATGTAGAGCCCAATCATAGGATAGTTTGAGATGCTCGCTAGGTTTCCTAGCATCGTGGGCATCTCCTACTTATCTTCCTTTTGCTTCAATAATAACTCCCTCTCTTTGATCGATCCCATTTGATCTTTTGAAATAAACTAATCGATTGATAGTCCTACCTATTGAAATCTTTGAAGACTATGATGATTTACCTTAATCAAGAGTATTCCTAAGCGATCTCATTCTTTAGGATGTAATTAACTATCGGGGATTTCCCCTGTAAAAAACTTAATGAACCCGGTTTAAAATAAACCCTACTCTACTTTCCATGTAAAGTAGGGGAAGAATCTTTGGTACACATGCAGACCCATTGTCCTTAAGAGTCTTTATTTAAGCGATTAGGTCCATTGTAAGGTGGTGACTTCTATCTTTCGAGATAGTATACCTCGCCTTAATGTTGTACCCGATCAATCTCAATAAGAATATCTGCAGATCTACGTGGTGTCAAAAATGCATAAAAAGTAGAAGATGTATATTTCCATCCTCATTTTATCTTGCATAGAGTGAAGATGGAAGTATAAATCTTATTCTTTTAGAAATCCTTCTCATAATGAAAATTTTCACCACACGGCCAATCGGTTAATTTTGTGGGATCAATCCTATCCATCCATCATGTGCATTTGAGGGGTATACCTCCTTAATTTGAGCAGGATTCGATACAAATTGCTTTATGTAAGTCCCTAAGGCCATTTCAAAATCCTTCAAAGCTTCCTAGAACATCCCAAGCCTTCTTCGGTAGACATTCCTCCTCCCTGAGCAAAGCTAAAATAGGACACCACTCTTTTGAGCAATACTCCCCCTCCACTAAATCAAACTTCAATTCCTTGCACCCACACCATCCTCGTACCTCGTCGAAGCCAACCAAACCATCTCTAAGCCTTCCAGAGCACCAGAGATTGGAGTTTGATCAGAGCTGAAGCCTTCATGAATGAGGATTGGTCGACCGAGCACTCTACCCCAAATCAAGCCCAAAGTTTTCTCCAACCAGGCTACCGACATCCGTCGCATTAGCTCCGGTGAGGTAATTTTACAAATTGATTGAAACCATTGATCGAAGTTCATTCATGACCAATCTTTGAAGTTGACCAAGTCAACATTTGAGCCTAACCTAGCCCAATTCGCCACTTGACCCAAGTTGACCCAACTTGACCTAAAAAGTCAAAATGGTTCAAAACTTGATCTAACCCCAATTGATTGAAACCAATGGATCAAGTTCATTCTAAATCACTTGTTGAACTTGACCAAAGTCTCAATTGGCCAACTAGACCTAACCTAGCCCAATTAACCTTGAACCCAACTTGACCTAAAATGGTCATATTGAGCCAAATTCAAACTTAACCAAAATTGATTGGAAATAAAGATACCAATCCACTTCATATGTCTAACCAAACATAAACCTACCCATGACCTAGCTCAAATAGGTCAAATGGGTCAATTGGTCAACTTGACCCATTTGACCTAAATGAAGTCATATAAACCAAATTCAAACCTAAACCAAATTGAATCAAACCAAAGCCACCATAACATTTCAAATGGTCATATGAACTTGACCCAACCCTTGGTTTGACCAAACTTGACCCAAGTTGACCCATTTTAATCTAAATGGGTCAAAATGAGCCAAACCATACCAAATAAACTCCAAATCCAAAGAAACTTGGGTAAACCTATCTTATCAACATACCCAACATATCCAAATTTAAAAATTAGCCAAATGGCCATTTTCTAGGCCATAGAATAAATTTTGGCCAATTCCACTTGGAATTTGGTGAAACCCTCTTCATACCTACTTCATACTCTCCTAATAGGTCAAGTGAACCCTAGGGAGGGTGGTGCACCCAACCCAATGGGTTTGGCTCAGCGCAACTCCACCATATGGCCAAACCGAGCACATGGCTTGAAGTGGCCACATGGAAAACCTCTTCCCACTTATTTTGAGCACATGGACACTCCACTAATCCACTCCTTAGCCTAAACCGAACTCAAGGATATCCTAAATGGCCCAACAAACCCACTGCCTAAGATCAATTGGATCAAAATGGCTCCTCCCTTCTTGGACGTCTAATTGCCCAAGGGGGAGATATACTCCCCTGAATTCATTTGAATCTTCAGTTTTCCATTGTCGATTGAGTGTGAGAGAGCCAGAGGAGTCTTTTCCTAGTGATCCCAAGCTCCCTCAAGCACTTTCCAACTTCATCTTTTCAATTTTAACAAGGTGAAAATAGGGGACCTCCATAGGATTTTGAACTTAGCCGATACTCAATATCAACCAAATTCCCTTGGCAAGCTCCATCAGAGGATCGAATCATGCTTACCCAGGCTCTTTCCCAATATTCAAAAGCAAGGGAGGATCCAATTCAATAACAACCGAGCTCTCTTGGAGGAGGAGTTGGTCCATAGAGCCATCCACTCAACCTCAAGAGTTAAAGTTTCTGCTTCATGTCAACTAGCGCTTTTCCAAGGAATCGGCGGATCACCTTCAGTGAAGTATGCCATTTTTCGGCCATTAAACTCAATGTGGTGTGGAGCTTTATGAAATAAATTTTAATCCCATAGAATTTTGACCGTTAGATGTGCTTGCCATTAGGTTTAGATGGTGTGGGTTGATTTTCAATCCAATCTGAGCTCGATCAAGCTAGGTCTTCTCTTTGAAAGTGGATAGTCCCCATTTTTCATAGGGAAGAATAGGGAGGATCTCTCGCCATCCATCTGGGCATTTTGGATGGATGGCCAAGATTAAATCACATTTTATAATTCATTTTATCCCCTCGAATTTTAATCTGTCATTGATCCTTGATGGTCGAGACAATCAAACTCGCCACCACGTACGATGTGATGTTTAAGTGGCCAATTGGAGCACACCATGTGTAAAAGGAAGCCGTGTCAGCGTATGCGCCACATGCTGTAGGGATTAGGGAATTAATTATGGTTTATTTAATTCTAATTAACTACCTAAACTTTTAAAATTCATATCTCAACCTAGAAAATTTTCAAAAATATGAAATAAATTGCATTAGAAAGATAATTGAACATAGAATATTCTAAAATTAATTTTGATTAATTTTGAATACTTCTTTTCTCTGAATTTGGGTTTTATTAGAAATATTAATTTGCTAATTACCCTTTAATTTATCCATTAATTATTCTCAAACTTCTTGAGTATGTTTTGGGAGATGACTTCTACCTCCCCTAATTTTCTTGGGATTTATTAGTGGCTTAATTGGGGAAATTGCTAATTCATTTCCTAATTACCCCATTAATATAATTAAGGATAATAAAGAGTTTAATTAGTGGTTTAATTTTTTGTTGGAGTTGATTAAGATTTATTCCAGTGAATGGGAGATTTAAATAATTTTGGAGAATTTTTCCTATGATATTCCTTAAACCCCCTTTTCTTTCTTAATCCTCTCTTAATTAAGGGCTAATTCAGTAATTACCCTCTTAATTAATTTCTTAAAAGTATAAAACTTTCCATAACTCAATTAATCTACTTGGGGTAGATGCTTAGGTGTTCAAGAGCCTAAGTTCAATTAAGGAAATCATAATTTAACTCATATGTGTGAGGGGTGTATTGAAATTACTTAAGTTAAACCCCTTAGCTTTATTAATCATTAATCATGAGCCAAATTGCATCAGACACCTTTCTTCCAAGGTGCATTGCAAATTTAAATTCCTTGTGAGATTTTATGTCATCTCATTAGCTCATAATTATTTTGATTAACAATATCAAAGTGGTGTAGGTATGGGCTAATTAACATGTTTAATTCATACCTTAACCTAAGCAAAATATAAAATGAATCTAATCATCTAAAAATTAAACAAAAATATCAAACACATGTTGGAATGGGATAGGAACAGCAAACTCACTTCATATTTTTAAAATTAAATCAAATTCAAAATCAAACAAAAATCATATTAAATAAACTTTAATTTACTTTAAGCTTTCTTATTTCATGAGATTGTCTTTAGGATTTAATTAAAGTGAATGTGTTTACATGCTTTCATTGCTTTAGTTCTTCCCCAACATGCTAAATATGTGTGTCATATGATTTCATGCATTCATGCTTTTCAAAGATCAAATTTAAAATGAAAATATTTCCTTTATGTCAAATTGCATGTGTTGGCTAAAGTAAGAATATGAGTGGCTATTACCACTATTAAATTCAAATTATATTCAAAATACATAATTCAATTATCAAAACTGAAAGTGTGTTACTTATATCTTGCTTATAAGTTTGCATGTGAGTAAAATGTAAGGATGTACTTTGTGTAGGTTTTCCTTCTCCTTTCTTTTAGTATAATTTTGAATAGGATTTGGCAAAGTGTACGGTTCACTTGAAATGAGCCTAACACTTGCCTAATTCCATTTACTATTCATTATTATATTATTACTTAAGAAGGATACCTATAATTGTACATATAAATCGCATAAGCAAAAATAAATTAACCAACATAAACTTTTACATTCTTTCTTTTCCATTCATTTCTTTTGTACACATGACTGTATTTAAGGAAAGTGGTGTATTATTCTGGACAACCCTGGGGTTGCAAGGCTTTAGGTAGCCCTAAGTAGGTCTTGTACCTTACACCCCTAGTTAATAATGGTATTGTACTAACTTATGCCTTTCATACATTCATATGTGCATGTGAAAATTGGATAAGAAACCACTTTGCTACTTAATGAAAATCATGCATCATAAAATTTCAAATTTTCTTAAATGAATTGCTTAACATGCAACATGAAGTGTATTAAACATTCCCATTTGTATGTATAGATATGCTTAGGACTCATTCATATTTTGTAAATCTAGTTCATTTTACTTAATCTTAAAATACCTTTCTTTTTGAATAGGTTTGTTTAGAGTTCATCTAAACATAGGATTAATTAAAACACTTAATTAAAACATTCACTAAACAAAACAAAAATTTGAGTCCACTTAAGAAATTACTTAGGTTAGGGAAGGAAAGAGAATTTCTCTTCTCTTTCCCTCTCTTTATAACTTAGTAATTAATTGTAGGATTCACTTAAACCTAATCAAAACATAAAAATAAAATCAACCCAAAATAATCAAATCACTTAAATGAAATCCTCCTCTAAGTTGAACATGCTTCACACTTAAAAAATTCTAACTTAAATACATAGCTAAGCATACCACACAAACTCCTAAAGCATACACATTAGGCTAAGTCACCACTTTTAGCTTTAGGTTAGGACAGTGCATGATTTGATGCTTTCTTTTATTTTGTGATATATATTTTAGACTAGATATTAAGATGTATTTGCATAGAATGAATGGTAGGGAGATCATAGTCTAACCATTATCTTTTGCAGGGGATTGTGCTTAAGGGGTGTTGTAATAAATGAAAATACAAATGCTTTTGTTATGCAGTGCTTATACCCCTAAGTATAATCCAATAGACCAGGTGGACTTAGTCACCCATGTGTGGGATGATAAGTCCAATATAAATGCTTAGGATTTGTATGGTTTATTTTAGCTAATCTCTATTTTGTAGGTGTTAGTTAGATTTCCATTTTTCCCTTTTCATGTAATTTTTGCAATTAGGATTTTTGAATGATTGTTATGTGGATTAAGATGACCATTGGTCATAAGATCTCATCTTATGCACCATGTGAAGCCTTTGGAGCATCCACCTTTCAACCATCTAGAGAAGGAACCAAAGAAGAAAGAAGAGAAAGAGAAGAAAGAAGAAAAGAATAATGAAGAAATGAAGCTTGAAGACCCCCATAACAATGAGTTCCTTGCTTAATTATATTTAATTTATTTATAATCTGGGTTGTATAAGGGTAGAGCTTGGCTACCCAATTTGTTTTTGGGTTTGTGCGGTGGTACTAGACCACAATGGCCTCTTATTCTTTTATGATTAGCTTTATAAATTGATTGATGATTTATTTAGCTTGTGCATTAAGTGACATCCTTTTCCAAGTTTCTTCCTTGCTTTATGTATGGCCTGGATGTGGATTAGGCTCTTAGAAAAAAATAAATCTTTTACCAAATTTAATAATTCAAAACTAAAAATAAAGAACTCATAACCTCACCTAAAGCTTAGGCTAAAATCAAGATAAAATAATTAGCAACCCCTTAGTTAGATGAGTACTTCTTTTATAACATCATGCACAAATGCATATTATTTTCACTCTTGATTGGAGGGCTTCCACTTTTTCCAGAGAAACTTGGCTTGACGTTTAAGAGCCATGATGGAAATACACCTCCTCCCTTCTCACTGATTTTGGCCAATAATCTCATTTCTCATGCATTAGACATATGAATCCTACTAGCCTAAGATAAAATGATTGTCTAGAAATAAAAATAAAATGAAATATGAATTGCATTAGATTTAGGTCATTACTCATGCATGTACATGATATAGTCTCTTTAGGGAGTGAGTTTAAGGACTTAGTCTCTTTCTAAATAAATAACAGCCTAGCTATCCTGCGCATAAAGCATATGACTTACCTACATGAATTTAAAATCGTAGGAGGAGTTAGCTGGCAGCCACCCCCAGGCAGCTGTAAGTCCAAACAATCACGTGATTTGTCCTCTCTTGTGGAGGAAAACCATATACCCATTTTGCCTTAAATTTATGTTGTGCTTTTGGCCCTCGCCAAAGCTCCAAAGATTTAGGTTCTGAGGTTGCTTCTCCCCTTTTTGGGCTATAAGCTTAAATCCTCACCTCTTAGGCATTTTCATAATCTTGTGTTATGGAATTATAAGTCCTAAATTTTTAATAAAAAAAATGCAACTCAAACAAATTAAATTAAATTCTAAAATGTAAAGCCCAACTATAGGATAGTTTGAGATGCTCGTTGGGGTTTCCTAACATTGTGAGCATCTCTACTTATTTTCCTTTGGCTTAGATAATAACTCCCTCTCTTTAATAAATCCCATTTGATCTTCCAAAATAAATAAATTGATTGATAGTCCTACATATTGAAATCTTTGGAGAGAATGGTCATTTACCTTAAACGAGAGTATTCCTAAGGGATATCATTTCTTAGGATGTAATTAACTTTGGGGGCTTGCCCCTGTAGGAAACTTCATGAACAGTCTAAAATAAACATTACTTTACTTTTCTATGTAAAGTAGGGGAAGAATATTTGATACATATGCAGACACATTGTCCTTAGGAGTCTTTATTAAGGTGATTAGGTCCATTGTAGGGTGGTGACTTCTATCTTTTGAGATAGTACACCTCTCCTCAATGTCATACCCGATCACCCTTAATAAGAACATTTGTAGATCTACGTGGTGTCCAAAATGCATAAAAAGAGAAGACAATGTATATTTCCATCCTCATTCTACCCTGCATAGAGTGAAGATGGAAGTATATATCTTATTCTCTAAAGGAATATTTCCAGCTCTTTGGGTGTTCAATAACCTAAAGAGAGAGCTAATGAAATTATAGCTAACTCACATGTGTGAGAAAACCATAAAAGTAGTTAAGTGGGATCCCTTAAGCCAAACTAACTATTAATCACGAGCTAATTGCATTAGGCCCCTTTCATTTCTTAGGAGCATTGCAAATTTACTTTTCATGTGGTTTCATATCATATTAGCTCATTATTAATTAGTTAATTAACTTAAGGTGATGTAGGTAAGGGTTAATTAATTGACTTAATTTATACCCTAACCTAATAAAGGCATTAAATCAACCTAATTATTCTTCATTAAACTAAATTAACTCACACATGGGGAATGGGATTAGGACTAGCAAACCTCCTTGACTTTTCTTAAATCAAATCAAACATGAAAATGAAATGACATTAAATAACTTTAGTTTATTTTAAATAATCTTATTTAGTTTAATTGTCCTTAGGACTTAGTTAGATTGAATGAAATCACATGCTTGTATTCTATTTCCTCCCAATCATGCTAAATATTATATGATATGATTCATGCATCCATCTATTTTAAAATTAATTTTTGTTTTGTATGTCAAATTGCATGTGTTGATTTAAATTAAAAATATATGTGGCTAGTGTCACTATTAAATCTCAAATATATTTGCAAAAGTTAATAAATGAATGAATATACATATATGTTATAAATTTAATTATATATACATAAGAAATGCAAGTGAATATAAATCTAGTGTATGAAATCAAGTCTCTTCCTTACATTCATTTGTTAATTTGCATAAGTAAGAATGTTAGCGGTATATTAGTCTGGAGATCATAGGGATGCACTGCTTTAAGTAGCCCTAAGGAGGTTCCTACCTCGTTCCCTTGGTGTAGAACAATCATGACATGCCTGCTTGATTTTATTCTTATGCATTTGGACATTGTAATTTAGATAGAGCTTTAATTCATTTACATAAAATAAATCAATTAAATCAAAATACAATTTTTGCATGGTTTTTTATTCTTTTAGTTATTTATACATCTATATGTATCTAAGAATAGCGGTATATTAGTCGGACATTCCAGGGCCTTACTTTAAGTAGCCCCAAGGAGGTTCCTACCTCATTCCCTTATTGCAGAACAGTAGTGACGTACTCACTTAAAACTTTTATACATGTGGATGTGTACTTAGCTAATGAATGAAAACTCTCTTTTTCTATTAAAAGGCATGCATTCATACTTTATTTATTTGGTTGAGTTGAGTAGTCATGTGATTTAAGGTTCTTTTCTTATACTTTTGCATAAGAATTTAGATAGAGCTTTAAATTAATATGATAAAATCATTCGATCAAATGAAATATTAATTCCAAATACATTTACTCACATTCATCATTTAAGTGTGTTAAGATACAAATTGCATGTATAGTTATGCTTAGGAATATACATGACGGAAAGAAATGAATAAAGATGTGTTATGTGATAGTAATTCATTCCAACTAACCTTAAGATGCTTTTTTTATTGAATGAGTTTATTTAAAGTGAACTTAAACTTAGGACTAATTAAAACATGCAATAAGCCATTCATTAAAGGGATTTGATTAATTAATTTTCTTTAGATGTGACTAAAGATAGGGATAAAAGAGAGTGATCCTCTCTTTCCTTCTCTTCATAACATTTAGTTGTTGTGTAGATCAAATGAAATAAAAAAAACATTAAGTAAAATTTGCAAATCGATTAAACTATTCAAAGTGACACCACCTTTTATGATTAAATGTCTTTCATACTTCAAAAATCTTAACTCTAAAGCCTAGCTAAGACATTCCACACATACATTATATTAAGTCTCCACTTTTAGCTTAATATTAGGGCAGTGCACGGTTTGATGTATGTTCTATTTTGTGATGTACTGTTATAAACTAGATATTAGGGTGTATGTGCATAGACTGGATGTTAGGTCATGATTAGCATAATCATATTTTATGCAAGAGATTATGCTTAAGGGGTACATAAAATAAATATAGATGTTTTGATGTGTTGGTTGCTTAACCCCTAAGCATAATCAACATTAGGACAGGTGGACTTGGCTACCCATGTGCAGGGTGCTAAGTACAAATCATTCATATAATTTCTTGGGTTGTATGGAGTGTTTAGCTAACAATTATTTTATAGGTATAGTTAGATTTACTTTTCCTATTTTTAATGTAATTTTGCATTAGGAATTAGGATTAGTGCTATGGTGGCTTAGGATAAACGTTGGTTACAATACCAATTCTTATGTATAATGCGATCCTATTGAACTTGCCCAACCAAATGAAAGAATGAAATGAAGGAAAGAAGGAGCTTTGAAGAGTTGAAGATCCCCAATACCTCTAATTCAATTGTTGTAATTGAATTGTAATTATTCTTTCATCACACTAGGATGTATAATGGTAGAGCCCGGCTACACACTTTTCTTTTTGGGTTGTACCGTGGTACCCAACCGCAATGGCCTTAGATTTTCTTTCCCTTTTTCATGTAATTTTTTGAATTAGGATTTGGAATGATTGTTATGGGGGATTAAGATGAACATTGGTCATAAGACTATGTCTTATGTACCATGTGAAGCCTTTAGAGCAAACCACATTACATCCATGTCAAAAGGAAGAAAGAACCAAATGAAGAAAGAAGAATGAGGAATGAAGGCCCTCATAATATGAATTCATTTTTGTAAATAATTCATTTAAAATCTGGGTTATATAAGGGTAGAGATCGACTACCCAATTTATTTTTGGGTTTGTACGGTGGAGCCCGACCACACTTGGCCTCTTATTCTTTTGCGTTAGCTTTATAAATTGATTGGTGTTTATTCAGCTTGTGCATTAAGATGACATATTTTCCTAGTTTCTTCCTTACTTTGATGTATGACCTGAATGACAATTAGGCTCTTAGAGGAAAATAAATTTTCTATCCAATTAATCAACTCAAAACTAAAATTAAATAACTTATAACCTCACTTAAAGCTTAGGTTATAAAATCAAGATAAAAAAATTAACAACCCCTTACTGGATGTTGTATTTTCTTTCTCACATCGTGCATAAAAAGCATATTATTTCACGGTTGATTTGGAGGGCTTCCACCCGTGCCAAGGAACTTGGCTTGACCTTTGAGAGCTATGGTGGAAACACACCTCTTTTCTTGCTAATTTTAGCCGATAATCTAATTTCTCATGCATTAAGCATATGAATCCCAAAGCTTGTATCAAATGAATTATCAAAAATAAAAATAAAATATAATAAAGTTTTGCATTAGATTTAGGTCATTAAATCATGCCCTACATGATTTAGTCTCTTAGGGAGTGTGTTTAAGGACTTAGTTTCTTTCTAAATAAACAACAACTTAGCTATCTTGCAAAAGCATATGACTTGCCTACATGTATTTAAAACTGTAAGAGGAGTTAGTTGGCAGCCACCCCCAGGCGATTGTAAGTCCAAATCGTCGGGTGGTTTATCCTCTCTTGTGGAGATAAACTAAATATCCATTTTAACCTTAAATTTAGGTCATGCTTTAGTCCTCACCAAAGCTCCCTAGATTTAAGTTCAGAGATTGCTACTTCCCTTTGTAGGCTGCGAGCATAAATCCTCGCCTCTTAGGCATTTCCACGATCTTATGTCATGGAATTGTAAGCCCTAGATTTCTAATAAAAATTCAACTCAAATAAATAATTCCCTTCAAACTTCAAAAATATAAAGCTCAACCATAGGATAGTTTTGGATGCTTACTAGGCTTCCTAGTATCATAAGCATCCCCTATTTATTCCCCTTTTGGATTCGATAATAACTCCCTCCTCTTGATCAATCCCACTTGATCTTCTAAAAATAAACCAATTGATTGATAATTCTATTTTTGAAATCTATGGAGACAACGATCATTTACCTTAGTCGAGAGTATTCCTAAGGAATATCATTCCTTAGAAAGTAATGAACTATGTGGGCTTTCCTCCATAGAGAACTTAACAAACCCGATTTAAAATAAACCCTGCTTTACTTTTCCATATAAAGTAGGGGAAACATCTCTAGTACATATGATGACCCATAGTCCTTAGGAGTTCTTATTGAGGTGATTAGGTCCATTGTAGGGTGGTGACTTCTATCTTTTGAGATAGTACACCTTCCCTCAATATCGTACCCGATCACCCTAATAAGAATATCTACGGATCTACGTGGTGTCCCAACAAGATGTTATATTTCTATTTTCATTTATCCTCTTTCCAAAGGAATAGATGAAGGTAGAAATATAAATATTTCATCACATATTCTCATTTGTCAAAATTATAAAATAATTTTGCATATGAGGAAAGAGTTATTTAAGCTTGTTGTAAGCTTGGAGGGCAATATGGGCTAAACTTAAGTTCCATTAATGATTTGAGGAAAACAACCATAATTGATTTCTTTACTTCTTTTACTCCTTTGTTGGCCAATGTGATTTGTTGCCCACAGTTGCAGGCTACTCTTCCTATCCTCTTAGGTCAATCAAGAAGCAAACATGGATGCTTGCTCTTGATTCCACTCATGCAAACTATTGCCTATCAGATGTCTTGCAGATTTTAGGAAGCTGGGAGCCAGTTAGAGCTTGTGGTGTTTAGTTTTGGATGTATGGGGGATACCACGCAGATCATAGGGGGTACTTATTGAAATGATTGGGTACAACATTGAGGTATGATGTACTATCTCAAAAGATAGAGGCAACACCCTTCAATGGACCTAATCACCTAATATGAACTTCTAAGGCATGATGGATCTTTGAATATACCAGAGATTTTTCCCCTGGTTCATATGGATGAATAAAGCAGGGTTTATATTAAACTGGATTCTAAAGTTCTCTATGGAAGCAAGCCTCCATAGTTAATTACATCTTAAGGAAGGTGAGTTCCTTAAAAATACTCTCGATTAAAGTAGGCAATTATTATCTCCAAAGATTTTAAGGGCCGACTATCAAAGGATTGAATATATTTGAAAAATCAATCAGGATAGATCAAATGGAGAGACTTATTTTGAAAGCCAAAGGAGATGAGTAGGGAATGCTCATAATACTAGGAAACTTAATGAACATTCCAATCTATTTTATGGTTGGGCTTTATTTATTTGAAATTGAAGAAATTTATATGTTTTGAGTTGAAATTTTATTAGATTACTAGGGCTTATAATCCATCAATACAAGGTTATAAAAGAGCTGAGGATTTATGCTTGTAGCCTGAAGGATACAGCTTCATCAGATTCTAAATTCAAGGAGCTTTAGCATAAGCTAAAGTGCAGCATAAATCTAAGTGAAGATGGGCATAAAGTTTTCCTCCACAAGAGAGGATAAACCACCCGACTGTTGGACTTATAACCATCTAGAGTGGTAGCCTGCTAACTCCTCCTATGATTTTAAAACCATGTAGTCTGGTCTTATGAATTACAAGATAGTTAGATTGTTATTGATTTAGAAAGAGACTAAAGTTCTTAAACCCACACCTTAAGAGACTAGAGCATGAGTGGTATGAATAATGACTTAATCTAATGTAAAATATTTTCAAATTTTATTTAATTTTGACACTTTATTTTGACAACTGCTTTAGGATTTTGATGTCTATATCATGGTGAAATAAGATTAATGGCTAAATCAATGAGAAAGAAGTGTTTTTCACCAAAAGGGATGCCCTCATAGGTCAAGCATTCCCCTATCGTGCAAGGATGGAAACCCTTATTTTCAAGAATGAAATGATATGATATGCATGTTGTGAGATATTCAATCATTCAGCTAAGGGGTTGCTAAATATTTTAATTATCTTATTTAATGCCTAGGATTTATGGTGAAGTTATGAATTATTTAAAACTTTAGTTATGAGTTTGTGGTGTTTATTTTTGAGATATGAGACACCATGCAGATCTTAGGGAGTACTTATTGAAGTGATCAGGTATGAAATTAAGGAATGATGCACTATCTAGAAAGATAGAAATCATCTCCTTATAATGGACCTAATCACAAAATAAGGAGTCCTAAGGTATGATGGGTCTTCAAATGTACTAGAGATATTTCCCCTACTTTACATGAAAAATTAAAGCAGGGTTTATTTTAAGCCGGGATCATTAAGTCCTTATGGAGGCAAGCCCCCATAGCTAATTACATCATAAAGAATGAAATCCCTTAGGAATACTCTCAATTAAAGTAAACAATTAGGGTTTACAAAGATTTTAAGGTTAAGACTATCAAATGATTAGTTATGTTTGAAAAATCAAATGGGATAGATCAAATGGAGAGACTTATTTTGGAAGCCAAAGGGATGAGTAAGGAATGCTTGTAATACTATGAAGCCTAGTGAAAATTTCAATCTATCATATTGTTGGGCTTTATATGTTCAAAATTGAAGAGATTGATTTTATTAAAGTTGATATTTTATTAGAAAGCTAGGACTTAAAATCCACCAACACAAGGTTATGAAAATACCTAAGAGGTGAGGATTTATGCTAGTAACCCGAAGGGAACATCAGCTTTGGATCCTAGATCTAGGGAGCTTTGGCATAAACTAAAGCACGACCTAAGTCTAAAGGAAGATGGGTGTATGGTTTATCTCTACAAGAGAGGATAAACCACCCGATTGCTAGTCTTACAACCGCTTGGAGTAGTCGCCATCTAATTCCTCCTATGATTCAAATCCATGTAATCTGGTCATATGAAATTGCAAGATAGTTGTGTTATTATTTATTTAGGAAGAAATTAGAGTCCTTAAACCCACTCTTTAAGAGACAAGAGCATGAGTGGTATGAATAATGACTTAGTCTAATGAAAAATCTTTTCAAATTTTAATTGATTTTGGACATTTCATTTTGAAAAAGGCTTTAGAATTTTTGTATGCCTAAACACATGATGAAATTGGATTATGGGCTAAATCAACGGGAAAGATGTGTTTTTCATCAAAGAAGAGACTCTCGAAGGTCAAGTCTTCCTCTATCGTGCAAGGATGAAAACCCTCTCTTAACAAGAGTGACATTAAGCATACAACATTTAGCTAAGGGATTCTTAATTCTTTTAATTATCTTGATTTAACTCCTAGGATTTATGTGAGGTTTTGAATTATTTAAAAATTTAATTATGAGTTATAGTTGGGTAAATGATTTATTTTTTTCTAAGAGCCTAATTGGATCTAGGCCACACATTAAACCATCATTCATAAAGAAACTATGAAAAGGCATGCCATTTATATTGCATAATTTAATCAAAACATAAATCAATTTTATAGATCTAATGCAAAAGAATAAAAGATCGGTCGTCGTATTCAACAAAAGAGAAATGGGTTGCCGATCTCTACCCTTATACAACATAAAAAATGAAATAATAATTACAATTTATAAATGATAAATGCTATGGAGAGGGGTCTTCAAGTCTTCAAGTCTTCATGTCTGCTTCATTTATTCATATCTTTTCTTTTTTGATTTGGTAGGCGTCAAGGCATCACATGGCACCCTAAAACTAAGCCTTCTGGCCAAAGCTCATCTTTATTCACCTATAACACTAATTATAATTCCTAATTATAAAATTATATTAAGAATAGGTAAAGTAAATCTAACTATACCTACAAAATAAGTGTTAGCTAAACATACATACCACCCAAGCAATTTTATTTATAATTTGGACTTAGCACCCTGTATATGGGTAACCAATCCCACTTGTCCTAACTTGGATTATGTTTAGGGGCTCAATCAACATGTAAAGAGAGCGTTTATATTTATTTTCAGTGGCCCTTTAAGCATAATCCCCTACAAAAAATACGATTAAGCTAATCACGACCTACCATCCAGTCTACGAGACATACACCCTAACATTCAGTCTAAAATATTACATCACAAAATAAAACATACATTAAACCAAGCATTTCCCTAACATAAGGCTAGAAGTGGTGGTTTAATCTAATGTGTGTGTGTGTTAATACTTATGTGGTATGTCCTAACTAGGCTTTAGAGTTAAGATTTTCTAAGTGTAGAAAGATTCAATTTAAAGGGTGGTTTCAATTCAAGTGCTTTAATTGATTTGCAAGTTTTAATATGTGTTTTATTTTATTTCATGTGACTTATACTTAGTAACTAAATGTTATAAAGAGAAGAAAAGAGGTTGCCCTCTTTCATCACGACCCTAAGCACTTTCTAAAGCATGTTAATTTGATTTAGTTCTCTTTAGTGAATGACTTATTACATATTTTAAATTAATCCAAAGTTTAGGTTCACCTTAAATGATTGCATTCTACATGAAAGGCTTCTTAAGATTAATTTGAGCGAACCACTAACACATGACATACATCTCATTATTCTTTTCCATCCATGTAGTATGCATATGATTGAATCCTAAGTATAATTATACATGAAATATCTTTCTTTTAGTACACTTTAAATGAAAGATACATATGTGTATTTTGTAGAAAATGGGATTCTCACTCATTAGCTAAATGTACATTCAAGTGTATAAAAGTTTTAAGCAATTACTTTGCCATCATTAACCAGGGGAGTGAGGTAACGACCTCCTTGGGGCTACTTAAAGCCTCGCATCCCCGGAATGTCCAGACTAGCTATTCTTGAATACATATGAATTTACAAATGACTACAAGAATGGAAAATCATGCAAAAGTTATATTTCTTTCAATTGAATTATTAATACATGTGTGCTAAAGTTGAAAAAGGAGATTTTCATTCATTAGATAAATGCGCATACAAGTATATAAAAGTTTTAAGCAGATATTTCACCATTGTTAACCAGGGGAGTGAGGTAAAGGCCTCCTTGGGGCTACTTAAAGTCTCACATCCTTGAAATATCCAAACTAGATATACCCACTATTTTTGAATACACATGAATGTACAAATGACTACGAGAATAAAAAATCATGCAAGAGTTGAATTTCTTTCAATTTAATTATTAATACATGTGAGCTAAAGTTCTTTCTAAATATTAACATAGAAATATATAGGAATGACTTCAAACAAATGTTCTGTCCTTTTCAAATGGGCTATACACTTGTTAACATTCAAACTTTATGTAAATCCATATAGATTAAAGAAAGAGAACTCCATATCACATGTTCTAAGCCATAGACACATGCAAGCTTATAGACATTTATAACAATTATCATTCCAAATATTATAGTTGACTTATAAACTTTTGAAAGTAACTTTGATTTAAAAGTGATAATAGCCACACATATTAAAAATTTAATTCAACACATGCGAACATAACATAAGGAAAATTCATTTAAATTTAAATAATTTGAAAATATGAATGCATGAAATCACATGACACACATCATTTAATTTGATTGGAAAGGAATAATAAGACATAGAACATATGTTTCATTCAATCAAAATAATTCCTAAAGATAATCACCTCAAATAGAAGCATTTAAAGAAAACCAACACTTTTTAATCATCATTTTAAGTTTACATTTCATTTTGATTTAAAGAAATGAGGGAAAGTTTGCTGATCTTAATCCATTCTCATGTTTGTGATTTAATTTGGTTTAATGAAAAGGTAATTAGGAGAATTTTATGAGTTAATTAAGTCATCTTTATGCTTTAAGTACATTAATTAACCTTTACATATATCACCTTAACATAACTAATCAAATAATTATGAGCCAACATGAAATGCATAAAATAAATTTGCAATCCTAAAAAATGAAATGCAATTTGGCTTATAATTAATGATTAATTAAATTAAGAGATTTAATTAAGTACACTTATGATTTTCTTGCACATATGAGCTAACCATAATTTCCTTAAATGACCTTAGACTATTAAACACCTGAAGACCTACCCCTCAATTAAGTAATTAGGATATGATGTGTTTCAAATTTTAATTATATTAATGAGATCATTATTTAGTAAATCATTCAATTAATTGCTTGAATTAATTAATTAATTATCCAAATGAACTAGACTTAGGGAACCAATTAAGGAATGGTTCCCATTTTTTTTATCTTAGCTCTCTGATATTAATTGAAAAGTTTTAGAATCATCTTTATCAATTCTTATAATATTTATAATTTTATTTAATTTATTTTACTAAAATAGGCATTCTGAACTTTAAAATTTAATATCTCCCAATGCAGAAATCCTTTTGGCTTGAAATTTTTATAGTAAGTAGATTTTAAGCCTAGTTTTAATCTTAGAACATTTTAAGTCAATTTGATTTGTATTTTGAGAGTAATTGATGAAATTTTTTTCACTAAACTCAAATTAAGCTCAAAATGTTTAGTGAAATTTGAGGATTTTAGGTTTATTAGATTCCTCTCACAAAGGCGAATCCAACGAGCCATTATTTACAAATTTTGGTTAAGTATTTTATTTTTTTATAAATTTTTAAAGTTCCAGGTAATTTTATTAATTTTTAAAAGCCAAAAATCTAGAATTTTCTATTTATCCCACGTAGCGTTGATTGGGCGTGCGGTGCCACTTGCCGACCGCGGATTGGATTCGCGGTTCCTCATGGCCATAATGAGCAGGAACACACATTTTGCATGGATCAGATCGGATCATATGATCATAGATCCAATGGTCCAAATTGATCCACACGATCCAGGGGATAAATATGAGTAGATCTAGCATGAAATCACAGCCGCCCCTTTCTTTGAATGGGAAATCAGATGGCTGCTGCTCTTCTTCTCTGAAACTAGTGAAGCAAAGCTCAAAAAATAGTAAAAATGAATGGAAAAATGGTTTTGGGCTCGATACCTGCTGATCTTCATCGAAAAACACCTAAAATGTATGGGGATTACATAAAATGAAGAATGCAAGGAAAATCTATGGGAAAAAATACTAAAACCAAGCACACATTGAAGCAAACCAAGGCTCCTAAGGTAGGCAACAGTTCTTGAAAATTACCTCATCGAGGATGATTTCGACTGCGGTGTTGATCCTAGTAAGCTCTAGATGCAAGAAGAAGCTTTGGGATAGACCTAGGCTCTTGCTTCCCTTTAGAATGATGTATCAACCAAGAGTCATCGCTTGCTCATCAAAAAACACTTGATTTTTGGTGGCTTTAGCTCGAAGGAAGTAGGGGGATGAATGTTAGTTGCTTGGGGAGCTCTTGGAGAGTGAAATAAGTGCAGAATCAATTCTTCTCCAACCTCTATTCCATTGTGTCTGGTTTTGGCCAAAAATCACCTCTAATGGTGATTTTTGGATCCTAATGGATGTCCTATGGCTTGGGGTGGTTAGGAATGGCAGGGAATCATTCTAAGTGGCTTCACTTGAGCGGAGGAATGTGTGAGAAAGTATCCAAGGTAAGGGGAGTGGGAGTCCTTGCTTGCCAAGTGTTCGAATGGGGGAGGTGAGGTGAATTAACCCCCTCCCCCATGATTCATGGCTGACCCAACCACCTCTTGGGTCAGGTTGGTTAGTGTCCTTGGAGCCTAGGTGGACCAATGGATGAGTGCTAAGTGGCCAAGGAAGAGAAATGATCATTTACATGGGTGTTTTGTCTTATGTGATACTACTAGCCTAATGGTAGAGTGGTAATTTGGCATTGAATTTAATTTGGGCAAATTTAAAATGAGTTAAAAGTGAGTTGGATCAAATTTTATGCCATTTAGAGTTCATTAGGCTTAATTTGACTCAATTTAACCCATTTAGGTTAAATTGGGCAAATTGGGTTAAATTTGGTTAGGACCAATTGGCCAAATTAGGTCAAACCAAGGGCTGGGTCAAGTTCATATGACCATTTGGAGTATATTGGTATCTTTGATTTGGTTTAATTTGGTTTAGATTTGATTTTGGTTCATTTGAGTTAATTTGGGTCAAATGGGTCAAGTTGACCAATTTGACCCAATTAGCTTGGGTTATGGCTTGGTTTGGGTTTTGTTGATCATTTGGAATGTGTTGTGAGCTTTGGTTAAGTTCAATTTGGATTTGATTGGGTTTTAAGTTGGCTTGACCCTTTAGGTAAAGTTGGGTTCAATAGGTCAAGAGGGCCAATTGGGTTTAGTTTGGCTTAATTGGAGGTCAATTCATGTTCAAATGTTAGTTTTGGATTGATTTGACTCATTGGTTTTGATGGAATAATTTGGCTAGTTTAGGTTCATATGGCTTAAAGCGTTGACTTGGTCAAAAGGCTAGGTTGACTTGATTTGACCTAAGTTATGATAATTGATGAACCTAAGATGATTAGCAATTATGTCATGAAGTTTGGATTGGATTAATTCACTTTGATTTGGATTGAATTGGGTTTTGGTTCATGTAGGTCAAATTGGCCACTTTGGGTCAAGTAAGCCAATTGGGTTTAGTTGGCTTAATTTTGTGTTGAGATTGATTTAGTTGAGTTTATATATGAATTTTGGATTGATATATAAATTCAATTGCAATTGCTTTAGTTTCAATTGAGTTTTAGTTCATTTGAAAATTTCAAGTCAAATGAGCTAAGTTGGGTTTGACTTGGGTTAATTTTAGTTTAGCTTGATGATTGTAGATTCCATTTATATTTGGATAGGTAATTGAAGGAATGAATAATTTGTGAGAAAATCAATTTAATTTGGTTTCATTTAGATGGGATTTTGGCTAAGTCCATGAAATTGGCTTAAGGGTTCGGATTTAGATTTGATTTGATTTGGATTTAGGTTTGGATCATGATTTGAAGTTGAGTTTGAGTTTGAATTTGATAAATTGATTGAAGGGTTGAATTGATCTTTGAGAAAATCAATTGAATTTGGATTTGGTTAAGGCTAAGTCCATAAGATAAATCATAGGGCTAGGAAGGATTTTGATTTTGGATTTAATGACGGGCTTCAATCATTTGGTTTGGATTTGAATTGAATTTAAGAAGGTGTACATGGATTGGATTTATGTTATAGGGTTGGTGGTTTTTCTAAGTCCCTAAGGCATGGCCTAATCTTATGATTAACCCTTCTAAGTCGATAGGCTTAGCTTAAGTGTTCACCTAATCTCTAGAAGTGTCTTATGACTATAGAAATCTCAATTTATAGAGGACTCCTAAGTCTAAGAAGAGAAGGTTGAGAAGTCACTCCAAAAGTAAGGTCAATAAAAGGACCCCCAATATATGTGGTGTAACTAGTAAGGCATATCGCACGTATTGGCATTGACTGAGATGATCAACAACATCCAAAGGATTGCAAGCATTAGCAAAAATGATCTATACCTAAACCCAAAGGTAGATAGAATCACGATCTTAGTGCAATGCAGCTCTGCTTATGCCAAGGGCATAAGAGAGGCAGAAGGAATCCGTTGGGGATTGAGTACATTAATCTTCCACTAGGGAAGTAGGTTCAAGCTATTCACTGGGTATATAGATTTGAGTATGATTGTGAATATGATTTATGGAAAAAAGATCCGCTGGGGATAAGAATCTATAATTTATCGGGGATCAAGATCAAATTAATTTTAATTTATTTTATTTTAATTGATCTGGCAGCATATCAGCTTAGGATATGGGTATGTGAACCTTCCACTAGGGAAGCAGGTTCAGGTTATCCGCTAGGGATGAGAATTTGATTTCAAATTTGATTTATTTGGAGGTTTATATTTTAAGGATAAAAGTTTGATTGGATTTATTTGATTTAAACTCTAATGGGGAGGTAAATTTAATTTGTTATGGCTCCATTAGGGAGAATGGTTCTGGTTGGAGGGCATATCCACTAGGGATGTACACTCGGTTAGATTTATTTGATTTAGATTTAGGCTCCACTACGAAGGAAAATTTGATTTGTGCTTCACTGGGGAAAAGTTTGGTTTGTCTGATATGTTTGATTTGACCTCACTAGGGAGGTTGATTTTGAATTTGGTTTGTTGTGGTCCCTGTCGATGTATGATGGACCCACTGAGAAGATATGTCTCTTAACAGTCCTAGATTTATAAATCCAAAGAAGTAGTCCACCTACCATAGGGTAGGACTATTCAACCTATGGGTTGCCTTTTGGTGTGCGACTATGCTAGGAAGAATGCATAGCAGACTTACGTATTCCAAAGTAGGGAAAAGCTACTAGGGTGATCTGTTGGATGCACAATAAATTGAACCCTAAAATGATTTCTGAGAGAGTGCTACTTGGGATCTTACCTCAACTCAAGGGCAATCAAAATTAATTTCATTTTAATTTTATTTGATTTGATTTGATTTAGTGTGTTATGTTGTGGACCTTGTTGGTGTGCGATGGACCCACTAAAAGGGGCTATATCGGCCTTGACCTATATCATATTTACTGGACCAAAGGGGTAGTTTACCAGCCATAAGGTAGGACTATCCAACCTAAGGGTTGCCTTTAGGTGTGCAATGACTATGCTAGGAAGGAAGCATAGTAGACTTACATCTTCCAATGTGGGGAACAACCACTAGGCTAACCTGTTCATGGCACAACAAATCAAACTTGACCTAAGGTGACTACTGAGTGAGTGCCGATGAGGACTTATGTTAGCTCAAGGGTAGTCAGGATTAATTTCATTTTAATTTGGTGGACCCTATCAGTGTGTGATGGATCACACTAAGAAGGGGCTATGTCGGCCTTGGCCTATCTCAGATTTATCGATCCATAGGGGTAGTCTACTAACCAAAGGGTGTGACTATCTAACCTAACGGGTGCCTTTCAGTGTGCAATAGTTGTGCTAGGAAGAATGTATAGTAGACTTACATCTTCGCAGGACCGTCGGGTGACCCATTGATATGACAGATCAAATCATACGCCGTCAGTGTGCAATGGTCATGTTGGAAAGAATGCTTAGCAGACTTACATCTTCCAAAGCAAGAATGACCGTCAGAGTGATCTGTCATTGGCATAATAAGTTGAACCTTACTTAAGGGTGCTTGCTGAGATAGTGCTACTAAGGACTTATCTCAACTCAAAAGTAGTCAGGCGATTCCTATAGGGAGTTTTGCTGGGATGCCTGCTTGAGAAAGGTGTCACTAGGGGAGTTAATTCCTAATCCATAAGCAAATATATATTATGTTTATTTATTATCATGGACCCTGTTGGTGTGTGAGGGACCACACTAAGAAGGGGTTATGTCAGCCTTGACCTATCTCAGATTTACTGGACCAAGGGAGAATCTGTGCATCTGTAGAATAAAATCTCTAATTATATGGGTGGTTATTAGGAAAGGGAGACTATCCAATGAAAAAGTAACCCTGGTAGTGTGTTAATGGAGTCACAAAGGATGTGATCCAAATAGAGTGCCTAGAGGGGAGGTGCCACTAGGGGCATTATCCTAATCCCTAAAGAAAAAAATGTCTGTAGGTATATGATGGCCAACTCAAGGAGAAAGTGTAGCAGACTTACATCTGCCAAGAGTGGTGCATTCACCAGGTGTGTCACTGTCAGTATAGGGAACACCAACCAATCTAAGGTGCTCGTCGGTGTGTGACAATTAGTTTAGAAAGAAGGCGTGTAGACTTACATCTCCCTAAAGCAGAACTGATTGTCGGGATAGTTTGTCTTTTGCTCAACAGGTGCTATCCGACCTAAGGCTACTCGTTGGTGAGCAATGACTGTACTTAAGAAGAAAGTGTAGCAGACTTATATATTCCAAAGTAAGGATCTACTGCTGGCGTTGATGGCATAATAGATCAACCCGACCTAAGGGTGACTACTAAGTAGGGAGCCATAAAGAAGGATTGGACCCTAACTTGTAGTAGTCATGAGAAAAGGAGCCATTGAGGGACTTACCTAATCCTCTACTTGATCATGTTAGTTCACGATGGCTAGTTTAAGAAGAAGGTGTAGCAGAATTACATCTTCTTAAATGAAGCCAACGTGACGGTAGCTTATTGACTGAGTAGTAAGACCTACCATGTTGACAAGGCGTTCATCTGTGTGCAACAGTCAAATTAGAAAATAAAGCATAACAGAGTTACATCTTCCTGAATGAGGGACCACTAGGGTGACGCACTAGCAGGGTAACATATCATCCTGACTTAGAGTAGTTAATGAGTGAGTAGCGCAGGGGGCATTATCCCACATCAAACTAGCCTGAGATGAAAGATGTGTATTTGTTTATGTGTTTGTATGATGTTTATGTTTGTGTTGTGTTGATGAAGGATAAAATGCCTCTTGAGTTCTCTTACACCTACCCTAAACACATCGTGACAAATTCACAAACAAGCAAATAATGCTTAAAATGAAGAGAAGATTTGATGAATGGAAAAATAGAATTTTTATTGATGATAACCGTTTTCAAATATAGTTTTCAAGAATAATATTTCCTTAACTAAATCCCATTTATTGGAGGCATCGGGTGCTTTCCATTATGGTTTATCAACTGATATGATCCTCATTAGTAGGCCTTTTTTATGACAAAAGGGCCATCCCAAGTGGGTTCAAACTTGCCTCCCATCTTGCGATGGGCAACAATCGGTCTCCTTTGAACTAAAATAAGCTCTCCTACTTGAAAAGCTCTAAGGCAGACCAGTTTATTGTGAGCTTGAATCATTTTAGATTTGTACAACTTAAGGTTCTAGCATGCCCGTAGGCATCTCTCCTCCAAACCTTTGAGCTCTTCCAACCACAATCTGGCAGTCTGGTCTATGGTGATCTTGCTACTCACAACTATCCTTAGTGATGGTAGTTAGACCTCTAATGGTAGGATAGCTTTGGACCCATACACTAAGGAGAAAGGGGGTAGGTTATGTTAGAGTTATATATATGGTGTGGTAGGCCCACAAGGCTTCAACTAACTGCTCATGCCATTATTTTTTGTTGTCATCGAGCATCTTCTATAATATTTTGATGAGAGTTTTGTTGAAGGCTTCTGCCAAGCCATTTGCCCTCGGGTATTAGATGGTAGAGTATCTTCACTCTATGCTGTGTCTTCGGGCAAAGTTGTTGATCTTAGTGCTCTTGAATGCAGGCAGTACTATTATCGATATAATTCATCTAGGCACCCCGAACCTATATACGATATAGTTCCTGTAAAACTATAGCGCATGCTAAGCAGTGATCTCTTTGAGTGGGATTGCCTCTGCCCATATAGAAAAGTAGTTGGTGGCAGCTAGGATGAACCGATGACCCTTGGAAGAAGGAGGGTCAATCAGACCCACTATATCGGTACCCCAACATTTGAATGGCGAGGCCAATGTAGGGTATAAATATTGTATGGTTGGTGTAGGACCACACCATGTATCTGGCATTTGTGGCATCTTCTAGCTACCATGCAATCTGTAATCATTGCAGGCCAGTAGCTTCCTAGTCTTTTGATCTTGGCTTTCATCTTCAGACCAGATTTGGGGGCTCCACATAGACCTGAGTGTACCTCGATCATGGTTTTATGGGCTTCATGTTTATCTAAACAACATAACCACATATGATTAAAAGATCACCGATACAATGTGCCCTCTATGAGAGTGTAGCAAAGGGCTTTCTGCTTCACCTGTTGTGTTAATGACTTCTCTTGAGATAGTTTACCTCTATTTAAGTAATCTATGAATGATTTCATCCAATCTGACTCGTCATTCTTTTTGGCAATGATAATCTCCCCTTCAGGAGAGAGTCTCTCAATGAGTTCAATATCAATAAGGGATGAGACTTGTCTATTTTAGACCTTTATTGATAAGGAATCATCTTCCAGACCTGCCAACTCCTTGGCAAGTTTGGTTAAAGCATTTGCTATGGTATTTTCTCCTCGAAGAATCTTATAAATGGTAACCTATGAGATTTGGGCCAACAGCTCCATGGTGTACTTCTGGTAGTGATGGAGCTTAGGCTTAAGAATTTTGTAGGACCCAGTAATTTGGTTGATGACTAACTAAGAATCCCTAAAGATGTTGATGTTCTAGATGCATAACGTGATTGCTAACTCTAGACTGGTAATCAAAGCCTCATATTCGGCTTCGTTGTTGGTGCATAGATTGAACATGTGATATAAGAATCTCATCACATGGCTTGTGGAGAACTATTCCTACCCTAGGATAGTAGATTGTGGTTCTTCTCCTCTTTGAGAAGCGCACCATCAAAGTACATCTCGGTGGTGAATGCTAGTGTCCCCTAAGTTCATAATTTGTTCATGGTCATCACTAAATGGAGAGTCGGAAGGTGTCATGCTAAGAAATCTATAGTGCTTATCCTTTCACTGCATGGAGGGATATGAAAGTAATATCAAACTGTGATAAAATCATGGACCAACATTCCAACCATCCAGATAACGTCAGCCGTGTTATGAGATATTGCAGTGGATTGATCCTAGAGATCAAGTTTACCTTATGAGAAAGTATGTAGTGTCGTAGCTTTTTGGGAAAGATTAAAGGCAATGCTTCTCAATAGGTGGATAGTTTGCTTAGGGATTAGGCGATGGAGTAGTAGAGTGTTCTCCTTCCCTTAGATTGGTGTGGCCAACAAAGTGCAAAGATAGTCATCTAATGCCGGAGTGTAGAGGATCAATGGTTTGCACGGGATAGCTACTAAATTGGTGGCATCGGATAGTGCTTGATGTCTTCGAAGGCATGCTGACACTTGTCATCCCACTTAAACTTGGCATCCATTTTAATAAGTTCTAAAAATGGATAACACTTTCTTCATAGGTTGGATAGGAAGCATCTTAAATATGACTATCGCCCTTGAAATGATCTGAGTTGAGTTAGACTTTTAGGGGGTGGCATTTCTAATATCACTTTAATCTTCTACAGATCCATCTTTATTCCCAGGTATCGAACAACAAACCCAAGGAACTTCTTTGAGGCTACTCCAAATGCACACTTCAAGAGGTTCATTTTAAGGTTAAATTTTTCCGTTTGAAAACTCTCAAGTAAAAAAAAGATGGTATTCTTTTTCTTTACTTTTGACAATGAGATCATCGACATAACACTTGACTTAATGATGAATGAGTTTATCAAAGACTCGAGTCATGGCCCACTGGTAGGTAACACCGGCATTTTTAAGGCCTAAAGGCATGACCTTATAGCTAAAGATTTTGATCGGGTTCAAAAAGTAGTGTTCTTCTCATCTTTAGGGGCCATCTTTATTTGGTTATATTTAGATGAGCCATCAATGAAGGAGAAAACTACATGAGATGAGGCAATGTCCACCATCAGTTCTGCTATTGATAGTGGAAATTCAACTTTTGGACATGCCTTATTTAAGTCTCTAAAATCGAGGCAAATATGAATTTGGCCATTCTTCTTCTTAACTGGATTTCTTCCCTGATAAAACTAGCATCGATCAATTTCTTGACTTCATAAATGACCTATTGTTCAATGTCTAATCACATGCATCTATGAGCTTGCTTGATAGGGTTAGTGTTAGGTTATATTGTTAGTTTGTGGACTACCATGTCAGGAGATAAACCAACATTTTTTTGTAACTCCAAGTGAAGCAGTCTTTAAACTTAGTCAATAGCCTAACTAAGTCATTGGTTTCAATTTCATTCAATAAAGAACTGATGTATGTTGGACGTGGATTATCTTTAGTTCCTAAGTTGATTTCTTTGAGCTCATCGATGGTTGACCTAATCTCCTCTTCGGACTTTGGTGGTGTATCTTTGACTTAAAACTCATATGGATCATCTGAAGTTTCTAAACACTCCTCAGAGTTAATTTGATTTGAAAAGAATCTATCTGACTCCAAATGGTTGGTGATGACTAAGTAGTAATCATCATCATTGACTGGACCCACTATATGTCACGGTCTTGATTGAGAATATCATTTGTTGTCCCATGAAGTGTCGACGTGTTTAGACCAAGTATATGGGATTATTCCTTTCTTCACTAGATTAAGAACACAAGATGAGTACCAATCAAAATGCAATTGTATTAAATCTCTATAATAATCATCCTCAAGTTCTACATCAACTTCCTGACTTGAGGATGATGCTCCCAAAAAGAACCTCTGTAGCTTCACATCTGTGGAAGAACTAGGAGCTTCATTAACTACCAAACCCTTAACTTTTTGAGATGAAAGTGGGGTTAGAGCTATGGTTCCCAACTGCTTCCTAATAGCTTCACACATAAATTGGGATATGCTAATGCTTTACTTGGAGATCCGATCTTCATCCTTTGTTAACGCTTATGCATGGGGATCTGTCTAGGCTGATGTACTAACCATATAAGACCCATCCTATGAACTAGATTCCAAGTCATATGGATAGTAGGTGTACTCTTAGTGGCGGACATATCTCTGGGTGGCTAATAAGGAGGTCTTTTCCTCCCAGATCTCTCTTCCTCACTCATGGAGGTGTGTCATCCTATATGTTGAATGGGTAACAAATGGGTGGAATCTAATGTTGGGCTCTATTTCCTCCCCTGAGTCTATGTCTCGCTCCCTCTTTTTCTCAATCTTGCCATCCTTTTCTTTTTTTTTCTTTTTTTTTTTAATTTCTTTTTCCTTTTTTTTTTCTTTTGCTTTTCTTTATTTTTCTTCTTTTATAATGTGGGGATTTTGACTGAGCTCGTGAGAATAGACCTTTTGATTTTGAGGGAGGTAGTAGGCTGCATTCTCATAAATCCCAACCTCATGAATTGAAAATGGTTTGAGATCTCCTTTGATGTAGTACTCGATCTCACCTCTCATGAACTTGAGGCACTGATGTAGAGAGGATGAAACTATGTTGTTCTCATGTATCAATGATCTCCCTAACAAAGCATTGAAAGATGTATCTGAGACTATAATGTTGAACTTGGCTTCAGTCTTCCACTCATCTACCTCCAACGACAACACTATGGAGCCTAAAGCCCTCTCACCTTGCTCATTGAATCCTCTTAACATCATCCTTTCTGAACTGAGTTTGGAGATGTCGATCCTCAAGTAGACAAGGGTTTTAGACTCATAATATTGATTGATGCACCAGGGTCAACCAACACTCTTGATAACCTGAATCTGCCCATATCCACTATGATGTAGAGGGGACGGTTGTGTCTGATCATCCCTAAAAGTAGGTCTTCATTGTTGAATGTGACTCATGGGACATCCTTTGAATAGTGAGCCTCCTCTCCAATAGTAGTCAACTGAGCTAAGCAAATCTCAGGATCAAGTAGAGCCTTGATTAGAGATTCCTTAGCTCTTTGGATAAGATGAGGGCGTGTGGTGTTTATTTTTTGGATGTGGAACACCACGCAGATCTTAGGGGGTACTTATTGAAGTGATCGGGTATGACATTAAGGAATGATGCACTATATCGAAAGATAGAAATCACCACCTTATAATGGACCTAATCACCTAATAAGGACTCCTAAGGCAAGATGGGTCTTAATATACGATCTTTCCCTACTTTACATGGAAAAGTTTATTTTAAGCTAGGTTTATTAAGTTCCCATGGAAAGCCCCATAGTTAATTACATCTAAGAGATGGAATCCCTCAGAATACTCTCGATTAAAGTAGAAATTAAGGTCTCCAAAGATTTCAAAGGCTAAATCAAAGGATTGGTTGTATTTGGAAATTCAAGTGAGAAAACTAGAGAGATCAGAACTCCTTCTATGCTTTAAAATCATGTAGTCTTGATTTTGGATTAATTAGGCTTTATTTTATAGAAAGAGAAAATCTTTTAAATCCTTTTAAGAGACTATAGCTAGTGGTATGAACAATGACAGTCTAATGAAAATCTTATCAAATTTTATTTTATTTTGACTCTTCATTTTGATAAAGGCTATAGGATTACTTATACTAAATTCATGATGAAAATATTATGGGTTAAATATGGGAAAAGTGTTTTCACCAGAGGAGACTCTAAACTTCAACCTTCCAGTGCAGAATAGGAACCCTCTCTTGGTAAGAGTGAAATAATGATGCATATTGTTGACATTCAACATTGATTTATGGGGTTGTTGAATCTTTAATTATCTTATTTAATGCCTAATTATGTGAGATTATGAATTATAAAATTTTTAGTTATGAGTGATTAATTGGGTAAAAATTTATTTTCCTAAGAGCCTAATGTTATCAGGCCACACATTCAAAAATCAAACATTGAAGAAACTAAGAAAAACATGCCATTTTTATTGTACAAATTAAACACAACATCAAATAATTTTATAACACTAGCGCAAAGAATAAAATGCCAATCTGCCGTGCCACCATACCAGAAAGAAAAATGGGTCTACCCTTATATAAGTACTTAAAAGAATAATTACAATTTACAAATGAATGCTATGGGGTCTTCAAATCTTCATGTCTTCATCTCTTCTTCATTTCCTCCATGTCTTTGCTCCTTTGATGTGGTAGGCTTCAAGGCATCACATGGCATCCTGGCCAAGCCTTTGGGTGCTCATCAAATCTCCCATAACACTAATCCTAATTCCTAAAGTAAAATTACATTAAAAATAGGAAAAGTAAATTTAACTACACCTACAAAATAAGTGTTAGCTAAACACACATACAATCCCATGCAATTATATTTATAATTTAGACTTAGCACCCTGCACATGGGTAACCAAGCCCACATGTCCTAACTTGGATTATGCTTAGGGGCTTAAGCAACATGCAAAGAGAGCATTTATATTTATTTTTCTAGGCCCCTTAAGCATAATATTTTGCAAAAAATATGATTAGGATAATCACGGCCTACCATCAAGTCTATGAAATATACACCCTAACATCTAGTCTAAAATAATACATCATAATAAAACATACATTACACCATGCACCGTCCTAACATAAAGCTAGAAGTGGTGACTTAATCTAATGTGTGTGTATTAAGGCTTGTGTGGTATGTCATAACTAGGCATTAAGGTTAAGATCTTCTAAGTGTGAAAGGATGTTTAGTCATAAGAGGTTGATTTCACTTTAGGTGGTTTAGTTGATTTGAGAATTTTACTTAGTGTTTTCTTTTGTTTGATATGCCTTACACTTAGCAACTAAGTGTTGTAAAGAGAAGAAAAGAGGTTGTCCTCTTTCATCCCTACCCTAAGCCACTTTCTAAAGCATGTTAATTTTATTTAGTTCTCTTTAGTGAATGACTTATTACACATTTTAAATTAATCCTAAGTTTAGGTTCAATTTAAATAATCCTATCCAATATGAAAGGCATCGTAAGATTAACTTAACTGAATTACTATCATATGACATATATTAAACCATTCCTTTCCATCACACATAACATGCATGTGATTAAATCTAAGTGTATCTATACATGTAACATGTTTTAGCACACTTAAATGATGAATGCATGTGTACATTTGAAATTTATATATTTTCATTTGATTGAACTATTTCATCATATTAATTTAAAGCTCTATCCAAATTCTTATACACAAATACATAAGGATGAAGTTAAATGAGTATGTGCCATTGTTAAACTGGGGAAGTGAGGTAATCAAATGACCTCCTTGGTGCTCACTAAAGCCTTGTATTCCTAAGATGTTCAGACTATATACCCATTTGTATTCAAACATATGTAAATTTATATATATGAATGTAGGGAAGGAAGCTTCCAACTATATGACTAGTTAATTCAATCATTTAACCAATAATGAATGCATGCAATTTTAGTAGAAAGGAGAGATTTTCATCCTTTAGCCATATATGCACACATATGTACAGAGAAATGAGCAAGTGCATGCCTTTGTTAACCAGGTAAGTGAGATAATCAAATGACCTCCTTGGGGCTAGCTAAAGCCTCATATTCTCGGGATGTCCAGACTATATACTTTCTATTTCACTACATATGAATGTATATGTAAACAAGAGGAAGAAAATCATGCAAAAATTGTATTTTTATTTGATTAAAACATTTATGTATATGAAACAAAGTCCCATCCAAATTCTGAGGTAAAAATACATGTAAATGAAATCAAATAAGTACGTGTCATTGTTAACCAGGAAGTGAGGTTATCAAATGACCTCCTTGGGGCTAGCTAAAGCATCGTATTCCCGGGTTGTCCAGGCTATATACTTGTTAACATTAAAATACATATAAAACAACACATGAATTAAGGAAAAGAAAGCTTTACTTCACATACCTAAGCTATAAGCACATGCAAACCTATATGTAATCATAACTACTATCACTCTAATCAATGTAGTTGATTTATAAACTTTGGAAAAATAATTTGGATTTATTAGTGATACTAGCCACACATATATTAAGTTAAGTTAACATACAAGTGTAACATAAAGAAATTTCATTTTATTTAATTAATTTTGAAAAGAGATGGATGCATGGAATTAAATGACATACAACATTTAACATGATTGGAAAGGAATACTAAATATAAGCATATAATCTCATTCAACCAAACTAATTCTTAAGGATAATCACATTAAACAAAAAAGCATTTAAAGGAAATCAAAGCTTCTTAATACCATCTTTCATTTTATGTTTTAACTTGATTTAATGAAATGAGGGAAAGTTGATCCTAATCCATTCCCATGTTTGTGGTTTAATTTAATTTAATGAAAAAGCTAATTAGGTATTTTTTATGGGTTAATTAGGTTGTAGTATGAGTTAAGTTCATTAATTAACCCTTACTTATGTTACCTTAAAGTAATTAACTAATTAATTATGAGCCAATATGATATGCACATGAATTGGAATTTAAATCATCAATGTCTCTAAGAAATAAATGGCCTAATGCAATTGGCTCATAATTAATAGTTAATTAAGTTAAGGAACATAATTAAGTACTCTTATAATTCTCCCACACATGTTGGCTAATTATAATTTCCTTAAGATTTTCTTAGGTTATTGAACACCTAAGAGTCTACCTAAGAAACTTAAATTAGATGAGTTCTAGAATAATTATGATTTCAATTTGATTAATTAAGCCATTTTAGTTAATGAATTAAACCATTAATTAATCCTAAATTAATTAATTTTCACTCAAATGAAATGAACTTAGGGTAAAAGATTAGAAAAGAGGACCCAATCTCATTCCCCAAGCTCATTCACTATTATACAATGATTGGAAATTTTAATTAATGGTTTTCTTATTGTTTAGCATGTTAATTAATCACCTAATTAATTAAGAAAGTAATTAAGGCTAAGATAACTAATTTCCTAATTAACCAAGAAATAAATCCAAGAATATTATGGGAGGTTGGGGTCATCCCATTCATCAACCTAAGAAAGTTTGGAACTAATTACTTGATTAATTAAGGAGTAATTAAGCTAATTAAGTTTTCTATTAAACCCAAATTAAGCCTTAATTACTATTCAAAATCATTTGGGAACATTTTTATTAAATTCTCCTCTGAAATACTTTCAAAATAAATATATATTTGTATTTTTATGATTTTTCTATGATTTTGTTGGTCTTTTCTCTGGAATAGAGAAAAGAAATGACACCATATAGAGTTTAGGAATATTTTATTTAGATGACCAAATACGACATTAAGGAATAAACATATTATCTCGAAAGATAAACATGCCCTCTTGTAATGGATTCGATCATTTCAATAAAAGACTCTTAAGACTAATGAGTCTTTTGTATACCATAGTATTTTCCCCTGAACTACATGGAAAAGTAGAATAGGGTTTATTTTATCCTGGGATCATGGTTCTTTATAAAGGCAAGCCTCTATAGTTAATTACATCTTAGGAAGAGTCTTTTCCTAAGAATACTCTCGATTAAAAAAATAAGTGGTTATTCCTATAGACTGCTAAGGTAGCTTTCAAAGGATTGATTTTTGAAAATTCAATTGGGAGAGATCCGAATTAGAGAGAGTTATTTTCAAGAGTCAAATGGGGGAAAGAGTAGGAAATGTCTATTGATACTGGGATACCTAGTAGACATTTCAACTATTCTATGATTGCGATTCAAATTTAAGATTTCATTTTAGATTTTGAGTTATCATTTTCTTAGAAATCTAGGGCTTAGATTCTAAAGACACAAGACAGAAATGCCAGGGTTGAAGACTTATTCCTAAAAGGATGCTTTAGAACTTAGTCTATAGTGCTTACACTTGTTAGATGCTCAACCTAATTCTATCTTCAGGAATCATTGGCCATTCTCCTCACTTGAGGGAACTAGCCTATCCCTGACCTTTTGGACTTACAACCTGCTTAGAGAAGGCTGCCAGCTAACACTATCAAGGCGTATTTTAAATTCATGAAGTTAAGTCACATGAATGCAAGATGGCTGGGCTGTTGTATTTTAGGAAAGAAATCTATGAACCTAGACTCACTCCCTAATCCCTAAGATTATGTAGGGTATGAGGATGCATATAATTAATGCATATTTTTCATATTTTTTTTATGATTTTTGACTCAAGATTCATTTTAGGCCATAGGTATGCATTTTATGCCTAATGTCATGCAATTATAAATGGTTATGGGTCAAATCAAAAGGGAAAGAGGTGTTCTTCCATCATAGGCTCTCAGAGGTTAAGCCCATTCTCTCTGGCAAAGATGGAAGCCCTCCATTAACAAGAGTGAAATAAGATGATTATGCATGATGTTAAACATCCAATTAAGGGGTTGCTAAATATTTTATTATCTTGATTTAATGCTTAGGTTTTTATATGAGGTTATGAGTTGTTTTCTATTTTTATGTTTTGATTGATTTAGTTGGGTAGAAAATTTAGTTTATCCTATGAGTGTAAATCCAAGCATTGATCACAACACAAACATAGCATATAAAGAAACCTAGAAAAAGCATGATGTTTCTATTGTACACCCAAAATAAATCAAGCCAAATTAAATTAATAAAAATAGGCCAATGCAACCGGGTACTGCTATACACCCCAAAAGAAAGAAAAATGGACAGCCGAGTTCTGCCCTTATACAACCCGGCCTAGAACTACAAGTTTAGATCTATGGGTCTTCTTTCCAGGAAAGTCTCCTTCTTCAGAGACATCTATCAGGCTCCATAGGGGACCACTATACCATCTCCTGGTTAGGTCAGCTCCTGCTAATCCTAGACCCCATAGATCCTAAACTAATTTTAAGTTCAGCTCAAATTTACATTTTAAAATTTTAAAAATAAGAAACTAAGCCCTGCAAAATAGTTGTTAGGAAATACAAACAACACATAGTAGTTATATTTCACAAACATACAGGCTTAGGATTTGTTGCTTGCCAAGCCCACCTATCCTATGGACTATGTTAAGAGATTTTTAGCACTTGCAAGTAAACAATAATTTTATAATTTTGTTTTATGATAGTGATCCCTTTTAGCACAATTCCCTATGGAAAATAATGTTAAATCTAGAAAGAACTCCCTACCATCCAGTCTAACGAACAAACAAGCCTAGACATCCAGTCTAAAATAATACACCATACAGACATGTGAAGTATAACACATAAGATTAAAGAAAATCAGAACTATCTAAACTAGATCTAGAGCAGTGACGTAAATGATCTAGTTTGTGCAAAAGAGGCTTTGTGTGTGCAAGGCTCACAGGCTCCTTTAAGTTTGTTTCAATTTGAAGTTTGAATTTGTTTAATTTTTACCTTTGGTTGGTTTCAATTCAAATGGTTTAATGAGTTAATTCCCATTATTCAATTTTATTTAGTTAAAGTATTATTTAAGTTTTGAAGAATGAGAAATAGAATGAAATCCTTTTTTAGGTGAAACTCACTTTATTCCACATCCTAAATCCTAATGAAGTTTCCAAAAAGTCTAACTAAAATCCTTGAGTATCTTAATTAATTCTTTTTTATGTTACTTATGTTTGGATTGAGTTATCTTAGTCTTATTTTTAATTTATGTTAATTTAAAATGTTTTATGTTTGTCTAATTTTCAAAAAACTCACTTGTCATCCCACTTGAACTTGGCATCCTTTTTGACAAGTGCTGAGAATGGCTTGCATCTCCCCGATAGGTTGGAAATAAAGTGTCTTAGATACGCCAACCATCCTTGGAAAGATCTAAGTTGAGTTAAACTCTTAGGAGGTGGCATTTCTAAGATAGCTTTTGATCATTTTGGATCTATTTATATTCCCTAGTGAATAACAACCCAAAGAGTTTCCTAAGCTACCCAAATGCACACTTCAAGGGGATTCATTTTGAGCTTATATTGTCTTAATGTTCAAAATTACCCTCAAGTCAAGAGATGGTCTTCCTTTTCTGCTTCTTGACTACTAGATCATCAACATAGCACTCAAGATGATGGATGAGTTCATTGAAGTTCGAGTCATGGCCCCTGGTATGTAGCACCCGCATTTTTAACGAAATGCATGACCATAACATTCCAATCAAAGGTTCAAAAGCGTGTTTTTCTTTCATCCTTGAAGGCCATCTTGATTTGAAGCCGATGACCCATCCATAAAGAAGAAAATTGTATGAGATGAGGCAATGTCTACCATTAATTCTTCATAGAAGGAAACTCATCCTTAGAACATGCTTTGTTTAAGTCTCAAATCATGAATATGCAAATTTTTCCATTCTTCTTCTTAATTGATGACACACAACTGTAGAGTATTTTTCTTCGATAAAACCAAAGATCAATCAGATTAACTTCAAAAATGTCCCATTGTTCAATTTCTAATCGCATGCATCTAAGAGCTTGCTTGTGTGTTGCTAGGATCTATCCTAGTTTTTGGATTACTACGCCATGAGATAATCAAACTCTTCATTAACTCCATTCAAAGGTCCAAACTAAGTCAATAGCTCAAAAAATGAATTCTCTTCAGACTTGAGGAGGATGATTCTAAAAAGAATCTCTTCAGCTTCATATCACTTGAAGACTTAGGGAATTTCTTAACTACTAAACCTTCAACTTTTTGAGATGAAAGTGAGATTAGAGCTAAGGTTCCTAACTGATGTCTGATAGTTTCACATACATTTGATTCGAATACTTTGCTTTGTCTAGAGGCTCGGTCTTCATCGCTGTCCTGCTCAAGTGTCACCTCCAATGGAACCCGTCGAGAGGGGTTGGCTAGTATGCTAATCACATTAGACTCACCCTCCAAGCTGGATTCCAAGTCTATGTGAATAGTATGAGTACTCCTATGAACTGGAACATAACCCTATTGGCTAATGGCCAACCAGGGGGTCTTCCACCTCTGGAACTGCCTCTATTTCTGCCTCTATCTCCACCTGGTGGAGGTCGAGTCATCCTACCCACATGTCCATATGATGGAATCAACTGTGGGTGGAATGTGATATGCGGCTCTATTTCTTCTTCAATTTCCCTTTCTTGTTTGCTTGGATTTCCATCTTTATTCTCTTTTTCATTTGCTTTTTTTATTTTCATTTTCTTTTGAATTTGAATTTTGTCTAAGTTCATGAGAAAGGGTGTTTTGAGGAAGATAGTAGGTTGCATCCTCATATATCACAACCTCTCTAACTGAAAATGGCTTTTCATCTCCTTTGACATAGTACATCCCATCCTTCCTAACTTAATGCAGATGGAGGGAGGATGGAATCATCTTATTCTAATATATCCAAGTCCATCGGAGCAAAGCGATGAATAAAGTATTTAAATTAATGATATAAAACTTGGCTTCAGTCTTCCAGTCATCTATCTCTAAAGGTAACACTATGGAACCTAAAGCTAGCTCACCTTGTTCATTGAATCCTCTCAACATCATCCGATCTCCTTGGAGTGTGAAGATGTCGATGCTCAAATAGGCAAGGATCTTTAGACTCATAATGTTCACCGATGCACTTGGATCGATGAGAACTCTAGTCTGAATCTACCCATGTCCACTGTAATGTAGTAGGGACGGTTGTGCTCCATGTCCCCCAGAAGAAGGTATTCTTCTGTGAAAGTGATCCCCTAGGCTTCTATGGAATAATGTGCCTACTCTCCAACAACGACCAGGTGAGCTGAACATATCTCAGGATCAAGGAGGCCTTGAATACTGATTCCCTCATCTCTTTGGATAAGGAAAGGGCATCATATATTCTTAGCTTAGATGGAAACTTTCTTAGGTGAGAGAGGACATTATAGTCCACCTTGGGCTGATCCTCCACAAGCATATCCAAGGGTGGAGCATCCTATGGAGGGGCTTCTCGATCCTCTGAACCAATGACTTATTTCCCTTTATCTTGAGGTGCTGCCCTAGGAGGTAGAACCTTGCCACTATGGAGGTTGACTTTGGTGATGTCTTATGGCAGGGTAATGGAAGATTCTACCTGCAAGTCAGGCTCACCTATAGCTTCTCCTATGGGACTCTCAAAATCGAATGATTCCAAGTATATCTCAAGAGGCAAACCCATAGTATTCAGAGAAGGAAGATCCAACTCTGAATCAGAAAGAGGAAGATCAAAATTATTATAGTTATTGTTTAGACTTGAAGAGTTATCATTAGAAATAGATTCAGACAACCCATCAGAAGTGACACATATATAATTCAAGCTAGCTTTATTCTTCAATTTCTTAGATTTGATTAGAAATCAAGTAAAGTAAGAGGAGTGAGGGATTTGATGTGCTCATCCACAGATACAAGATGTCTACTAGAAGAAGAAGAGCTAGCTGAAGTAGTAGCTACAACGGTGGACTGGAGGATGGACTTGGTTGGTGGTTGCACTACTTGGCTATCCTGGGCTGGCGCAGGCCACTGCTGCTGCTGATGAGCTCCCCTTTTCCTTGAGTTGGCTCTAGCAACTTGCAAACCTTCCTTGATGTTGGAGGTTTGAGCTGGCTTAGGCACCTGGAAGAAAAGTTTCTTGATTTTTAATATAATTTTCTTAGAGATTTTGGATAAGGAGATATCCCAACCTTCTTTTATTTTGGAAGGATCGCAAGTATCCCCAATGATTACCCTAATGGAACTAGATGGTTGTTCCATAAGATATTCCTTCAAGATGACTATAGCACCGGTCTTGAAGCTATGTTCAAGCCAGTCCTTAAATGTGAAGCAATCTTCCAAAACATGACCTAACATATGGTGGTAGGGGAAAAAGTTAGGATCGTTACTTTTGCCCACTTCCTCTAATCTCCTAGGTTCGGGTATCTAAAAATCAGGCTTCTTTAAGAGATTCTTAAAGATCTTCCTGATTACCTCCCTCTTAAATGAATAAGGCTTGTTAAGTTTATCCAAATAAGTAGGTGGACCATAGCTACCTTGGTATGTACCATATGTTGATGATGTGGCTGAGGAGGAGGCGGTGTAGACTGTGGAGGCTATGGTGTCCGGTAGGGTTGCCTCGATGGTGATAGAGGAGGTGGAAGTGACGGTGTGGAGCACAAGGTCTCTCAAACTGCTCTCTAGCTGGCTGTTTCCTTGTATCTACTACTATCACTACCCCGGGTTTCTTCTCATATACCTTCTCCGGCTTTGGGTTTATTCATAGATCTGGAGAAGGTAACTGTTTGGCTTCTACTTGCAAGCTAGCTACCTTGTTAATTAATTTCTCAAAAGTTTTAATGGTGAAACCTTTGGGCATGAAGGCGGTCGGGCCATGGATATTCTTAAGCAGAATCTCGATGGCATGTTATTCAGATAGCCGAGGTTCACATGTCATACTCGAATTATGCCATCTGAGAATATAATCAACGGGGGACTCACCAGAGTTTTATTGAGATACAACTAGATCGCCAATAGTGACCCTTTGCTGAGCTCTAACAAACCTCTTGATAAAGAGTTGCTCCAACTCAGCAAAAGTCTTCACTGAACTATTAGAAGTTTAGCATACCAGTCAAATGCTATACCTGCTAAGCTACTGATGAAGAGATAGAAGAGTAAAGCATCACTGCCACCAGCATCACAATAACTAGCTCTAAAATGTGCAATGTGCTACCTCGGGTTCCCACTGCCATCAAAACTATTGAAAGAAATTAGCATGGAACCCTTAGGATATTAGATTGCATCAAATTCCTCTAGGTAGGGTCTACCCTTTGGAACTGATGATCCTCCTCGGGCTTGAGCCAATGCTTCTCTCACCTGCTGTTCAACCATGCTCTTGATATCTTATTCTTGTATGGAGGTACTATCCACTACCTTCCAATACATACTGGTGCTACCTTGTTCTACTAGAGATAAAGACTTGGCCGGATCCAAGACATGCACCAACTATGGCTGACTGGTCTTAGCTATAGTAGGATGAACTATCAGGCTTGATTTTGAAGTGCTAAGATAGTTGCTAGTAGATCTTCGAGCCTCTTCTTCATCATATCTATTTTTTTCATCCTTTTGCTTTGCTTTATCTCAAGGAGGTGTTGGGTGAGTGCGTGTCTTCTGCCCCTCAACACCTTCCATAGTCTGCTGCTCTTTAAGGAGGGACCCCCTAGTGTCTACCATGCAAACTCCTGCTGAATCTCCCAATAAATCATATTCATTGGGATTAAAACCGATCTTCTCCTCATCGGACTAGTCATATCATAGGATCTCTTTCTTCTCCATGAGATAATGGGATACTATATCCTCTAGAGAATGATCCATCTGAACTAGCACAAATGACTTTGGTTGATCGGTGGTGGGATCGCTATCTTGCACTATGAGGCACCGGACCTCCCCTGCTGTTGGAGAGTTAACCTTATGAGGGCTATACTCGCTAAAAAAATATGCTCCTGACTGTCACTGAATCTATATGGGGTGACACTCCTAGGAGGATCTATCATCATAGGTGCAATGGAGTTGTCACCTTCTCCCTCGGCAACTGCTATCTCCATCGTATATGATGGTGGAAGTGGTGATGGGATGACTATGATACTTTGGGGTCGCCATTCCTTCCTCATCATGATTAGGGTAGAAGGTCGAGCAGGGGAGCTCAGCCTCACCTCAGTAGGTGGTGTTGATGGAATGAGATCCCTTGGCCATAGCTGGATCACTAGTGGGGTCCTCTTCTCCACATATGGGCCTTCATGGCCTTTGCTGGAACTGGAGATGCTGGAACATGTATCGGAGATGGTGAAGGGGGGGGAGGGGTTGGTGTGGTGGAGACATGACCGACTCTCTAAACATGAGCTCTCCTCCGTGATGGGCGCCATGAGTAGAATACTATGATGACATGGGTAGTGCACATCAGAAAATCATTAAGTGCACACCACCACTAAACCTCTTCCTTTCCTAGTTGGTAATGTGAATTGAAGTATGGGCCTCCCTAGCCCTCTCCTATCTAATATGCTTCCTCACACTGTGAGGGATAATGTATCTCAAATCAAACTGGGCCCTGACTCAGATCATCCGTAGGCTCTTCCAACTTGGCAATGAACAATCCTTAGGCCAGTGTACGACCTCCTCCTCTTAGTAATAGGACCCTAGAAATGCATTGCTGGTGGAGACAAAGCAGATATCCTCCTGACATCCTTTATGTCAAAACAAGAAAGAGGGAAACCCCCATACTCCAACTCGCGTGTTCTTAATCATGTGTCCCGCAGGGTGAATAGAGTAAAAGCTAGACCCAACCTCAAAAGGGGAGATAATTAGGACAGGGAGCCTTCTTTGGAGCCTTGCTTTATTGATTTTGAATTTGAATGTAAAATTTGAACCCATACTCAACATCTTGAAAGTGTTAAGTCAGGATCAAATGGATTTAGAAGAGATTTTGAGATTTTATTGGAAAGAGAAATTTTTGAATTTAGAATCCATTTTCAACAAATTTGGGTATGTTGAAAATGGGTTCAAATATTTTTGGAGAGATGCTTCCATAGGTTCATATTTGAATTTTGATTTTTGATTTTGAAGACCCTTTATTTAACAACTTTGGGTATGTTAATGTAAAGGGTCAATTGATTTTGTTTTGCATTTGTGATTTTTGGATTTTACTCACTTAGCAATTTGGGTATTGTAAGTGGGATGTTTGAAAATAATTTCTTTTTTTCCTTGTTTGCCTTATTTTTTGTGGATGATTTGTGATTTAAAAAATGGAATTCTCTTTTAGCAAATTTGGGTATGCTAAATGAGGAATCCAAGCGTGTTTTGTTTTTGAATTTTTTTTTAAAATAGGACTCTTAGCAAATTTGAGAATGCTAAGAAAATCCTAATGTGTTTTCTTTTATTTTTAGAGATTTGATTTTGAAAAATAGGATCCTTAGCAAATTTGGGAATGCTAAGGAAATCCTAATGTGTTTCTTTTGTTTTGAAAATGGAGACTTCACTTTAGCAAATATGGAATGCTAAAAAAATGAAGTTCCAAAAGTGTTTCTTTTATTTTGGATTTTTTTTTGAAAATGGAGACTTTACTTTAGCAAATGTAGTGTGCTAGAATGAAGTTCCAAATGTGTTTTGAAATTTTGTGAAATGGCGATTTCACTTAGCAAATTTGAGTATGCTAAATCAAATTCCAAAAATGTGTTTCAAATTTTTTTTAGTGTTTTGAATTTGTTTTAAAAAAAAAGTGTTTCAAATTTTGTTTTGAAGAAGGGAGACTCCACTTTAGCAAATGGGGTATGCTAGAGTGAAGTTCCAAACGTATTTTGAAAATTTTTGTTTTTGTTGATTTTGTAAAGAGAGATTTTCATTTAAAAAATTTGGGTATGTAAGATGAAAATCACTTATGTTTCATTTTTCAAAGATGTATTTTCGTGTATGATTATTGCTTTTTGAAAGAGGAAATCCCAACTTAATCATATGTGGAATTTGTTAAGTGGCATTTCAAACTAATTTTATTTTATTTAGAAATGAAATCTTCATTCAATAAATTTGGGTGTATTGAATGGATATGTTCATATGTTCTTTTTGTAAGTTTATTTTTGATTTTGATTGGTAATGAAAACTCCATTCAATAGATGTGGGTATATTGAATGGAGAGGTTTCATATGTGCTTTAGGAAAATTTATTTTTAATTTTGATTGGAAATGGAACCTCCATTCAATAAATGTGGGTATATTGAATGGAGAGGTTCCATATGTGCTTTTTGAAAAATTTATTTTGATTTTGATTGGAAATGAAAACTCCATTCAATAGATGTGGGTATATTGAATGGAGTGGTTTCATATGTGCTTTGGGAAAATATATTTTTAATTTTGATTGGAAATGAAACCTTCATTCAATAAATGTGAGTATATTGTATGGAGAGGTTCCATATGTGCTTTTTCAAAATTTTATTTTTGATTTTGATTGGAAATGAAACCTCCATTCAATAAATGTGGGTATATTGAATGGAGAGGTTTCATATGTGCTTTTTGAAAGGGTGAAAAATTCCAACTTAACACATATGGAATGTCTTGAGTAGAATTTCAAAGTTATGATTTTGCTTGAAGATGTAACATCCATCCAACACATTTGAATGTATTGAATGGAAATGCCCATCTTCAAATTTTGTGCTTTTTGAAAGTTTATGATTGTTGAAATTTTATTTTTGAAATGTTTCTACATGTAACAATTATAAAAATTGTTAGATGTAGTGCAAATATTTTATTAAGTGTATTTTGAAAAAGTGCTTCTGGAAATTGAAACTTTTCCTAAAGGATTTATTTTTCTTTATTTTCAGAATGAATCTTTTCCTACCATAAAATGGTAAGGAGGAAGTCTATAATCATTTTCCTTTTATTCAATTTTTATTTTCACCCCATTGGGGAACCCAAAGGGGGTTTTAAGACCAACATGGGTGAGGTCCTAAAACCTAAAGATGTTTGCTAGCTTAAATTAAGGATGAAATAAGCCAAGTTCTAATGGAAAAAAGATAGTCTTGGGTTCGCACAAAAGTATAAACCCACTATCGATACTTGGAGACAATGATCATTTACCAAAGATGGAGAGAGGAACCATCCCCAGTGAATTCGCCAGAAAAATTTGTGGTGAAAATTTTTATATATATCTCTACCTTCATCTATCCCCTTCCCTTTCGAAAAAAGATAAATAAATAAATAAATATAAATAATACATCTTATTGGGATGCCACACAAATCTGCAGATGTTCTTATTAAGGTGATCGAGTACGACATTGAGGAGAGGTGTACTATCTCGAAAGATAGAAGTCACCACCCTATAATGGGCCTAATCACCTCAATAAGGACTCATATGACTGTGGGTCTTCGAAATGTACCAGAGATTCTTCCCATACTTTATAAGGAAAAGCAAAGCATGGTTTATTTTAAATTGGGTTCATTAAGTTCCCTACATGGAGAAGCCCCCATAGTTAATTACATCCTAAGGAATAGAATTCTTTAAAAATACTCTCGATTAAGGTAAATGATCATTGTCTCAAAAGATTTTGAAAAGGTAAGACTATCAATCAATTGGTTTATTTTTAGAAAGTCAAGTAGGATCAATCAAGAGGAGGGAGTTCTTATCGAAGCCAAATAAAAATAAGTAGGGGGATGCTTAAGATACTAGGAAGCCTAGTAAGCACCACAAACTACCCTATGGTTGGGCTTTACATTTTTGAAATTGAATTGAATTATTTGAGTTTAACTTTTATTAGAAAGTTAAGGATTACAATTCCATGATACAAGATCATGAAAATGCATAGAGAAGATGATTTATGCTCTTAGCCTGCAAAAAGAAGTAGCAACCTCTGAACCTAAATCTAGGAAGCTTTGGTGAGGGCCAAAAAGCACAACCTAAATCTTAGATGAAAATAGGTATTTGGTTTTCCTCCATAAGAGAGGATAAGCCACTTGACTATCGGACTTACAATCGCCTGAGGGTGGCCACCAAGTAACTCCACATACAATTTTAAAATATGTAGTTAAGTAAAATGCTTTTGCAAGATCGCTTAAGCTGTTATTTATTTAGAAAGAAACTAAGTCATTAAACACACTCCCTAAGAGACTAGTTCATGTAGGGCATGATTTTAATGACTTCAATCTAATGCAAAATTTTCATATGTTTTGTTTTCATTTTGGACAATCAATTTGACACAAGCTTTAGGATTCATATGCCTAATGCATGAGAAATTAGATTATGGGCAAAAATCAGTAAGATAAGGAGGTGTGTTTCCACCATGGATCTCACAGGTCAAACCAAGTTCTATGGCAAAGGTGAAAGCCCTCCAATCAAGAGTGAAATAATATGCTTTTTACACATGATGTTATAAAAGTAAGACAACATCCAGCTAAGGGGTTGCTTAATTTTTTTTATCTTGATTTATAACCTAAGATTTAGGTGAGGTTGAGTTATTTATTTTTAGTTTTGAGATGATTAATTTGGTAGAAGATTTATTTTTTCCTAAGAGACTAATCGTCATCCAGGCCATACATCAAAGCAAGGAATAAACTAGGAAAATACACCATCTTAATGCGCAAGTTAAACAAGCATCAATCAATTTATCAAAAACTAGCGTAAAAGAATAAAAGGCCATTTATGGTCGAGCTCCACCGCACAAACCCAAAAATAAATTAGGTAGCCGAGCTCTACCCTTATACAACTCAGATTATAAATGAATTAATTATAATTAAGCAAGGAATTCATGTTATGGGGGTCTTCATTCTTTATTTCTTCTTTCTTCTTTCCTTCCTTTTGGATGGTTGGAATGTGGATGCTCCAAAGGCTTCACATAGTACATAAGATATGATCTTATGAACAATGCTCATCCTAATCCCCCATAACAATCATTCTAAAATCTTAATCACAAAAGTACATGAAAAGGGAAAAGTAAATCTAACTAAAACCTACAAAATAAAGATTAGCTAAACAAACCACACATTCCCAAGCATGTATATATATAAATTAGACTTAACACCCCACACATGGGTAATCAAGTCCACCAAGCCTATTTTGGATTATGCTTAGGGGTATAAGCACCCGCACAATAAAAGAAGTTATATTTTTATTACAGTGCCCCTTAGGTAGAATTCCCTGCAGAAGATAATGATTAGACTAAATCATCCCAACATTCATTCTACGCACATACCCCCTAACATCTAGACTAAAATAAAACATCATAAAATAAAAGCAAATATCAAACCATACACCGCCCTAACCCAAAGCTAGAAATGGTGACTTAGCCTAATGTGTGTGCTATTTAATGTTTGTGTGGTATGCTTAGCTAGGCTTTAAAGTTGAAGTTTTCTAAATATGAAAATGTTTAGCTTAGAGAGTTTATTTTATGTAAGTGATTTAGTTGCTTTGGTTGATTTTATTTTGTATTTTGATTTGGTTTAAGTGAATCCTACAATTAATTACCAAGTTGTAAAGAGAGGAAAAGAGAAGAGAACTTCTCTTTCCTTCCTTACCTTAAGTAATTTCTAAAGTAGATTCATGTTTGATTTTTATTTAGTGAAAATTTTATTATGTGTTTTAATTAATCCTAAGTTTAGAATTTTTCTAAGAAAACCTATTAAAAAAAGTATTTTAAGATTTAGTAAAGTGAAAGACTATCACAAAACACATATCACTTCATTTCTTTCCTAACATGTATAACACATGAGGATGTTTAGCATATGGATGAATCCTAAGCATATCTATCCATACAAATGAGGATGTTTAACACACTTTCATAATGAATGCTAAGTGATATTATTTAAGAAAATTTGTATACTTCATGATGTATGCTTTTCATTAAGTAGAAAAGAGGGATTCTTTTATCCATCTTTCACATGCACATTTATATGTATGAAAGATATAAGTGAGTACGTCGTTATTGTTAGAAACATGGGTGTAAGGTAGAAGACCTACTTAGGGCTACTTAAATCCTTGTAACCCCGAGGTTTTCCAGACTAATATACCACTTTTCTTAAATACATATGCATGTACAAAAGAAATGAATGGAAAAAGAAAGATGCAAAAGTTTGTGTTTGTTTGTTTGATTCATTTATGCAATTCATATATGTAAATATGGATGACCTTCTTAAGTAATAACATAGGATGAATAGGAATAGGAATGGATTTAAGCAAGTGTTGTGTTCTTTTCAAATGAACTATACACTTTACCAAATCTATTCAAAACTATGCTAAAAGAAATGAAAGCCATACTATGATACATCTTTATATTTATACTAAGATGCAAGCTTATAAATAATTATAAGTAGCACACCTTTCATTTTGATATTTGAATTTATAAATATTAAAGTGACAATACTTATTTAAGAAAACCCCAACCATATATGACATATATATTTAGCATGCTAGGAAAGAAATAAAGTGATGAAAGCATGTAAATTCATTCACCCTAATTAATTCCTAAAGACAATCCTGTGAAATAGAATTATTTAAAGTAAATCAAATTTGTTTTAAGGAGAGTTTGGATTTTTTTTGAGTTTGATTTTAATTTGAGAAAGGCGAGATGTGTTTGTAGGTCCTAACTCATTCCCCCATGTGTGAGTTATTTAAGTTCAATTTTTAGGTGATTAGATCAATTTTATGCTATGGTTAGGTTAAGGTGTGGATTAAGTGTGTTAATTAGCCCTTACCTACGCCACTTTAACATATTTAATCACATAATTATAAGCTAATGATATAACATAAAACCACACAAAGAATTTAAATTAGCAATGCACCTAGGAAAGAAAGGGCACAATTGACTCATAATTAATAATTAATTAAATTAAAGGATTTAATTTAAGTACTTTCATAACCATTCACACACATAATTTTGATTTCCTTACATATCCAATAAAATCCTAACTCAAAAAATATCACTATTCAAAATCAAGTGAAATTAATTTCAAAAAATTCCTCTTTGATTTATCTTTCCAATGGGTTTTATTTTGTATTTTTTTATTTTTCTACAATTAGTTATGAATATTTCAAGTTTCCAAGCTTATTAGGTAATTAATCTCCTAATCATGTGACTAATCCCATCGACGCCATGTGGAACGCTGACACAGCATGCACTTTAATGTGGCGCGATGGGAGTAGTCACTTAAAGTGTCACATCCTAGTGTTGCATCAGCGATGGTGCTACTCGCTTTCTCCCCATCCGCCCGATCAAGGATCAGACGGCTGAGATTGAGCCCGCAGTAGTAATGGGATTAAATGAAGGATCCTATGTGTCTTGATCATGGTCGTCCATCCAAAATGTGTGGATGGATGACCCATGATCCATCATTGATCTTTCCTACCAGAGAGGACATCCGTGCATCCTTTAGGGCAAGATCCGAGCTTAATTGAGCTTGGATTGAGCTCAAACTCAACCCACACCATCATCATGTAAGGGGGGACACATCCAACGGATAACTTTTCTTGGGATGAAAATTCACTTCATGAAAGACCACACACTCTCTAATTTAAGCTCAGCTTGAAGGCATACCTCACCGGAGGCTATCACCGGCACTCGAGTTCGATGAGGTAGCTTTGTCTTATGGAGATGAAGCCCTGTTGAAGATTTGAGGTGATTTAGTTGAGTGGATCTTCCTATGGACCAAGCACCCCTTCAATTGGATTTGATCTTGATCAAAGTTCCACCTCCCTTGCCTTTGGAGCTTGGAAGAAGTTTGGGATGAGTTTGACTAGGCCCTTTGAGGGTGCTCGAAGGAGGAATTGGAATGGTTTTATGTATTGGCTAAGTTGGATTTCCTTGCTACCTCCCTTATTTTTGGCTTGGAGAAACTGAGAATGGAGAAGTTTAATTAGCTTTAGAAAGCTTGGGGGAGCTCTATAATTCTAGTTCTGATTTCCTATCACTCAATCAAATGCTAAAGAGATGAATTTAAGTGGAATTAGGGGGAGTATATCTCCCCCTAGGTGAATCGGACGGCTGAGCAAGGCTTTGCCATTTTGATCCAATACACTTCCTTGAGTGGGTTTGTTAGGCCGTTTAGGGTGGCATTGCATTTGGTTTAGCCACAGAGAGGTAGTGGTGGAGTGCCATGTGCTTGAAATGGGTGGAGGGAGGATTCCCATGTGCTCATTTCTATGGGGGTGGTCGGTTTTGACCATGGGTTGGGTTTGGCTGACCTAAACCCATTGGATCATGTGCACCATGTCCATTAGTGATTATTTGGTCCACTAAAAGGATGCCAAGTGTCCATGAAAAGGAATTGACCAAATTCTAAGTGGTTTTGATTTTAGGTTACCCTATGTCCTAAGGGTAATATGGTCATTTGGCTTAGTTTTCATTTTGAATATGTTTGGTATGATTGAAAAATGGGTTGGGCTAAGTTTCAATGAATTTCGAGTTGGTTTGATGTGATTTTGCTCTTGTTGACCTATTTTGGTCAAAATGGGTCAACTTGGATCAAGTTGACCAATTGATCAAATTGGGTCAAACCAAGGGTTGGGTCAAGTTGGCCAATTGGGACTTTGGTCAAGTTCAACAATCATTTTAGAATGAATTTGACCTATTAGTTTCAATCAATTTTGGCTTAGATCAAGTTTTAACATATTTTGACTTTTTAGGTCAAGTTGGGTCAACTTGAGTCAAGTGAACAATTGGGTTAGGTTAGGCTCAAATGATGACTTGGTCATGTTCAAACATTGGTCATGAATGAGTTTTGATCAATGGTTTCAATAAATTTAGCTTTTGTTGGATTTTGGTTAGTTTAATTTCATTTTGGCTAAGTGTTGACTTGGTCAACCCTTAGGTTTGACTTTTTTGACCCAATTTGAGTGATTGATCATCTTATGATGATTGTTGCTCACAATGTAAGGGTTAGTTGGGCTTAGTTCAATCCAATTTGGGTAGGATTAGTATTTGGCTCATAAGGGGTACTTTAGGTTAGTTTGGGTCAAGTGAGCCTAAGTAGGTGAAATGGGTTGGTCAAAGCTTGAATTGAGTTTGATTGAACTCACATATGGACTTATGATTGAAATATAAACCCATTTACAAGTGATTTGGAGTCAAATGTGTTTTGATTCATTTGACACTTTTAAGTTCAAAAGGGTGAACATGAGTTTGACTTGGGTTTAATTTTTGAATTTAGTTTTGGCTTGATGGTTAGAGTTTATGTTTAAATTTGAATGCATGATTGTAGGATTGATTGAATCATGAAGAAAAATCAAGGCTTTGGCTTGATTTGAAATTGATTTGGCTAAGTTCAAGATTTTGACTTGAAGGCTTAGGTTGGATTTTTTTGATTGAATTTGGATTTGAATTTATTTTGATTGATTTGAATTTATATTTCATTTATATATGTGAATATAAATGAGAATATAAATGGGTTATGAGAAAATTCCTTGAATTTGAATTGATTTAGATTTGATTTAGGCTAAGTCCATAAGATAGATTCAAAATGACCTAGGAAATATTTTTGATTTGGTTTAGAATTTTGGATTTAGTTTGATTGATTTGAATTTATATTTCATTTATATATGTGTATAAATGAGAATATAAATGGTTATGAGAAAATTTCTTGAATTTGAATTGATTTGATTTGATTTAGGCTAATCCATGAGAGGGAATCAAAGGACTTAGGAAACATTTTTGAGTTTGGAATCCAATAATGGGCTTCAATCATAAGTTCCAATTATTTGGAATTGATTCATGATTTGAGAAAAATCCATTGAATAGGTTCAAGGTTAGAGTTAGAGTTAGAGTTAATATGAGTTTGAAGTTTTGACTTGGAAGAAGGAAGTGGGGATTTTGGATCAAGCTATAGGGTAGGCAAATTTTCCTAACACCCCTAAGGCATGACCTATTCTTATGGCTAACTCTTATAAGTCTCTAGGGCTTGGTTGAGTGTCCACCTAATCACTAGATGTGTCTTAGGACTAAGGAATTCTTAAAGTCTAAGAGAAGTATGTCAAGATGAAACTCATCCCAAAAATGAGGTTAATACTGATTGAATTTGAACTATTTAACTTGATGTTTAGATTTTATGATGTTTGATTAAGGTTGGTTTACATTATTGTATGACTTGATGGATTAATGAATTTACTTAATCCATTAATTGATTAACATAGACCTAGAAGCTTGGAAATTCAAGAATTCCCAACCTAGTGATCAATTGGACTTGACATATTTTTGGCAAGTGGGGTTACATACCAATTTTATGTTTCTAAGGTTTCATGTTAATTAGAATCATAATTAGGGTGTAATTAAATTTTATTTATTTCATTAAAACCTAAATCAACCCTTATTTATTAAGATTCATTGAAGTATTTTATTTTTTTACTTATTCTTCACTGAAATACCTTTCCAATGAGAGTTTATTCATAATTTTTGGTTAACTGGTTGATTTACTAAGATTTAATTAATTTTAGGTTATTTAATTGAATTATTTAATTCATTTAATTGCCTAATTAAGTCAATTAATGATTCATTAGGTTTAGATAGGTTTAATTAGTGTTTTGATATTCATTAATGTTCATTACGTTGATTTAAGGATGTTTGATTTAGTTTCACTAATTATTTCATTAATAATTAATTAATTTAATTTAAGCATATGAAATTACACTTTCCATTTAATTCAGTGAATTAAATTCTAAAAAATTCACCTATGGTGTGTTTCATGCTTAATTTCATTTTGCCAAAGTTTCATATTAATTGGATTAGTAGTTAGAGAGTAATTAAGATTTAATATTTTTCAATTAAACCTAAATTAAGGCATAAATACCCAATAAAAATTGGGAATTTTAATTTTATGGATTCTTCTCATCAAGGCGAATCCATAGACTCTTTATTTGCATTTTTCTAATTTTGATTTATTTTTCTATGAATTTTTGAATTTTTTGTAATTTTTAATTAATTTTAAACCTCTGTTTAATGGTTTTTAAGTGATGGGTCCACGCGGCACGACGGGCTGCATGTCACGCGCCTACGTGGGGTGTCTTCCCGTGTGGCACACGTGGGTTGGTCCACGCAGAACCGCATAGCGTTCGCGTCAGTCAATGCCAAAAATGCGAGATCGTATAGGACTGTCCGATCAAAGATTGGATGGTCCACAATTGATCTGCAGGTCCTTAAGGGATTTAAATCAATGGTGCATCAAGATCTGAACCATCCAATCCAAGTAGAAGGATCGAACGGTCTTGAGATTATCTCCTACCCTAAGCAACGGATATTGATCATCGTTGATGGTTTTCCCTCAACCGACGGTGATCAACGGTGAATTACGCCTTGATTTTGATCGCAAAATGACCAGTGATTGAATTGGGATAAATCCATACAGTTGGATCCATTTGGCATGCCAACTTCTTTCAAAAAGCTCCAAACTGAAAAGCTCTAAAGGAAATTGAAGGCACGTTAATGGAAAACCTTGATTCTAGCGGTCTCGAGCGGTGGAGTTGATTCGAATGGCTTCAGATTGATGCAAGGGACTCGCGCGCCAATGGAATTGGGTTGTCTTCCTTTGGATTGCTCCCTAGACCGAATTTGGCTTGCACCCATGGGCTTTTGTGGTTGTTGACCTCATTTTTAGAATGAGCTCCCGACTTCTCTTAGACTTTAAAAGTTTCTTAGTCTTAAGACACATCTAGTGATTTTCACCAAACTCAAATTAATGCCCCATGATTGAAATCTTTGATTGAAATCCATGATTGAAATTCCAAGTTCAAAATATTTCCTAAGTCCTTAATTCCCTCTTAAGGACTTAATCTAAATCATATTCAAACCAATTCAAACTCATTAATTTTTTTCTCATTTATATTCACAAATATAAATGAAATATAAATTCAAATCAATCAAACTACACTCAAAACTCAAAACTCAAATCCAAAACTCCCAAATTTTCTATGTCCCTTAATTTTCTCTCTTAAGGACTTAGCCAAAATTATCTTTAAATCAATTCAAACTCATGATATTTTTTCACAACTCATTTATATTCTCATTTATATTCACATATATAAATGAAATATAAATTCAAATCAATCAAACTAAATCTAAAATTCAAATTCCTAAGTCAAAATCTTTCCTAAGTCACTTTAATTTTCTCTTAAGGGCTTAGCTTAGATCAAATCTAAATCAATTCAAATCTTTAAAATTTTCTCACAACTCATTTATATTCTCATTTATATTCACATATATAAATGAAATATAAATTCAAATCAATCAAACCACATTCAAAACTCAAATCCAAAACTCCAAAATTTCCTAAGTCCTTTAAATTTCCTCTTAAGGACTTAGCTTAGATCATGATCAAATCACTTCAAATTCATAAACTTTTCTCATAACCCATTTATATTCTTATTTATATTCACATATATAAATGAAAAATAAATTCAAACAACCAAAACCTATTCCAAAACAACAACAACAACAACAACAACAATAAGCCTTAATCCCACTAGGTGGGGTCGGCTACATGAATCCTTCGTCTCCATTGGGTCCTATTATGTGTCAAATTCTCATCTAATTCAAGTATACTAAGATCATTTTTTATACATCTTAACCAAGTCTTTTAGGTCTACCTCTACCTTTCTTAACATAAGGCAAATCTAATGCATCTACTCTTCTAATCGGGTCATCGGACGACCGACGCTTTATGTGGCCAAACCATCTAAGGCGACTCTCCCTAATCTTATCTACCACTGGAGCTACTCCAACTTTTTCCCTAATCTTAACATAATCTTATCTACCAAAACCTATTCCAAAAATCAAACTAAAATTCATTCAAAATCCAACCTAAGCCATTCAAGTCAAAATCTTGAACTTAGCCAAATCAACTTCAAATCAAGTCAAACTCTTGATTTTTCTTCATGATTCAATCAATCCTTCAATCATGAACCCAAATATAAATACAACCTTCAATCACTAAATCAAAACTCAATTCAAAAATCAAGCCAAAATCCATTTCATGTTCACCCTTTGAATTTGAAATTGTCAAATGAATCAAAACCCATTTGACTTCAAACCACTTGCAAATGGATTCATAATTCAATCATAAGTACCTATACAAGTTCAATCAAACTCAAATCAAGCTTTGACCAAGTCATTTGACCTACTTCTAGCTTGACCCAAAGTGACCTAAAGTACCCTTATGAGCCAAATTCCAATCCTAACCAAATTAGATTGAATCAAACTCATCCATGCCTCTCATCATGATCAACAATCATCATGAGATGATCAATCAATCGAATTAGGTCAAACCAAGTCAAACCTAAGGGTTGACCAAGTCAACACTTAACCAAAATGAAACCTAACATAGCCAAAATCCACTATAGGCCAAATTGATTGAAACCAATGATCTAAGTTCATTCATGACCAATGTTTGAACTTAACCAAGTCATTATTTGAGCTTAACCAAGCCCAATTGGCCACTTGACCTAAAAAGTCAAAATGTGTCAAAACTTGACCTAAGCCAAATTGGTTGAAACCAATGGGTCAATTTCATTCTAAATCACTTGCTGAACTTGACCAAAGCCTCAATTGGCCAACTAGACCTAACCTAGCCCAATTGACCTTGAACCCAACTTGACCTAAAGGGTCATATTGAGCCAAATTCAAACTTAACCAAAATTGATTGGAAACAAAGATGCCAATCCACTTCATATGACTAACCAAACCTAAACCTACCCATGACCTAGCTCAAATAGGTTAAATGGGTCAAATTGGTCATCTTAACCCATTTGACCTAAATGAAGTCATATGAACCAAATTCAAAACTAAACCAAATTGAATCAAACCAAAGCCACCAAAACATTTCAAATGGTCATATGAACTTGACCCAACCCTTGGTTTAACCCAATTTGATCAATTGGTCAACTTGACCAAGTTGACCCATTTTTACCTAATGGGTCAACATGAGCCAAATCATACTAAATAAACTGCAAATCAAATGAAACTTGGCCAAACCTATTTTCTCAATATACCTAACATATCCAAATTCTAAAATCAGCCAAATGGCCATTTTACCCCTAGGCCATAGAACAAATTTTGGCCATTTCCACTTGGAATTTGGTCAAACCCTCTTCATACCTACTTGGTACTCTCCTAATAGGTCAAGTGAACATTAGGGAGGGTAGTGCACCCAACCCAATGGGTTTGGATCAGCCCAACTTTACCCAAGGGCCAAACCAACCATGAGCATGGAAATGGGCACATGGGAATCATGTCTCCACTTAAATGGAGCACATGGGGACTTCACTAATCCACTCCCTGACCTAAAATTAATCACATGGCACTTCTAACAGCTCAAACAACCCACTAAATCAAGGCAATTGGTTCAAAATGGTAAGTGAAGCTTCAGGCTTTTGACTGCCATTGGGGGAGATATACTCCTCTTAATTCACTTCAATTCCAATGGAGCCATATTTGATTGAAGCCTAGAGAGTCATAGAAGCCATTTGCAAGAGACCCTATGCTTCCTAGAGGGAGATTGAATTTTGCATTTCTCAGTTTTCATCCTTTAAAAATAGGGGAGGTCCATTGCATTGCAAACTTCCTCTACACTCAAACTCCACTCAATTCCCTTTGTACACTCCATCAGAGAACCTAATTGAGCTTGTCTAAGCTCTCTTCCAAGTTCTTGAGGCAAGGAGAGATCCATTTCAATCAAAACTGAGCTCAAGCTAAGGAGGAGATGACCCATAGGAAGATCCACTCAACCTCAGCCTCTCGATCTTTCACCAAAGCTCCTCAACCGCATCTAAGCTTCTCAAGGAATCAAGTGCCGTGATCACCGGTGAGGTTTGTTATTTTCACCATTAAACTCAACATTTAAGTGGTCAATGGGAAGGCACCACGTGTAAAGGGATCCGCGTCACCAAGCGTGGCACGTCGTAAGATTAAGGAATTAATTATGATTTAAATAATTCTAATTAATTACCTAAACTTCTAAAATTCATATCTCAACCTAGAAAATTAGAAAAATATGAAATAAATTATATTAGAAAGATAATTGAACATAGAATATTCTAAAATTGATTTTGATTAATTTTGAATAATTGTTTTCTCTAATTTTGAGTTTTATTAGAAATAGTAATTTACTAATTACTCTTTAATTAATCCACTAATTATTCCCAAACTTCTTGAGCATATTTTGGTGGATGACTTCTGCCTCCCCTAATCTTCTTGGGATTTATTGGTGGCTTAATTGGGGAAATTGTTAATTCATTTCCTAATTACCCCTTAATGTAATTAAGGGTTAGATTAGTGGTTTAATCCTTTGTTGAAGTTGATTAAGGTCTGTTTCAATGAATATAAGATTTAGGAAATAATTTTGGGGCATTTACCCTAAGTTATTCCTTAAACCCCCTTTTCTTTCTTAATCCCCTCTTAATTAAGGGTTAATTCACAAATTACCCACTTAATTAATTTCTTAAAATTTTAAAACTTTTCAAAACTCAATTAATCTACTTGGGATAGATGCTTAGGTGTTCAAGAGCCTAGGTTAAATTAAGGAAATCAAAATTCAACTCATATGTGTGAGGGGTGTTTTGAAATTACTTCTTAAGTTAACCCCATAGCTTAATCAATCATTAATCATGAGCCAAATTGCATTAGGCTCCTTTCTTCCTAGGTGCATTACAAATTTGAATTCCTTGTGAGGTTTTATGTCATCTCATTGGCTCATAATTATTTGATTAACTATGCTAAGGTGGTGTAGGTAAGGCGTAATTAATATGCTTAATTCATACCTTAACCTAATCAAAATATAAATTGAATTTAATCAACTAAAAATTGAACAAAAATATTAAACACATGTGGGGATGGTTTAGGAACAGTAAACTCACATCATATTTTTAAAATTAAATCAAATTCAAAATCAAACAAAAATCATATTAAATAAACTTTGATGTACTTTAAGATTTCTTATTTCATAAGATTATCTTTAGGAATTAATTAAAGTGAATGTATTTGCATGCTTTCAGTAAACCTCTTAATAGAGGGTTGCTCTAACTCAGCAAATGTCTTTACCGAACCATTGGGAAGGTCGACATATCAATCAAATGTAATCCATGAAGGACTGCTAATAAATAAGCAAAAGAGCAGTTCATTGCTACCACCGGTGTTGCAACAGCCGGATCTAAAGTAAGCTATATGCTACCAAGGGTTCCCACTACCATAAAAAATCTTGAAAGAAGGTAGCACAAACCTTTTGAGATACTGAACTGTGTCAAATTCATTTGAGTAGGGTCTACACTTTAGAATGGATGAGGTACCGGATTGCGCCTAATGCTTTCCTCACTTGTTGTTCCACCATTTTTCGATGTCCTTCTCTGCGGAGGTACTATCTATTGACCTTCTTATGTAGCCTTTCATTATCCTGATCCATGGGAGATGCACTCTTGGGAGGATCCAAAACATGTAGGACCTTATGCCAATCGGCCTCCATAGGACTGATGTTGGAGCTTGGTTTTGAAGTGTTAGAACTGCAACTAATAAGTCTTCAATCCTCCTTTCCATTCTCTTGACGCTTCATCATCCTTGAGGCGTTGGAGGAATCTTGAGTTGAATGAGCGGTGTCATCCTCTTCAAACACAATACCTTCTTAACTATGATGGTCTTTAGAAGGGATCCTTGGGATCGACCATATGGACTTTTGTTGAGTCCTCAATAGATCATCCTCATCAGGGTCAAAGGCTACCATACCCTCTTCTTGATCTGAATGATCACTCCCAAGGATCCATTTCTTTTTGGCAAAGTAGTCTTCTAGGATGTCTTCTAAAGAAAGGTCTCCTATTCTGTCGAGCTGGACTGGCATAAATACTCGCTGATGGCCAACTATGGAATTATGCTCATCTGAATCTATACAATGAATGCTACCTACTGACTGGACACCCTCACTGAGAGGATCGATTTCCATGGGAACTGTACTGGTGTCCCTTCCCTTCACTACTACTATCACTATTGCTGGTGGTGACTGTTGTGGCTGCTACAACTATGGTGGTGGCATGACCACGATGACTTTGGGTCACCACTCCTTCTTTATCATAATTGAAGTGGGAGGTTGAATGGGAGAGCTTAACCTCACCTCAGCACGTGGAGTAGATGGAGTGGGATCCTTAGGCCATAGCTTGATCACTAATGGCGACTTCCTCTACCAGGACATAGATCTCTAAACCTTGGTAGGAACAGTGGAAGGAGGGACCTGGACTGGTGATGGTGGATGGAGCAGTGGTGTGATGTGGGTAACATTGACTGTCCTTTCACTAGAGCTCTCCTCCGATGGCTGGTGGTTCTGGTGAGTACTATACCTTCTGTGTGATTGGCCCTAGTGGCCCGTCGATTGCCTGACATACCTCCATCTCTCCTTACTGCCCGTCTAGGCTGCAACCTTGGCCTCGATGACCCTCTATGGTGTTTATTTTTGATTCATGTGTGTGTGTTTGTGTAAAGGGGGACATCACACATATCTGAGGATGTACTTATTGAGGTGATCGGGTATGACATCAAAGAATAGTGCACTATCTCGAAAGATAGAAATCACTTCCCTACGATGGACCTAATCACCTAATAAGGACTCCTAAGGCATGATTGGTCTTTGAATACACCAGAGATTTTTCTCCTACTTTACATGGATGAATAAATTAAGATTTATTTAATTTGGGCTCTAAAATTTCTTATGAGGGTAAGCCCTCATAGTTAATTGCATCCTAAGGAAGGTGGATTCTAAAGGGTATATTATTTGCCTCCACAAGAGAGAGTAAACAGTCAGACTACAAGACTTATAACCACCTAGAGTGGCAACCAACTAACTCCTCCAACATTTTAAAATCATGTAGGCAAGTCTTATAATTTTTCAAGATGGCTAGGTTATTATTATTTAGAAAAGAAGCTAAAGTCCTTAAACCCACTCCCTAGAGACTAGAGCATGAGTGGTATGAGTAATGACTTAGTCTAATGCAAATTTTATCAAGTTTTATTTGATTTTTGATTCATTATTTTGACACAAGATATAGGATATTTATATGCTTAAATGTCTGATGAAGTTGATTATGGGCTAAGTCAAAAGAGAAAGAGGTATTTTTCCCTCATAGGCTCTTAAAGGTTAAGCCCATTTTCTATCTAGCAAAGATGGAAATCCTCTCTTAGTAATAGTGGAATAAAATGATATGCATGATGTTAAACATACAACATCCAGCTAAAAGGTTGCTAAATATTTTATTATCTTGATTTAATGCTAAAGTTTTATATGAGGTTATGAGTTTATTTTAGAAAATTTAGTTATGAGTTGTTAATTGGGGTAGAAGAGTTAGTTTTCCTAAGAGCCTAATCTTATCTAGGCCATACAATAATCACCAATCATAAATAAACTATGAAGAGACATGCTTTTCTAATGCATAAGCTAAAGAAATCATCAAATAATTTATACTTCTTTCTTCAAACATATCATAGAAGGGGCATCTTATTTGAGTAAGTTTTGAACTTTCAAAGTGCATTTTTAGCACATACTTGAAGAAGTTATTCACTAAGGTTCCCATGTTAATAATTGACAACTAATGTCATGATAACAACTATGTTGAGGGGTTGCCACTGTTGGTTAGTCCCTCTCTAATAAACTAATTATCTAAACAAACTATACATCCTAAGAATGTATTGGACTTAGCACCCCACACATGGGTAACCAAGTCCACCTGGCCTATTTTGGATCATGCTTAGGTGTATAAGCAACATGCACAGTAAAAGCAGTTATATTTTTATTACAACACCCCTTAAGCACAATTCCTTGTACAATATAATGATTAGACTAAGATCATCCTACCATTCAGTCTATGCACATACACCCTAGCATCCAGACTAAAATATCACATCATAAAATAAAAGCAAACATCAAACCATGCACCACCCTAACATAGGACTAGAAGTTGTGACTTAGCTTTAATATGTGTGTCATTTAAAGTTGGTGTGGTATGTCTTAGCTAAGCTTTAAGGTCAAGGTTTCTAAGTATGAAAGGTTCAACTTAGAGGGTGGTTTCACTTAAGTGGTTTAGTTGATTTGGTTAAGTTTTATTTCATGATTTGATTTGGTTTGAATGAACCTACACTTAATTGTTGAGTGTTGAAAGAGAGAAAAAGAGAAGAGAACTTCTCTTTCCTCCCTATCTTAAGTAATTTCTAAGGTAGATTCATTAATGAATTTTTGTTTAGTGAACATTTTATTATGTGTTTTAATTAATCCTAAGTTTAGAACAACTCCAAACAAACCTATTCAAAGAGAAAAGGCATTTTAAGATTAAGTAAGTGAATTACTATCACAAAACACACAACACTTTATTTCTTTCCCAATATGTGTAACATGCATATGGATGAATCCTAAACATATCTATACATGCAATGCAAATATTTAGCACACCTTAATGATGAATTCTAAGAGAGGTAAGTAAATTTGGAATGTTTCATGTATGCATGATTTTTTTAAGTAGAAGAGAGTGATTCTTTTATCCATTTTTCATATGCACACAAGTATAAAGGCACAAGTGAGTAGTGCTATTATTAACACCGGGGTGTAAGGTACAAGACCTACTTAGGGCTACTTAAAGCCTCGCAATCCCGGGGTTGTCCAAACTAATATACCACTTTTCTTAAATACATGTTCATGTATAAAAAGAAATGCATGGAAAGAGAATCATGCAAAAAGTTTATGATTGTTTGATTTTGGTTTGATTGTTTAATTTACATATGTGATGTGGAGTTCCTTCTTAAGTCATGACATAGGAATGTATAGGAATGGATTTATGCAAGTGTTATGTCCTTTTCAAAAGGACTATACACTTGGCAAATCCCATACAAACCTATGTTAAGAAAGAGAAGGAAACCCATAACACATTTTATGTTATCCACATGCAAGTTTATATGTACTTATAAATAGTGCACTTTTAATTTATAATGTTTGATTTATAAGTTTTAAAATAGTTTTGGGTTTAGTAGTGATAAGAGCCATTCATATTCTTTCTTTAGCCAAAATGCAATTTGACATAAAGGAAATAATTCATTTTAATTTGAACTTTCAAAGACATGAATGCATGATTTTCATATGACATACATAATTAGCATGCTAGGAAAGAAATAAAGTGATGAAAGCATGTAAATTCATTCACCCTAATTAATTTCTAGAGATAATCTTATGGAATAAGAATATTTTTAAAGTGAATCAAAATTGATTTAAGGAAAGTTTGATTTTGTTTTGAGTTTGATTTGAATTTAGGAAATGTGAGAAGGTTAGCTGGTCCTAACCCATTCGCACATATGTGTATTATTTTAGTTTAACTTTTAGGTGATTAGATTTATTTCATGCTTTGGTTAGGTTAAGGTGTAGATTAAGTTCATTAATTACCTCTTACCTACCCCACTTTAACATATTTAACCAAAATAATTATGATCCAATGTATGACTTAAAACCACAAGGAATTTAAATTAGAAATGCACCTAAGAAAGGGGTCTAATGCATTTGGCTCACAATTAATGATTAATTAAGCTAAAGGTTTAAATTAAATACTTTCATAACCTTTCCCACACATATGGGTTAGGTATGATTTCCTTAAGTTTACTTAGGTTATTGAACACCTAAGCATCTACCCAAGAAGGAATTGATTAAGTAATTAAGTTTTTGGATTAATTTTCAATTTTGGGTTTGGTTAATTAAGCTATTAAATGAAATGATCAAATCATTAATTAATTGTAAATTAATTAAGTTTTCATTCAAGCAAAATAGCCTTAGGGGAAGCGATTTAGATAAGACATCCTAATCTTATTCCCTAAGTCTATCAACTATTCCAAGGTGATTATTAAATTTAATTAATAGATTTATCATCATTTAATAGGTTAATTATTCATTTAATTGATTAAGAATGTGATTAGAGCTTAATTGAGCAATTCTCCTAATTAAACCATTAATAAATACCAAGAAAATTAGGAGAGGCATAAATCATCCCACTAAACATACCTAAGAAGTTTGGAATCAATCAATGGAATAATTAGGGAGAAATTAACATAATTACATTCCCAATAAAACCTAATTTACAGAATATTTACTATTCAAAATCCATCAGAAGATTTACTAACATAATTAATCCCATCGGTGCCACATGGACCACTAACATAGCATGTGCTTTCCATGTGGCACGATGAGATTTACTATTTAAGTTGTCACGCCAATGCGCGTCAGCAACTATCATCTCTCGACGATCAGATCAAAGATCGGACAGTCATGATTAAGCATGTGGTTCTTAAGGGATAAATCCATGGATCTTACGTGGTTTAATCAGGATCGTCCATCCAAAATGCATTGAAGGATGGTCCATGATCCGTCACTGAGCTCTCCTACAGGAGAGGGCATCCATCCACTCCTTAGGGCTTGATCCGAGCTTGGATTGAGCTCAAACTTAACCCACACCATCATCATGCAAGGAGCAAGACATCCAATGGTCAATTTGCAATGGGGTGAAAGTTTCTTTCACAAAGTACCAAACACTTTCTATTCTTGGCTTGGTTTGAAGGCATACCTCGCCAGAGGCTATCACCGGTGCTCCCAACGGTAGCTTAGTCTAGTGGAGACGGCTCATGAAGATTTGAGGGCTTAAGGTTGAGTGGATCTTCCTATGGACCAAAGTGGGCTTCAATTGCTTGCATTAATCAAACTCTCCTCTCGTGCCTTGAGAACTTGGATGAATACTTGGGTGAGCTCTATTGGGTTCTCTCAAGGTGCTTGAAGGAGGAATTTAGCTAAAATTGAGTATTGAGTGAGATGGAATTTTCCTTGAGCTCCCCTATTTTTGGCTTAAGCAAAACTGAAAAATGGAGAAATCAAATTAGCCTTGGGAACCTTGGAGAAGCTTGAGGATGCTTGCTCTGAGTTCCTTAGTTTCAATCGAGTGTGAGTGAGTGAAAATCAAATGAAATTAGTATATCTCCCCAGAAGGATCGGAGAGTGTAGATGCCATTTTGATCAAATTAACCACCTTGAGTGGGTTGTTTTGGCCTGAGGTGGCACATGGTTCAATTTTGGCAAAGGGTAGTGGAGAAGTTGCACATGTGGAGAATGAGAGTATGGAGGTGATCAATGTGCTCATTTCCAAGTGGGTGATTTGGCCATTGGGTTGGGTTTGGTTGACCCAAGTCATGCACCACACCCACTAGTTTCCACTAGGTCTACTAAGTGGAATTGGCCATAGGTTACCCCTTGACCTAGGGATAAAATGGTCATTTAGCTTTGATTTCACTTTAGGCAAATTTAGAATAGTTTTAAATTGGGTTGGTCCAAATTTCAAAGAATTTGGAGTTGACTTGATGTCATTTGGCTCATGTTGACCCATTTAGGTCAAATGGGTCAAGTCAAGTTGACCAATTGGTCAAAAATTGGGTCAAACCAAGGGTTAGGTCAAGTTCATATGACTATTTAAAATGTTGGCATCATTGGTTTGGTTTAAATTGATTTATATTTGGTTTTGGTTCATTTGATTTCATTTAAGTCAAATGGGTCAATTTGACCCATTTGCCTAATTAGTTAGTCATGTTTTGGTTTAGGTTTGGTTGGTCATTTGAAATATGTTCTAAACTTTGGCTTCATTCAATTTTGGTTTGGTTTGATTTTGGCTCAATTTGACCTTTCAGGTCAAGTTGGGTTCATGGTCAATTGGGCTAGGTTGGGTTTAGTTGGCCAATTGAGGCTTTAGTCAAGTTCAAGAAATGGTTTAGAATGAATTTGATCCATTGATTGCAATCAATTTGAGATCAAGATTTGACATATTTGACTTTTAGGTCAAGTTGGGTCAACTTGGGTCAAGTGGCCATTAATAGTTAGGCTCAAATGATTACTTGGTCAAGTTCAAACATTGATCATGAATTGATTTTAATCAATGATTTCAATCAATTTGGCCTATGGTGGATTTTGGCTAGTTTAGTTTCATTTTGGCTAAGCGTTGACTTGGTCAACCCTTAAGTTTGACTTGGTTTTGTCCTAATTTGAGTGATTGATCATCTCATGATGTGAGGCTTAGGTGGGCTTAGTTCAATCTAATTTGGGTAGGATTAGAATTTGGCTCATAAGAGATACTTTAGGTCACTTTGGGTGCCTAAGTGGGTCAATTGGCTTGATCAAGGCTTGATTCAAGTTTGGTTGAACTCACATATGGACTTATAATTGAAATATAAATCCATTTGCAAGTGATTTGGAGTCAAATGGGTTTTGATTTACTTGACAATTTTAAGTTCAAAGGGTGAACATGAGTTTGACTTGGGTTTGGGTTTGATTTTTGGATTTAGTTTTGGTTTGATGATTGAAGCTTAAGTTTATATTTAGATTCATGATTGAAGGATTGATTCAATCATGAAAATCAAGGGTTTGGCTTGATTTGAGTTTGATTTGGCTAAGTTCAAGGATTTGACTTCAAGACTTAAGTTTGAGTTAGTTGCATTTGGATTTGAATTTTGCATTTAGTTTTGGTTTGATAATTGAATTTTATTTTATATTTGGATTCATGATTGAAGGATTGATTGAATCATGAAGAGAAATCAATGGTTTGGCTTGATTTGAGTTTGATTTGGCTAATTTTAAAAATTTGACTTGAAAGGCTTAGGTAGAATTTTGGTTGAATTTGGGTTTGATTTTGAATTTAGTTTTGGTTATTTGAATTTATATTTCATTTATATTTATGAATATAAATGAGAATATAAATGAATTATGAGAAAATTTCTTGAATTTGAGTTTATTTAGATTTGATTTGAGCTAAGTCCATAAGATGGAATCAAAGGGAATTAGGAAAGATTTTTGAACTTGGAATTCAATCATGGGTTTCAATCATTTGGAATTGATTCATGATTTGAGAAAATTCATTAGAATTGATTTAAGGTTTGTTTTGGAATTGAAGTTGATTTAAGTTCAAGGTTGATTTGAATTTGGAGTTTGACTTGAAAGAAGGAAGTGAGGATTTGGTTCAAGCTATAAGGTATGCAAATTTTCCTAACACCCGTAAGGCATGACCTATTCCTATGGCTAACTCTTCTAAGTCTCTAAAGTGTTTAATCACTAGAAGTGTCTTAAGACTAAGGAAACTCTTAGTGTCTAAGAGGAACCCTATGTGTAAGATGGAGAGGTTGAGATCTCATTCTAAAAATGAGATCAACAGAACCTCAAAGGCAACTTTGAACACTAGTCATCATCACCAAAAGTTTCCCTTTCGATTCATTCTATTGAAAGGATAATGGAGTAAAAGACAAAGCAAAAAAATAATTTTTTTTCAAAGATGTTATGATAGCCCTACCATGGGAAGAGATAGGCAGAGAAGCACTTGATTTGGTGAGTTGATAAGGAGCTCAGCTGAGGGATTTTAGCGAACTACTTGGCTGAGAAGAGCAACACAATTGCTGCTCGTGTGGTTCAGAGATGAGACAAGGAATAGAGCTCAGTTCGGCCACTGTAGCATATGAGATTTGGAGGGTCCATTCGGTGCTGTGAAAGAGTCGGTGCTATAGGGAGGGAAGGTACTCAATTGAGCAAGGAAGATCGAGCAGTTTGGCCTTTGAGTCACCAGCTCAGCTTGGGTAGGGAAGGAGTTAAGGGAAGGGAGCATTCGAAGTGCTTGTCCGCCAAAGATGGAAGGGAAGAGAGGAGCATTTTGGGTAGTTGTTATGCTTAAGAACTAGAGAGGAGAATGTTCTTTTCTTCCTGTCGGATGGAACGGACGGGGAATAAGTAGGCTGCTTCACATGGGGTGGTATGGGCGGGATGATATGGCGGCCTATTGCTAGTTGAATGGGAGGTGGAGGCATTGGGATGGGCGGTTGCGAGTTTCAAAGTGTTGAGTTGTATGGTATTTACTTTTAGATGTGGGGAGGACACCACACAGATCTAAGGGGGTACTTATTGAAGTGATCGAGAATGACATTGAGGTATTATATACTATCTCGAAAGATAGGGATATCACCCTTCAATGGACCTAATCACCTAATAAGGACTCCTAAGGCATGATGGGTCTTCAAATATACCAGAGATATTTCCCCTGCTTTATGTGGATGAATAAAGTAGGGTTTATATTAAAACGGGTTCTAAGTTCCTCATGGGGGCAAGTCCCAATAGTTAATTACATCCTAAGAAAGGTGGATTCCTTAGGAATACTCTCGATTAAAGTAGGTAATTATTGTCTCCAAAGTTTTCAAGGATAGACTATCAATAAATTGGTTATGTTGAAAAATCAAATGGGAAGGATCAAGGAGAAGACATTTTGAAAGCCAAAGAAGATGAGTATAAAATTTTCATGATACTAGGAAACCTTGTAAGCACTCTAATCTATCTTATAGTTGGGCTTTATATTTTTGAAAGTGAGGAGAATCATTTTGTTAGAGTTGAATTTTTATTAGATTGCTAGGGCTTATAATCCATCAACACAAGGTTGTGGAGAAGCCTAAGAGGTGAGGATTTATTCTTGTAGCCAGAAGAAAATAGCTATCTCAATTATAAATCTAGGGAGCTTTAGCACAAGCTAAAGCATGACCTAAATCTAAGTGAAGAATGGGTATATGGTTTACCTCCGTAAGAGATAATAAACCACCCACTACTAGACTTGCGGAGTGGCAGCTAATTCCTCCTACACTTTAAATTCATGTGGTCCATATATAAAATTGATAGTTAGGTTGTTATTAATTTATAAAGAGACTAAAGTCCTTAAACTCACTCCCTAAGAGACTAGAGAATGAGTGGTATGAATAATGACTTAATCTAATGCAAAAATATTTTCAAATTTTATTTGATTTTTGACTCTTCATTTTGACAAAGGCTTTGGAATTTCATATGCCTAAATGTATGATGAAAATGGATTATGGGCAAAATCAAAAGAGAATAGGGTGAAGCTCCATCGGTAGGGGTTGCTCTCTTAGGTCAAGCGGTCCCTATATGTGTAAGGACCGAGGCCCTCATTTTGCAAGAGTGAAGAATCATGCATGTTGTGTTGTTACATACATCTAGGGCTTTTTATCATTTATCTTGATTAAGTCCTAGGCTTTATGTGAGGTTATGAATTGTTTAAAAATTTAGTTATAAGTTATAGTTGGGTAAAAGATTTATTTTTTCCGAGAGCCTAATCATACAGCTACACATTAAAGTATCATTCATAAATAAACTAGGTAAAGCATGATGTTTCTATTGTGCAATTAAACATAATATCATTCAATTTTATAAATCTAACACAAAAGAACAAGTGGTCGGTGCAATCAGGCATCCGGAAAAGAAAAATGGGTAGCTGAGTTCTACCCTTATACAACCCAAAATATGAAAGAATAATTACAATTTACAAATGAATAAATGCTATGAGGGGTCTTTGAATCTTCATTCTTCATGTCTCCTACTTCTTTGATTTGGATTTGCTTGCTTCAAATGCATCACAAGGCCTCCCAAGACAAAGCCTTCTAGCCACTACTCATCCTAATCCCCCATAACACTAATCCCAATTCCTAATATAAAATTACATTAAAAATAGGAAAAATAAATATAACTGCACTTGCAAAATAAGTGTTAGCTAAACACACATACAATCCCAAGAAATCATATATATAATTTGTGCTTAGCACCCTACACATGGGTAACCAAGCCCATCTGTCCTAACTTAGATTATGCTTAGAGGTTTAAGCAACCTGCAAAAGAGAGCATTTATGCTTATTTTAAGCATCCCTTAAGCATAATCCCCTACATAAAATATGATTAGGATAATCATGACCTATCTTCCCATCTACAAAACATACATCCTAACTTCCATTCTAAAATAATATATCATAAAACAAAACATACATCATGCCATGCACCGCCCTAACATAAAGCTAGAAGTGGTGACTTAGTTTTATTGTGTGTATTAAGGCTTGTGTGGTATATCCTAACTAGGCATTAAGGTTATAATTTTCTAAATATAAAAGGACTGTTTAATCATAAGAGGTTGATTTCACTTTAAGTGGTTTAATTGATTTGGGAATTTTACTTAATATTTTTTTTCAAGTGTTATAAAGAGAAGAAAAAGAGAGGATTACTCTCTTTCATCCCTACCTTAAGTCATTTTCTAAAGTGTATTATTTTGATTTAGTTCTCTTTAGTGCATGGCTTATTACACATTTTAAATTAATCCTAAGTTTAGGTTCACTCTAAATAATTCTATTCAATATGAAAGACATCTTAAGATTAATTTGATTGAATTACTATCACATGACATATGTGAAATCATTCCTTTTCATCACATGTAACATGCATATGATTAAGTCCTAAGTATACCTACACATATAATATGTTTTAACACACTTGAATAAAGGATGTGAGTATGTACATTTAAAGTTTATACTTTCCTATTTGATTGAATTATTTTATCATATTAATTTAAAGCTCTATCTAAATTTTAATACAAAAATGCATAGAGATAAAATTAAATAGGTATGTCATTGTCATTGTTAGGAAGTGAGGTAATCAAATGACCTCCTTAGGGCTAGTTAAAGCCTTGTATTCTAGGGATGTCTAGACTATATACCATTTGTATTCAAACTATATATAAATTTACATACATGACATCATAAGAAAGAGAGCTCCAAACCACATGATAAATTAATTCAATCACTTGAACAATTGCAAATACATATATTTTTAATAAAAAAGAGATTACTATTCTCTATTTAAATACACACATGCATGTATAAAAGATATAAGCAAGTACATGCCTTTGTTAAACTAGAGAAGTGAGGTAATCAAATGACCTCCTTGAGGCTAGCTAAAGCCTCATATTCCTGAGATGTCCATACTATATACCCACTTTTTTAAATATACACACATGTATTCATAATTAGGAGAATGAAAACCACGCAAAAAATGATATTTAATTTAATTGAATCATTTATGTAGATGAATTAAAGCTTTATCCAAATTCTAGTATTGAAATATATAAGAGTGAAATCAAATGGTGTCATTGTTAAACCAGGGGAAGTGAGGTAATCAAATGACCTCCATGGGGCTAGCTAAAGCCTCATATTTTGGGATGTCCAGGCTATATACCCATTAACATTTATACTTACATAAATCAATATATGAATAAAAAGAAGGAAGCTTCACTTCATACACTTAAGCTATAATCACATACATCTCTTATGTATTTATAACTAGCATTCAGATATGTAATCATTCATTTATAAGCTTTGGAAAATACATTTGGATTTAATAGTGACAATAGCCACACATATATTAAACTAAATCAACACATGCAAGCTTGGCATAAAGGAAACCATTTGATGTAATTGATTTTGCAAATGATGAATGTATGAATCAAATGACATACAACATTTAATATGATTGGAGAGGAATAAATAAACATAAATATATGATTTCATTCGATCAATTTAATTCCTAAGGACAATCATATCAAATAAAATCATATAAAGTTAAAAAAAAAAGTTTTTTAATATCATTTTTAATTTCATGTTTAATTTTATTTAAGAAATCTGAGAAGAAGTTTGCTAATCCTAATTACATCCCATGTTTGTAAGTTAAAATGATTTAATGAGAGGAGATTTGGTTGATTTTATGGATTAATTAAGTCAAGATATGATTTAAATCAATTAATTAACCCTTACCTATGTTACCTTAAAGTAATTAACTAAATAGTTATGAGCCAATATGATATGCAAATGAATTAAAAAGTAAATTAGCAATGGTCTGAGAAAATGAAAGGGGGCTCACAATTAATTGTTAATTAAGCTTAATGAACTTAATTAAGTACATTTATGATTTTCTCACACATATGAGCTAATCATAATTTTTTCATTGTCTTTAGGCTATTGAACACCTAAAGATCTACCCCTCAATTGATTAATTAGGTTCATATGTGTTTAAAATTTTAATTAAACTAATTAAGAAATTAATTAATTAATTAATCCTTAATTAATTTCTTCTTGAAAAAGTGAAGGAAATTTAGGAAAAAGATTAGGCGAGAGGTCTCAATCCAATTCCTAAGTAACATTGATAAATGACCAAATTAATTAATTAAGTTACTATTCACATGATTAATTAACATTTAATTAATTTAAGAGAGTAATTAAGGCTCAATTGGCTAATTTCTCTAATTAATTAAGCAATAAATTCCAAGAAAATTAGGGGAGACAGAGGTCATCCCCTTAAACAATCCCAAAAAATTTGAGGTTAATTAATTAGTTAATTATGGAATAATTAAGCTAATTAACATTTCAATTAAACATTAATTAAGCCTAAACTACTGTTCAAAATTAATTAATGATAATTTTAATAAATTTCTTTTTAAAATACCTTCAAAATGAGTATTTTTAGATTTTTCTACAATTTGATATGAATTTATGAAGTTCCAACCTTAAAAATGGATTATTTAGCCTTAATTAAGCCTTTTAATCATTACCGTGGCACACAGCGGCATGCTTTCCACATGGCATCGTGGGATCGACTATTTAAGTTGTCACATCCTGCACTGAGTCAATTGGTGGCGGGTGTTATTGATCTCGATTCGCCGGATCGCAGATCGATCCCATGGCTAAGGAAGGATAAAATCGATCAAATCTATGAGATTTAATCATGGACATCCATTTTGATCATGCAGAACGGACAGTGCATGATCTATCAACTCGTGAGCGGCGAACGACGAAGGTCATCTGCCATTGCTCATTCAATCTGAGCTCACCCAAGCTCAAATTGGCTCTAAATGGAACTCACACCATTACGCGAGAGATCTAAGAAGATCCAATTGCTAAGATCGACTCACATGCACATTTTGTTCTCAAAAGACCAACACCACTTTGTCTAAAGCTTGATTTCGATGGATTTACCTCACTAGAGCTAAGACCGGTGGCTCGTACACTTGAGGAAGCTTCGTCTAGTAGAGATGAAGCCATGTTGATCATCAATTGGGTTGATTCCAAGTGATTTGCTTGGGAGGCCAAGAATCATGCTTTAGATGCTTGGCTCCAATCAAACTCTGACCTATGGTGGGTTTAGAGCTTGGGGAAACTTCGGGTAGTCTCAACGAGGTGAGTGGAAGGTGTAGGAATGAGCAATTGGATGTAAGTTAAGAATTCGAGAAGTCGGATCGAAGAAAAAAGCTCCCATGTTTCAGCTACGCTAGGGAAGGAGGAATGCCGATGAAGGAGGCCTTGGGAATGCTCGAGAGCTTGCTAGGGAGTTTCATTTCTCTCTTGGAAACTCGGGCGAGTTGAATTATGTCCTTTCCTGTGCGAATTGAGGGGGTATATCCCTCAATTCACTGTGATAGACGGACGAGATCAATTCCCCATTTTTGGTCGGCCAACCGTTGTCAGGGCACCGGAGTTGTCCCTATCAAATCCATGTGGCTTGTTTTGGTTAGAGGAAGGTGACAGGAGCTCAAGGCTGATATGGTGGATTGCACACACATGTACAAAGATTTTCATCCTTTAGCCATATATGTACACATATGTACAGAGAAATGAGCAAGTGCATGCCTTTGTTAACCAGGTAAGTGAGGTAATCAAATGACCTCCTTGGGGCTAGCTAAAGCCTCATATTCTCGGGATGTCCAGACTATATACTTTTCTATTTCACTACATATGAATGTATATGTAAACAAGAGGAAGAAAATCATGCAAAAATTATATTTTATTTGATTAAAACATTTATGTATATGAAACAAAGTCCCATCCAAATTTTGAGGTAAAAATACATGTAAGTGAAATCAAATAAGTATATGTCATTGTTAACAAGGAAGTGAGGTTATCAAATGACCTCCTTGGGGCTAGCTAAAGCATCGTATTCCAGGGTTGTCCATGCTATATACTTGTTAACATTAAAATACATATAAAATAGAAACATGAATTAAGGAAAAGAAAGCTTTACTTCACATACCTAAGCTATAAGCACATGCAAACCTATATGTAATCATAACTACTATCACTCTAATCAATGTAGTTGATTTATAAACTTTGGAAAAATAATTTGGATTTATTAGTGATACTAGCCACACATATATTAAGTTAAGTTAACACATACAAGCGTAACATAAAAGAAATTTCATTTTATTTAATTAATTTTGAAAAGAGATGGATGCATGGAATTAAATGACATACAACATTTAACATGATTGGAAAGGAATACTAAATATAAGCATATAATCTCATTCAACCAAACTAATTCTTAAGGATAATCACATTAAATAAAAGCATTTAAAGGAAATCAAAGCTTCTTAATACCATCCTTCATTTTATGTTTTAACTTGATTTAATGAAATGAGGGAAAGTTGGCTGATCCTAATCCATTCCCATGTTTGTGGTTTAATTTAGTTTAATGTAAAAGGTAATTAGGATTATTTTATGGGTTAATTAGGTTGTAATATGAGTTAAGTCCATTAATTAACCCTTACTTATGTTACCTTAAAGTAATTAACTAATTAATTATGAGCCAATATGATATGCACATGAATTGGAATTTAAATCATCAATGTCTCTAAGAAATAAATGGCTTAATGCAATTGGCTCATAATTAATTGTTAATTAAGTTAAGAAACATAATTAAGTACTCTTATAATTCTCCCACACATGTTGGCTAATTATAATTTCCTTAAGATTTTCTTAGGTTATTGAACACCTAAGAGTCTACCTAAGAAACTAAATTAGATGAGTTCTAGAATAATTATGATTTCAATTTGATTAATTAAGCCATTTTAGTTAATGAATTAAACCACTAATTAATTAATTTAATTTTCACTCAAATAAAATGAACTTAGGGTAAAAGATTAGAAAAGAGGACCCAATCTCATTCCCCAAGCTCATTCACTATTATACAATGATTGGAAATTTTAATTAATGGTTTTCTTATTATTTAGCATGTTAATTAATCACCTAATTAATTAAGAAAGTAATTAAGGCTAAGATAACTAATTTCCCTAATTAACCAAGAAATAAATCCAAGAATATTATGGGAGGTTGGGGTCATCCCATTCATTGACCTAAGAAAGTTTGGAACTTATTACTTGATTAATTAAGGACTAATTAAGCTAATTAAGTTTTCTATGAAACCCAAATTAAGCCTTAATTACTATTCAAAATCATTTGGGAACATTTTTATTAAATTCTCCTCTGAAATACTTTCAAAATAAATATATATTTGTATTTTTATGATTTTTCTATGATTTTGTTGGTGTTTTCTCTGGAATAGAGAAAAGAAATGACACCATATAGAGTTTAGGAATATTTTATTTAGATGATCAAATACGACATTAAGGAATAAACATATTATCTCGAAAGATAAACATGCCCTCTTGTAATGGATTCGATCATTTCAATAAAAGACTCTTAAGACTAATGAGTCTTTTGTATACCAGAGCATTTTCCCCTGAACTACATGGAAAAGTAGAACAGGGTTTATTTTATCCTGGGATCATGGTTCTTTTAAAGGCAAGCCTCTATAGTTAATTACATCTTAGGAAGGGTCTCTTCCCAAGAATACTCTCGATTAAAAAAATAAGTGGTTATTCCTATAGACTGTTAAGCTAGCTTTCAAAGGATTGATTTTTGAAAATTTAATTGGGAGAGATCCGAATTAGAGAGAGTTATTTTCAAGAGTCAAATAGGGAAAGAGTAGAAAATGTCTATTGATACTAGGATACCTAGTAGACATTTCAACTATTCTATGATTGCGATTCAAATTTAAGATTTCATTTTAGATTTTGAGTTATCATTTTCTTAGAAATCTGAGGCTTAGATTCTAGCAGCACAAGACTGCAAAAATGCCTAGGGTTGAAGACTTATTCCTAAAAAGGATGCTTTAGAACTTAGTCTATAGGTGCTTCTTACACTTATTAGATGCTCGACCTAATTCTATCCTTGGGAATCATTGGCCATTCTCCTCACTTGAGGGAACTTTTGGACTTACAACCCTGGAGAAGGCTGCCAGCTAACACTACCTAGGCGTATTTTAAATTCATGAAGTTAAGTAACATGAATGCAAGATGGCTAGGCTGTTGTATTTTAGGATAGAAATCTATGAACCTAGACTCACTCCCTAATCCCTAAGATTATGTAGGGTATGAGGATGCATATAATTAATGCATATTTTTATGATTTTTGACTCAAGATTCATTTTAGGCCATAGGTATGCATTTTATGCCTAATGTCATGCAATTAGAAATGGTTATGGGTCAAATCAAAAGAGAAAGAGGTGTTCTTCCATCATAGGCTCTCAGAGGTTAAGCCCATTCTCTCTGGCAAAGATGGAAGCCCTCCATTAACAAGAGTAAAATAAGATGATTATGCATGATGTTAAACATACAATTAAGGGGTTGCTAAAAATTTTATTATCTTGGTTTAATGCTTAGGTTTTTATATGAGGTTATGAGTTGTTTTCTATTTTTATGTTTTGATTGATTTAGTTGGGTAGAAAATTTAGTTTATCCTATGAGTGTAAATCCAAGCATTGATCACAACACAAACATAGCATATAAAGAAACCTAGAAAAAGCATGATGTTTCTATTGCACACCAAAATAAATCAAGCCAAATTAAATTAATAAAAATAGGCCAATGCAACCAAGTACTACTATACACCCCAAAAGAAAGAAAAATGGACATCGAGTTCTACCCTTATACAACCCGGCCTAGAACTTCAAGTATAGATCTATGGGTCTTCTTTCCAGGAAAGTCTCCTTCTTCAAAGACATATATCAGGCTCCATAGGGGGCCACTAAACCATCTCCGGTTAGCTCCGCTAATCCTAGACCCCATAGATCCTAAACTAATTTTAAGTTCAAAAATTTATATTTTAAAATATTAAAAATAAGAAATCCTAAGCCCTGCAAAATAGTTGTTAGGAAATACAAACAACACATAGTAGTTATATTTCACAAACATACAGGCTTAGGATTTGTTGCTTGCCAAGCCCACCTATCCTATGGACTATGTTAAGAGATTTTCAGCACCTGCAAGTAAACAATAATTTTATAATTTTGTTTTATGATAGTGATCCCTTTTAGCACAATTCCCTATAGAAAATAATGTTAAATCTAGAAAGAACTCCCTACCATCCAGTCTAACAAACAAACAAGCCTAGACATCCAGTCTAAAATAATACACCATACAGACATGTGAAGTATAACACATAAGATTAAAGAAAATCACAGAACTATCTAAACTAGATCTAGAGTCTGTGACGTAAATGATCTAGTTTGTGCAAAAGAGGCTTTGTGTGGCAAGGCTTCGCTAGGTTCCTTTAAGTTTGTTTCAATTTGAAGTTTGAATTTGTTTAATTTTTACCTTTGGTTGGTTTCAATTCAAATGGTTTAATGAGTTAATTCCCATTTTTATTCGATTTTATTTAGTTAAAGTATTATTTAAGTTTTGAAGAATGAGAAATAGAATGAAATCTTTTTTTAGGTGAAACTCACTTTATTCCACATCCTAAATCCTAATGAAGTTTCCAAAAGTCTAAAATCCTTGAGTATCTTAATTAATTCTTTTTTATGTTACTTATGTTTGGATTGAGTTATGTTAGTCTTATTTTTAATTTATGTTAATTTAAAATGTTTTATGTTAGTCTAATTTTCAAAAAACTCACTTGTCATCCCACTTGAACTTGGCATCCTTTTGACAAGTCTTTGCATCTCCCAGGTAGGTTGGAAATAAAGTGTCTTAGATACTCCAACCATCCTTGGAAAGATCTAAGTTGAGTTAAACTCTTAGGAGGTGGCATTTCTAAGATAGCTTTGATCATTTTGGATCTATTTATATTCCCTAGTGTAATAACAAAGAGTTTCCTGCTACTCCAAATGCACACTTCAAGGGATTCATTTTGAGCTTATATTGTCTTAATGTTCAAAAATTACCCTCAAGTCGAAGAGATGGTCTTCCTTTTCTCTGCTCTTGACTACTAGATCATCAACATAGAACTCAACCTGATGATGGATGAGTTCATTGAAGTTCTGAGTCATGGCCCGTTGGTATGTAGCACCAGCATTTTTAAGGTCGAAAGGCATGACCCTATAACAATAGATTCCAATCAGGGTTCAAAAAGCAGTGTTTCTTTCATCCTTGGAGGCCATCTTGATTTGGTTGTAGCCAGATGACCCATCCATAAAGAAGAAAATTGTATGAGATGAGGCAATGTCTACCATTAATTCTGGTATAGGAAGGGGAAACTCATCCTTAGAACATGCTTTGTTTAAGTCCCTGAAATCGACGCATATGCAAATTTTTCCATTCTTCTTCTTAATTGGGATGACACTGGCTAACCAGGTAGAGTATTTTTCTTCCCTGATAAAACCAGCATCAATCAGTTTCTTAACTTCAGAAATGTCCTATTGTTCAATTTCTAATCGCATGCATCTAAGAGCTTGCTTGATAGGGTTAGCGCTAGGATCTATTGCTAGTTTTTGGATTACTACGTCACGAGATAATCCAGGCAACTCTTCATAACTCCATTCAAAGCAGTCCTTAAACTAAGTCAATAGCCTAAAAAGAATCTCTTCAGGACTTGAGGAGGATGATTCTAAAAAGAATCTCTTCAGCTTCATATCACTTGAAGACTTAGGGAATTTCTTAACTACTAAACCTTCAACTTTTTGAGATGAAAGTGAGATTGAGCTAAGGTTCCTACGATGCGATAGTTTCACATACATTTGATTGGTTTTGCTTTGTAGAGGCTGGTCTTCATCACTCACTCAAGTGTCTCCTCCAATGGAACCCATAGAGAGGGTTGGCTGGCTAATCACATTAGACTCACCCTCCAAGCTAGATTCCAAGTCTATGTGAATAGTATGAGGGAACAAACCCTATTGGCTAATGGCCACAGGGTCTTCTCCTGAAATTCATCTACCCATGTCCTCAGATAAGAATCAACGGGGTGGAGTGATATCCTGATATTTCTTCTTCAATTTCCCTTTCTTGTTTGCTTGGATTTCCATCTTTATTCTCTTTTTTAGTTTGCTTTTTTTTATTTTCATTTTCTTTTGAATTTGAATTTTCTAAGTTCATGAGAAAGGGTGTTTGAGGAAGATGAGGTTGCATCCTCATATATCACAACCTCTCTAATGGCTTTTCATCTCCTTTAACATAGACTAAATCCCATCCTTCCTGAACTTAATGCATTGATGGAGGGAGGATGGAATCATCTTAATATATCCAAGTCCATCGAGCAAAGCGGAATAAAGTATTTAAATTAATGATATAAAACTTGGCTTGTCTTCCAATCATCTATCTCTAAAGATAACACTATGGAACCTTGCTCACCTTGTTCATTGAATCCTCTTGACATCATCCATCTCCTTAGTGTGAAGATATGGAAAGGATCTTTAGACTCATAAAGTTCTATACTGGATCGAAGAACTCGCTAGTCTAAATCTACCCATGTCCACTATAATGTAGTAGGGATGGTTATTCTCCATGTCCCCAAAGAAGGTATTCTTCATGAAAGTGATCCAGGCTTCTATGGAATAATGTGCTGCTCTCCAACAATGTCCTGGTGAACATATCTCAGGAAAAGCTTGAATATCGATTCCTCATCTCTTTGGATAAGGAAAGGGCATCATATATTCTTGGAGATGACAACTATCTTAGGTGAGAGAGGACATTATAGTACACCTTGGTGATCCTCCACAAGCATATCCAAGGGTGGAGCATCCTATGGAGGGGCTTCTTGATCCTCCCAACCAATGATTTATTTCCCTCTCTTGAGGTCTCAGGTAGAACCTTGCCACTATGGAGGTTGACTTTGGTGATGTCTTATGAGGGGTAATGGAAGATTCTACCCGCGTCGCTCACCTTGACTTCTCCTATGGGACCCTCAAAATCTAATGATTCAAAGTATATCTCAAGAGGACCAGTATTGAGAAGGAAGATCCAACTCATCAAAAGAGGAAGATCAAAAATATTATAGTTATTATTTAGACTTGAAGAGTTATCATTAGAAATAGATTCAGACAACCCATCAGAAGTGACATAGATATAATTCAAGATAGCTTTATTCTTCAATTTCTTAGATTTGATTAGAAATCAAGTAAAGTAAGAGGAGTGAGGGATTTGATGTGCTCATCCACCGATACAAGATGTCTACTAGAAGAAGAAGAGCTAGCTGAAGTAGTAGCTACAATGGTGGACTAGAGGATGGACTCAGTTGGTGGTTGCACTACTTGGCTATCCTGGGCTGGCGCAGGCCGCTGCTGCTGCTAATAAGCTCCCTTTTCCTTGAGTTGGCTCTAGCAACTTGCAAACCTTCCTTGATGTTGGAGGTTTGAGCTGGCTCAGGCACCTGAAAGAAAAGTTTCTTGATTTTTAATATAATTTTGTTAGAGATTTTGGATAAGGAGATATCCCAACCTTCTTTCATTTTGGAAGGATCGCAAGTATCCCCAATGATTACCCTAATGAAACTAGATGGTTGTTCCATAAGATATTCCTTCAAGATGACTATAGCACCAGTCTTGAAGCTATGTTCAAGCTAGTCCTTAAATGTGAAGTAATCTTCCAAAACATGACCTAACATATGGTGGTAGGGGCAAAAGTTAGGATCGTTACTTTTGCCCACTTCCTCCAATCTCCTAGGTTCGGATAGCTGAAAATCAGGCTTCTTTAAGAGATTCTTAAAGATTTTTCCACTCTTAAATGAATAAGGCTTGTTAAGTTTATCCAAATAAGTAGGTGGACCATAGCTACCTGGGTATGTGTGCATTGTTGTTGATGATGATGGTGGTGAGGAGGAGGTGTGTAGGCTATGGCATCCGGTAGGTGGTGATAGAAGAGGTGGAAGTGGCGTGTGGAGCACAAGGTTTCTCAAACGCTCTCACGGTGTTTCCCTATCTCTATCATCCTGGGTTTCTTCTCATATACCTTCTCCGGCTTTGGCTTTATTGGTAGATATGGAGAAGGTAACTGTTTGGCTTCTACTTGCAAGCTAGTTGCCTTGTTAATTAATTTCTCAAAAGTTTTAATGGTGAAACCTTTGGGCATGAAGGTTAGTCCATGGATATTCTTAAGCGTAATCTCGATGGCATGTTATTTGAGCTTCACATTTCATACTCGAATTATGCCATCTGAGAATATAATCAACGAGGGACTCACTGAAATTTTGTTGAGACACAACGAGATCGCCAATAGTGACCCTTTACTGAGCTCTAACAAACCTCTTGATAAAGAGTTTCTCCAACTCAGCAAAAGTCTTCACTGAACTATTAGGAAGTTTAGCATACCAGTCAAATGCTATACCTGCTAAGCTACTGATGAAGAGATAGAAGAGTAAAGCATCACTGCCACCAGCATCACAATAACTAGCTCTGAAATGTGCAATGTGCTACATCGGGTTCCCACTGCCATCAAAACTATTGAAAGAAATTGGCATGGAACCCTTAGGATATTAGATTACATCAAATTCCTCTAGGTAGGGTCTACCTTTGAAACTGATGATCCTCCTTGGGCTTGAGCCAATGCTTCTCTCACCTGCTGTTCAACCATGCTCTTGATATCTTTTTCTTGTATGGAGGTACTATCCACTACCTTCATACTTTGGTGCTACCTTCTTGGAGATAAAGACTTGGGATCCAAGACATGCACCAACTATGGTGGTCTTAGCTATAGTAGGATGAACTCGGGCTTGATTTTGAAGTGTTAAGATTGCTAGTAGATCTTGAGCCTCTTCTTCATCATATCTATTATTTTTATCCTTTTGCTTTATCTACTGAAGGAGGTGTTGGGTCGAATAGGTATGTCTTCTTGCCCTCAACACCTTCCATAGTCTACTCTCAGGAGGGACCCCAGTGTCTACCATGCAAACTCTCGATCTCCCAATAAATCATCTTCATTTGGGATTAAAAGATCTTCTCCTCATCCAACTAGTCATAGGATCTCTTTCTTCTCCATGAGATAATGGGATACTATACCCATAAACACCTCAAATGACTTTGGTTGATCGGTGGTGGGATTACCTTGTGAGGCACCCAGACCTTGTTGGAGAGTTAACCTTATGAGGGCTATACTCGCTGAAAAAATATGCTCCTGACTATCACTAAATCTATATGGGGTGACACTCCTAGGAGGATCTATCATCATAGGTGCAACGAAGTTGTCACCTTCTCCCACAATATCTCCATCATTATGATGGTGGCGGTGATGGGATGACTATGATACTTTGGGGTCACCATTCCTCACCATGATTGGAAGAAGGTCAGCGGGAGCTCACCTCCTCAGGTTGATGGAATCAGATCCCTTGGCCATAGTTGGATCACCAGTGGGGTCCTCTTCTCCACATATGGGCCTTCATGGCCTTTCTTTGGAGATGGAGATCTTTGGAACATGTAGGAGATGGTGAAAGGGGTTGGCGGTGTGGTGGGGACACCACCGACTCTCTCTAAACATGAGCTCTCCTCCTGTGATGGGCAGTCCCTATGAGCAGAATATTGTCGGTATGATCGACATGGGTAGTGCGCCGATCAGAAAAATTATTAAGTGCAGTGGCCGCTGATTGCCGACTGAACCTCTGCCTTTCACTTAGCAAATTTGAGTATGCTAAATTTTGTAAAATGGAGATTTCACTTAGCAAATTTGAGTATGCTAAATGAAATTAAAAAAAAAGTGTTTCAAATTTTGTTTTGAAGAAGGGAGACTCCACTTTAGCAAATGGTATGCTAGAGTGAAGTTCCAAACATATTTTGAAAATTTTTGTTTTTGTTGATTTTGTAAAGAGAGATTTTAATTTAAAAAATTTGGGTATGTAAGATGAAAATCACTTATGTTTCATTTTTCAAAGATGTATATTCGTGTATGATTATTGCTTTTTTGAGGAAATCAACAATCATATGTGGAATTTGTTAACTGGCATTTCAAACTAATTTTATTTTATTTAGAAATGAAATTTTCATTCAATAAATTTGGGTGTATTGAGCGGATATGTTCATATGTTCTTTTTGTAAGTTTATTTTTGATTTTGATTGGTAATGAAAACTCCATTCAATAGATGTGGGTATATTGAATGGAGGTTTCATGTGCTTTGGAAAATTTATTTTTAATTTTGATTGGAAATGGAACCTCCATTCAATAAATGTGGGTATATTGAATGTCCATATGTGCTTTTTGAAAAATTTATTTTTGATTTTGATTGGAAATGAAAACTCCATTCAATAGATGTTGGTATATTGAATGGAGTGGTTTCATTTGTGCTTTGGGAAAATATATTTTTAATTTTGATTGGAAATGAAACCTTCGTTCAATAAATGTGAGTATATAATATGGAGAGGTTCCATATGCGCTTTTTCAAAGTTTTATTTTTGATTTTGATTGGAAATAAAACCTCCATTCAATAAATGTGGGTATATTGAATGGAGAGGTTTCATATGCTTTTTTGAAAGGGTGAAAAATTCAACTTATGGAATGAGTAGAATTTCAAAGTTATGATTTTGCTTGAAGATGTAACATTCATCCAACGCATTTGAATGTATTGAATGGAAATGCCCATCTTCAAATTTGGTTCTTTTTGAAAGTTTATGATTGTTGAAATTTTTTATTTTGAAATGTTTCTACATGTAACAATTATAAAAATTGTTAGATGTGTTAAATATTTTATTAAGTGTATTTTGAAAAGTGCTTCTGGAAATTGAAACTTTTCCTAAAGGATTTATTTTTCTTTATTTTGAATGAATCCTTACCATAAAATTTTATTTTCAGATTAAGTTTCAACAGGGGTGTCCTAAAACCTAAAGATGTTTGCTAGCTTAACTTAAGGATGAAATAAGCCAAGTTCTAATGGAAAGAAAGATAGTCTTGGGTTCGCACAAAAGTATAAACCCACTATCGATACTTGGAGACAACGATCATTTACCAAAGATGGAGAGAGGAACCATCCCCAGTGAATTCTCTAGAAAAATTTGTGGTGAAAATTTTTATATATATCTCTACCTTCATCTATCCCCTTCCCTTTTGAAAAAAGATAAATAAATAAATAAATATAAATACATCTTATTGGGATGCCACAAATCTAGATGTTATTAAGGTGATCGATTATGAGGAGAGGTGTACTATCTGAAGATAGAAGTCACCACCACAATGGGTAATTACCTCAATAAGGACTCATATGGGTGGGTCTTGAATGTAAGATTCTTGACTTTATATGGAAAAGCAAAGCATGGTTTATTTTAAACTGGGTTCGTTAAGTTCCCTCCATGGGGAAGCCCCCATAGTTAATTACATCCTAAGGAATAGAATTCTTTAGAAATACTCTCGATTAAGGTAAATGATCATTGTCTCAAAAGATTTTGAAAAGGTAAGACTATCAATCAATTGGTTTATTTTTAGAAAGTCAAGTAGGATCAATCAAGAGAAGGGAGTTCTTATCGAAGCCAAATAAAAATAAGTAGGGGCATGCTTAAGATTCTAGGAAGCCTAGTAAGCACCACGAACTACCCTATGGTTGGGCTTTACATTTTTGAAATTGAATTGAATTATTTGAGTTTAACTTTTATTAGAAAGTTAAGGATTACAATTCCATGATACAAGATCATGAAAATGCATGGAGAGGATTTATGCTCATAGAAAAAAAGAAGTAGCAACCTGAACCTAAATCTAGAAAGCTTTGAGGGCCAAAAGCATAACCTAAATGGAGATGAAAATGGGTATTTGGTTTACCTCCATAAGAGAGGATAACCACCTAACTGGGACTTACAATGAAGGGGTGGCCACAAGTAACTCCCATACAATTTTAAAATATGTAGTTAAGTAAAATGCTTTGCAAGATCACTTAAAGCTATTTATTTAGAAAGAGATTAAGTCATTAAACACACTTAAGAGACTAGTTCATGTAGGGCATGATTTTAATGACTTCTAATAAAATTTTCATATGTTTTGTTTACATTTTGGACAATCAATTTGACACAAGCTTTTATTCATATGCCTAATGCATGAGAAATTATTATGGGAAAAAAATCTAAGGAGGTGTGTTTCCACCATGGATCTCACAAGTCAAGCAAGTTATGGCAAGGTGGGCGCCCTCAATCAAGTGAAATAATATGCTTTTTTACATGATGTTATAAAAATAGACAACATCTAGCTAAGGGGCTTAATTTTTTTATCTTGATTTATAACCTAAGATTTAGGTGAGGTTGAGTTATTTATTTTAGTTTTGAGATGATTAATTTGGTAGAAGATTTATTTTTCCTAAGAGACTAATCGTCATCCATACATCAAAGCAATGAATAAACTAGGAAAATACACCATATTAATTAAGTTAAACAAGCATCAATCAATTTATCAAAACTAATAAAAGAATAAAAGGCCATTTGTGGTGAGCTCCACCACAAACCTAAAACAAATTGGGTGGCTACCTTATACAACTGAACACAAATGAATTAATTATAATTAAGTAAGGAATTCATGTTATGGGGTCTTCATTCTTCATTTCTTCTTTTCTTCTTTCCTTTCTTTTGGATGGTTGGAATGTGGATGCTCAAAGGCTTCACATAGTACATAAGATGATCTTATGAACAATGCTCATCCCATAACAATCATTCCAAAATCTTAATCACAAAAGTACATGAAAAGGGAAAAGTAAATCTAACTACCTACAAAATAAAGATTAGCTAAACAAACCACATTAAGCATGTATATATATAAATTAGACTTAACACCCCACACATGGGTAATCAAGTCCACTATTTTGCATTATGCTTAGTATAAATAGATAAAAGAAGTTATATTTTTATTACAGTGCCCCTTAGGTAGAATTCCTTGCAGAAGATAATGAGTAGACTAAATCATCCCAACATTCATTCTACGCATATACCCCCTAACATCTAGACTAAAACAAAATATCATAAAATAAAAGCAAATATTAAACCATACACCACCCAAAAGCTAGAAATGGTGACTTAGCACACTTTCATAATGAATGCTAAGTGATATTATTTAAGAAAATTTGTATACTTCATGATGTATGCTTTTCATTAAGTAGAAAAGAGGGATTCTTTTAACCATCTTTCACATGCTCATTAATATGTATGAAAGATATAAGTGAGTCGCCATTATTAGAACATGTAAGGTAGAAGACCTACTTAGCTACAAAATAACCCCAAGGTTTTCAAACTAATATACCACTTTCTTAAATACATATGCATGTACAAAGAAATGAATGGAAAAAAAAAATGCAAAGTTTGTGTTTGTTTGTTTGACTCATTTATGCAATTCATATATGTAAATATGGATGTCCTTCTTAAGTAATAACATAGGGATGAATAGGAATGGATTTAAGCAAGTGTTGTGTTCTTTTCAAATGAACTATACACTTTACCAAATCTATTCAAAACTATGCTAAAAGAAATGAGAAGGAAAAGCCATACTATTTATCTTTATATTTATACTAGATGTAAGCTTATAAATAATTATAAGTTACACCTTACAGTTTTGATATTTGAATTTATAAATATTAAATATAATTTTGATTTAATAGTGACAATATTTGATATTATTACTTTAGCCAAAACATGCAATTTGACATAAAGAAAATATTTCATTTCATTTTTATTTGATATTCCAAAAGTATGAATGCATGATTTTTATATGGCATGCACATTTACCATGCTAGGAAAGAAATAAAGTGATGAAAGCATGTAAATTCATTCACCCTAATTAATTCCTAAAGATAATCCTGTGAAATAGAATTATTTAAAGTAAATTAAATTTGTTTTAAGAGTTTGGATTTTTTTTTAGTTTGATTTTAATTTGAGTAGATGAGTTTGCGGTCCTAACTCATTCCCCATGTGTGAGTTATTTAAGTTCAATTTTTGGTGATTAGATCAATTTTATGCCATGGTTAGGTTAAGTTGTGGATTAAGTGTGTTATACCACCACTTTAACATATTTAATCTAATTATGAGCTTGATATAACAAAAAAACCACAAGGAATTTAAATTAAAATGCACCTAAAGAAAGGGATTGACTCATAATTAGTGATTAATTAAATTAAAGGATTTAATTTAAGTACTTTCATAACCATTCACATATATTGATTTTGATTTCCTTAAGCTACATTCCCAATAAAACCCTAACTCAGAAAACATCACTGTTCAAAATCAAGTGAAATTAATTTCAGAAAATTCCTCTTTGAATTATCTTTCCAATGGGTTTTATTTTGTATTTTTTTATTTTCTACAATTATTTATGAATATTTCAAGTTTCCAAGATTATTAGGTAATTAATCTCCTAATCATGTGACTAATCCCATCACGATACATGAGCTTTCAATGTGGCGATTAAAGTGTCACATCATAATGTTGCATGATGCTACTGCTTTCTTCCATCCCATCAAGGATCTGACAGATGTAATGGGATTAAATGAAGGATACTATATTTTCATGGGTATCCAAAATGTGGATGGATGACCCATGATCCATCATTGATCTTCCAAAGAGGACATGTCCATCCTTTAAGATCGAGCTCGATTGAGCTTGGATTGAGCTCAAACTCAACACACCATCATCATAAAGAGACATCCAACGGCTAACTTTGCTTGGGATAAAAATTCACTTCATGAAAGACCACACTCTCTAATTTAAGCTTAGCTTGAAGGCATACCTCAGGAGGCTATCACCTCAGTTGATGGGTAGCTTTTCAGTGGAGGCAATTGAAGATTTGAGATGATTTGGTTGAGTGGATTTTTACTCCTTCAAATGGATTGATCTTGATCAAGTCCCTCATTGCCTTTGGAGCATGGAAGAAGTTTGGGATGAGTTTTACTGAGGGTGCTCAAGGAGGAATTGGAATGGTTTATGTATTGGCTAGTAGGATTTATCCTATTTTCTTGAGAAGAGAATGGAGAAGTTTAATTAGCTTTAGAAGCTTTGGAGCTCTATAATGCTAGCTCGATTTCCTATCACTCAATCAAATGCTAAAGATGAATTTAAGTGGAATTAGTCTCCAGGTTCTGAGCAAGGCTTTTTATTTTGATCCAATACACTTTGAGTGGGTTTGTTAGGCCGTTTAGGGTGGCATTGCATTCGGTTTAGCCACAGAGAGGTAGTGGTGGAGTGCCATGTGCTTGAAATGGGTGGAGGGAGGATTCCCATGTGCTCATTTCTATGGGGGTGGTCAATTTTGACCATGGGTTGGGTTTGGCTGACCTAAACCCATTGGGTCATGTGCACCATGTCCATTAGTGACTATTTGGTCCACTAAAAGGATGCCAAGTGTCCATGAAAGGAATTGACCAAATTCTAAGTGGTTTTGATTTTAGCACCCATGGCCTAGGGGTAATATGGTCATTTGGCTTAGTTTTCATTTTAAATATGTTTGGTATGATTGAAAAATGGGTTGGGCTAAGTTTCAATGAATTTTGAGTTAGTTTGATGTGATTTTGCTCATGTTGACCTATTTAGTCAAAATGGGTCAACTTGGATCAAGTTGACCAATTGGTCAAATTGGGTCAAACCAAGGGTTGGGTCAAGTTAGCCAATTGGGGATTTGGTCAAGTTCAACAATCATTTTAGAATGAATTTGACCTATTAGTTTCAATCAATTTGGCTTAGATAAAGTTTTAACATATTTTGACTTTTTAGGTCAAGTTGGGTCAACTTGAGTCAAGTGGATAATTGGGTTAGGTTAGGCTCAAATAATGACTTGGTCATGTCCAAACATTGGTCATGGATGAGTTTTGATCAATGGTTTCAATAAATTTGGCTTTGTTGGTTGGTTTAGATTTCATTTTGGCTAAGTGTTGACTTGGTCAACCATTAGGTTTGACCAATTTGATGATTGATCATCTTACATGACAATGTAAGGGTTAGTTGGCGTTCAATCCAAGGATTAGTATTTGCTCATAAGTTTAAAATTATTTGGGTCAAGTGAGCTAAGTAAATGGGTTGGTCAAAGCTTGAATTGAGTTTGATTAAACTCACATATGGACTTATGAATAAATCCATTTTACAAGTGATTTGGAGTCAAATGGGTTTTGATTCATTTGACACTTTTAAGTTCAAAAGGGTGAACATGAGTTTAACTTGGGTTTGATTTTTGAATTTAGTTTTGGCTTGATGGTTAGAGTTTATGTTTAAATTCCATGATTGTAGGATTGATTGAATCATTAAGAAAAATCAAGGCTTTGGCTTGATTTGAAATTGATTTGGCTAAGTTCAAGATTTTGACTTGAAGGCTTAGGTAGGATTTTTTGATTAAATTTGATTTTTTTAAATTTATTTTTTGATTTGAATTTATATTTCATTTATATATGTGAATATAAATGAGAATATAAATGGGTTATGAAAATTCCTTGAATTTGAATTGATTTAGATTTGATTTAGGCTAAGTCCATAAGATAGAATCAAAATGACCTGAAATAGTTTTGATTTGGTTTAGAATTTTGGATTTAGTTTGATTGATTTGAATTTATATTTCATTTAGATATGTGTATAAATGAGAATATAAATGGTTGTGAGAAAATTTCTTGAATTTGAATTGATTTGATTTGATTTAAGCAAGTCCATGAGAGGAATCAAAGGACTTAGAAACATTTTTTGTTTGGAATCCAATCATGCAATCATAAGTTCCAATTATTTGGAATTGATTCATGATTTGAAAAATCCATTGAATTGGTTCAAGGTTTGAGTTAGAGTTAGAGTTGATATGAGTTTGAAGTTTTGGTGGAAGAAGGAAGTGGATTTTGGATCAAGCTATGGGGTAGGCAAATTTTCTAACAAGGCATGACCTATTCTTATGGCTAACTCTTATAAGTCTCTAGGGCTTGGTTGAGTGTCCACCTAATCACTAGATGTGTCTTAGGACTAGGAATTCTTAAAGTCTAAGAGAAGTCCATGTCAAGATGAAGGGTTGAGAGCTCATCCTAAAAATGAGGTTAACACTTAAGATTGAATTTGATCACTTCAATTAACTTAGGATGTTTAGATGAACTTACTTTAATTTTTTTGATGTTTGATTAAGGTTGGTTTACATTATTGTATGACTTGATGGATTAATGAATTTACTTATTGATTAACATAGACCTAGAAGCTTGGAAATTCAAGAATTCCCAACATAATGATCAATTGGACTTGAAATATTTTTGGCAAGTGGGGTTACATACCAATTTTATGTTTCTAAAGTTTCATGTTAATTAGAATCATAATTAGGGTGTAATTAAGATTTTAATTATTTCATTAAAACTTAAATCAAGCCTAATTTATTAAGATTCATTAAAGTATTTTATTTTTTTACTTATTCTTCATTGAAATACCTTTCCAATGAGAGTTTATTCATAATTTTTGGTTAACTAGTTGATTTACTATGATTTAATTAATTTTAGGTTATTAAATTGAATTATTTAATTCATTTAATTACCTAATTAAGTCAATTAATGATTCATTAGGTTTAGATAGGTTTAATTAGTGTTTTGATATTCATTAATGTTCATTATGTTGATTTAAGGATGTTTGATTAAGTATCACTAATTATTTCATTAATAATTAATTAATTTAATTTAAGCGTATGAAATTACAAAATCCATTTAATTCAGTGAATTAAATTCTAAAAAATTCACCTATGGTGTGTTTCATGCTTAATTTCATTTTGCCAAAGTTTCATATTAATTGGATTAGTAGTTAGAGAGTAATTAAGGTCCGATCAAAGATCAAAGATTGGACGGTCCACAATTGATCTGCAGGTCCTTAAGGGATTTAAATCAATGGTGCGTAAGATCAGCCATCCAATCTAGTAGAAATGACGGTCTTGAAATTTTTAAAAGCAATGGATATTGATCGCGTTGATGGTTTTCCCTCAAGTGATCGCGATGAATTACGCGATTTTGATCCCAAAATGACCGGTGATGAATTGGGATAAATCCATGATGGATCCATTTGGCATGCAACTTCTTTCAAAAGCTCAAACTGAAAAGCTCTAAAGGAAATTGAAGGTACGTTAATGGAAAACCTTGATTCTAGCGGTCTCGAGCGGTGGAGTTGATTCGAATGGCTTCAGATTGATGCAAGGGACTCGCGCGCCAATGGAATTGGGTTGTCTTCCTTTTGATTGCTCCCTAGACCGAATTTGGCTTGCACCCATGGGCCTTTGTGGTTGTTGGCCTCATTTTTAGAATGAGCTCCCAACCCCTCCATCTTAGACATAGGACTTCTTAGACTTTAAAGTTCCTTAGTCTTAAGACACATAGTGATTTTCACCAAACTCAAATTAATGCCCCATGATTGAAATCCATGATTAAAATTCCAAGTTCAAAATATTTCCTAAGTCTTTAATTCCCTCGGACTTAATCTAAATCATATTCAAACCAATTCAAACTCATTATTTTTTCTGTTTATATTCACAAATATAAATGAAATATAAATTCAAATCAATCAAACCACTCAAAAACTCAAACTCAAATCCAAAACTCCCAAATTTTCTATGTCCCTTAATTTTCTCTCTTAAGGACTTAGCCAAAATTATCTTTAAATCAATTCAAACTCATGATATTTTCTCACAACTCATTTATATTCACATATATAAATGAAATATAAATTCAAATCAATCAAACTAAATCCAAAATTCAAATTCCTAAGTCAAAATCTTTCCTAAGTCACTTTAATTTTCTCTTAAGGGCTTAGCCTAGATCAAATCTAAATCAATTCAAATCTTTAAAATTTTCTCACAACTCATTTATATTCTCATTTATATTCACATATATAAATGAAATACAAATTCAAATCAATCAAACCACACTCAAAACTCAAATCCAAAACTCCAAAATTTCCTAAGTCCTTTAAAGTTCCTCTTAAGGACTTAGCTTAGATCATGATCAAATCACTTCAAATTCATAAACTTTTCTCATAACCCATTTATATTCTTATTTATATTCACATATATAATTGGAAAATAAATTCAAACAACCAAAACCTATTCCAAAAATCAAACTAAAATTCATTCAAAATCCAACCTAAGCCTTTCAAGTCAAAATCTTGAACTTAGCCAAATCAACTTCAAATCAAGTCAAACTCTTGATTTTACTTCATGATTCAATCAATCCTTCAATCATGAACACAAATATAAATACAACCTTCAATCACTAAATGAAAACGCAATACAAAAATCAAGCCAAAATCCATTTCATGTTCACCCTTTGAATTTGAAATTGTCAAATGAATCAAAACTCATTTGACTTCAAAGCACTTGCAAATGGATTCATATTTCAATCATAAGTACATATACAAGTTCAATCAAACTCAAATCAAGCTTTGACCAAGTCATTTGACCTACTTAGGCTCAGTTGACCCAAAGTGACCTAAAGTACCCTTATGAGCCAAATTCCAATCCTAACCAAATTGGATTGAATCAAACTCATCCATGCCTCTCATCATGATCAACAATCATCATGAGATGATCAATCAATCGAATTAGGTCAAACCAAGTCAAACCGAAGGGTTGACCAAGTCAACACTTAACTAAAATGAAATCTAACATTGCCAAAATCCACTATAGGCCAAATTGATTGAAACCAATGATATAAGTTCATTCATGACCAATGTTTGAACTTAACCAAGTCAATATTTGAGCTTAACCAAGCCCAATTGGCCACCTAAAAAAGTTAAAATGTGTCAAAACTTGACCTAAGCCAAATTGATTGAAACCAATGGGTCAAGTTCATTCTAAATCACTTGTTGAACTTGACCAAAGCCTCAATTGGCCAACTAAACCTAACCTAGTCTAATTGACCTTGTACCCAACTTGACCTAAAGGGTCATATTGAGCCAAATACAAACTTAACCAAAATTGATTGGAAACAAAGATGCCAATCCACTTCATAGGACTAACCAAACCTAAACCTACCCATGACCTAGCTCAAAAAGGTCAAATGGGTCAAATTGGTCAACTTGACCCATTTGATCTAAATGAAGTCATATGAACCAAATTCAAAACTAAACCAAATTGAATCAAACCAAAGCCAACAAAACATTTCAAATGGTCATATGAACTTGACCCTACCCTTGGTTTAACCCAATTTGATCAATTGGTCAACTTGACCAAGTTGACCCATTTTGACCTAAATGGGTCAACATGAGCCAAATCATACTAAATAAACAACAAATTGAATGAAACTTGGCCAAACCTATTTTTTCAACATACCAAACATATCCAAATTTTAAAATCAGCCAAATGGCCATTTTACCCCTAGGCCATAGAACAAATTTTGTCCAATTCCACTTGGAATTTGGTCAAACCCTCTTCATACCTACTTGGTACTCCCTAATAGGTCAAGTGAACATTGAGGGTAGTGCACCCAACCCAATGGGTTTGGGTCAGTCCAACTTGACCCAAGGGCCAAACCAACCATGAGCATGGAAATGGGCATGGGAATCATGTCTCCACTTAAATGGAGCACATGGGGACTTCCTAATCCACCCCCGACCTAAAATTAATCACATGGCACTTCTAATAGCTCAAAAAACCCACTAAATCAAGGCAATTGGTTCAAAATGGTAAGTGAAGCTTTGATTGCCATTGGGGAGATATACTCCCCACTTCACCCAATGGAGCCATATTTGATTGAAGCCTAGAGAGACATAGGAGCCATTTGCAAGAGACCCTACGCTTCCTAGAGGGAGATTGAATTTAGCATTTCTTAGTTTTCATCCTTTAAAAATAGGGGAGGTCCATTGCATTGCAAACTTCCTCTACACTCAAACTCCACTCAATTCCCTTTGTACACTCCATGGAGATCTAATTGAGCTTGCCAAGCTCCTTCCAAGTTCTTGAAGCAAGGAGAGATCCATTTCAATCAAAATGAGCTCAAGAGGAGATGACCCATAGGAAGATCCACTCAACCTCGCCTCTATCGTTCACCAAAGCTTCGTCAAGAAGAAGCTTCCAAGGAATCATGCTTGATCACCTCCGGGATGTTTGCTATTTTAACCATTAAACTCAACATTTAAGTGGCCAATGGGAAGGCACCACATGTAAAGGGATCTCAAATGCTGCACGCCATAAGATTAAGGAATTAATTATGATTTAAATAATTCTAATTAATTACCTAAACTTCTAAAATTCATATCTCAACCTAGAAAATTAGAAAAATATGAAATAAATTACATTAGAAAGATAATTGAACATAGAATATTCTAAAATTGATTTTGATTAATTTTGAAATTTTCTCGATTTTGGTATTAGAATAATTTACCAATTACTCTTTAATTAATCCACCAATTTTTCCCAAACTTCTTGAGTATATTTTTTGGGGGTGACTTACGCCCCCTAATTTTCTTGGGATTTATTGGTGGCTTAATTGGGGAAATTGCTAATTCATTTCCTAATTTTCCTTAATGTAATTAAGGGTTAGATTAGTGGTTTAATCCTTTGTTGAAGTTGATTAAGGTCTGTTTCAATGAATATGAGGTTTAGGAAATAATTTTGCGGCATTTACCCTAAGTTATTCCTTAATCCCCTTTTCTTTCTTAATCCCCTCTTAATTAAGGGTTAATTCACAAATTACCCTCTTAATTAATTTCTTAAAATTTTAAAACATTTCAGAACTCAATTAATCTACTTGGGATAGATGCTTAAGTGTTCAAGAGTCTAAGTTCAATTAAGGAAATCAAAATTCAAGTCATATGTATGAGGGTTGTTTTGAAATTACTTCTTAAGTTAAACCCCATAGCTTAATCAATCATTAATCATGAGCCAAATTGCTTTAGGCCCATTTCTTCCTAGGTGCATTACAAATTTAAATTCCTTGTGAAGTTTTATGTCATCTCATTGGCTCATAATTATTTGATTAACTAAGCTAAGGTGGTGTAGGTATGGGGTAATTAATATGCTTAATTCATACCTTAACCTAACCAAAATATAAAATGAATTCAATCACCTAAAAATTGAACAAAAATATCAAACACATGTGGGGATGGTTTAGGAACAGTAAACTCACTTCATATTTTGAAAATTAAATCAAATTCGAAATCAAACAAAAATCATATTAAATAAACTTTGATAGTACCTTTAAGATTTCTTATTTCATAAGATTGTCTTTACGAATTTATTAAAGTGAATGTATTTACATGCTTTCATTACTTTAGTTCATTCCCAATATGCTAAACATGTATGTCATATGATTTCATGCATCCATGCCTTTCAAAAATCAAATTTAAAAATGAAAATGTTTCCTTTATGTTAAAATTACATGTGTTGGCTAATAATATGAGTGGCTATTATCACTATTAAATTAAAATTATTTTCAAAATATATGAATCAATTATCAAAATTGAAAGTGTGTTACTTATATCTTACTTATAAGTTTACATGTGAGTAAAATATAAGAATGTTCCTAGTGTAGGTTTTCCTTCTCTTCTCTTTTAGTATAAGTTTGAATAGGACTTGGCAAGGTGTATAGTTCCTTTGAAAAGAACCTAACACTTGCCTAATTCCATATCCTATTCATTCCTATGCTATTACTTAAGAAGGATATCTATACTTGTACATATAAATTGCAAAAACAAAAATAAATCAACCAACACAAACTTTTGCATTCTTTCTTTTCCATTCATGTCTTTTGTACACATGCTTGTATTTAAGGAAAGTGGTATATTAGTCTGGACAACCCCGGGGTTGCGAGTCTTTAAGTATTCCTAAGTTGGTCTTGTACCTTATACCCCTGGTTAACAATGGCATCGTACTCACTTATGCCTTTCATACATTCATATGTGCATGTGGAAGTTGGATAAGAAACTCCTTTGCTACTTAATAAAAATCATGCATCATAAACATTCAAATTTTCTAAAATGAGTTACTTTGCATGCATCATAAAGTATGCTAAACATTCTCATTTGTATGTATAGATCTATTTAGGACTCATTCATATGTATGTTATACATGTTGGGAAAGAAATGAAGTGATGTATGTTTTGTGAATTTAGTTCATTTTACTTAATCTTCAAATGCCTTTCTTTTTGAGTGGGTTTGTTTAGAGTTTGTCTAAACTTAGGATTAACTAAAACACATAATAATACATTCACTAAATAAAATTAAAACATGAATCCACTTTAGAAATTACATAGGTTAGGGAAGGAAAGAGGAGTTGTTCTCTCTTTCCCTCTTTTTATAACTTAGTAATTAATTCTATGATTCACTTGAACCCAATCAAAACATAAAATAAAATCAATTCAAATTAGCTAAACTACATGAATTAAACCCTCCTCTAAATTGAGCATTCTTTAGACTTAGAAAATTCTAACTTAAAGCCATAGAAAAATATACCACACAAACCTTAAAAGCACACACATTAGGCTAAGTCACCACTTCTAGCTTTAGGTTAGGGCGGTGCATGGTTTGATGTTTACTTTTATTTTGTGATATGTGTTTAAGTCTAGATGATTAGGATGTATGTGCATGGAATGAATGGTAGGGTGATCTTAGTCCAATCATTATTTTTTGCAGGGGATTGTGCTTAAGGGGCACTGTAATAAATAAAAATATAAATACCTTTGTTGTGCACATGCTTATACCCCTAAGCATAATCCAATATGCTAGGTGGACTTAGTCATCCATGTGTGGGGTGATAAGTTCAATATACATTCTTTGGAGTTTCAATGATTTATTTAGCTAATCTCTATTTTATAGGTGTTAGTTAGATTTACTTTTCTATTTCATGTAATTTTGGCAATTAGGATTTTGAAATGATTGTTATGAGAATTAGGTTGAGCATTGGTCATAAGATCTGATCTTATGCACCATGTGAAGCCTTTGAAGCATCCACCTTCCAACCAACCAAAAGAAGGAACCACAGAAGAAAGAAGAAGAAAGAAGAAAAGAGGAGTGAAGAAATGAAGCTTGAAGACCCCCATAACAATGAGTTCCTTACTTAATTATCGTATTAGATTTAGGTCATTTGAATTGTATTAGATTTAGGTCATTTGAAGCATGCCCTTACATGATCTAGTCTCTTTAGGGAGTGAGTTTAAATACTTAGTCTATTTCTAGATAAATAACAGCCTAGCTATCTTGCATAAAGCATATGACTTGCCTACATGGATTTAAAATTATAAGAGGAGTTAGTTGGTGGCCACTCCCAGGTGATTGTTTGCTCAAGTAATCGGGTGGTTTGTCCTCTCTTGTGGAGGCAAACTAAATACCCATTTTCACCTTAGATTTACGTTGTGCTTTTGGCCCTTGCCAAAGCTCCCTAGATTTAGGTTCTGAAGTTGCTTCTCGCCTTTATGGGCCATAAGCATAAATCCTCACCTCTTAGGCATTTCCATAATCTTGTGTTGTGGAATCTTAAACCCTAAATTTCTAATGAAAAATTTAACTCAAACAAATTAAATCAAATTTAAAAATATAAAGTCCAACCATATGATAGTTTGAGATGCTCACTAGATTTCCTAGCATCATGGGCATCTCCTACTTATCTTTTTTTTTTGGCTTCAATAATAACTCCATCTCTTTGATCAATCCCATTGGATCTTTCAAAATAAACTAATCGATTGATAGTCCTACCAATTGAAATCTTTGGAACAATGATCATTTACCTTAATCAAGAGTATTCCTAAGGGATCTCATTCCTTATGATGTAATTAACTATGGGGGCTTGCCCCTATAGGGAATTTAAAGAATATGATTTAAAATAAACCTTACTTTACTTTTTCATATAAAGTAGGGGAAGAATCTTTATTTTGCACACCCATTGTCCTTAGGGGTCCTTGTTGAGGTGATTAGGTCCATTGTAGGGTGTGACTTCTATATTTCAAGATAGTACACCTCTTCTCTATATACATCACCCTCAATAAGAATATCTGTGGATCTACATGGTGTCAAATTGCATAAAAAAGAAGAGAATATTTCTATCCTCATTTTAACTGCATGGGTGAAGATGGAAGTATATATCTTATTCTTTAGAAATCTCTCATATTGAAAATCTTCACCATAGTGGTTCACCCACGATGACTTGGGAAGTGGGGAAGGCTTGTTTCCTCTTCATTTTAGTGATGTGATGGAAATATTGGGTTGTTAAATGCTCCTTATGCTTCTACCTCACTTGGCCAAACACTATTGCTTTTATCTCTCTCCCCCTTGGTTGGTTTTGATGATGGAGGGTCTTGAAAGTTAGATAATGCCCTCCTCTTCTATCCCTGTCTCAGGTGAAGAGGTCGAAAGAAGGAAGAAGGAATTTGGCCTCTTCATTTCCTTTGCATGCATTGGCCTCTCTCCATTTAGATTTTATGCAATAATGCAAGAATAGTTTAAATGGCTTGATTAGGGATGTCAACCTTAATTAAAAAGGTTTAAGGAAGTCTTATCCCCATCCCATGTGATTTCTTTGGAAGTTGTTTTCAAAATTTTGTTGGAATTAGTGCATTTAACTAACCCTTGGATAATTGGATTTTGCACAATTTCATTCTTTGATTAATGTTCAATTTAGTGTTAAAAGTTTATGCACAAAGTCATTAATAATTCTCCATGAGTTAGAAAATTATTAATTTCCAATTTTCAATGTGCATTTATTCAAACTTGATCCAATTCACAATCAATTCAAGGGTAATTTTGAAATTAAATTTAATTTGGATTTTAATCATCTTGGATTGATGATTAATTGATTTTGAATTTTGTTCCAATTAAATTTCAAATTGAATTAATTTGATTTGAGTTAAAAAACTCATAACCTCATATAAAGCTTAGGCTAAAATCAAGATAAATGAATTAGCAACCCCTTAGCTGGATGAGTAATTATTTTATAACATTATCCACAAATGCAGATTATTTTTACTATTGATTGGAGGGCTTCCACCTTTGCTAGAGAAACTTGGCTTGACCTTTGAGAGCCATGGTAGAAACTCACCACCTCCCTTCTTGCTGATTTTGTCCAATAATCTCATTTCTCATGCATTAAACATATGAATCCTATCAGCCTGAGTCAAAATGATTGTCCAAAAATAAAAATAAAATGTAATCTAAATTGTATTAGATTTAGGTCATTTGAAGCATGCCCTTACATGATCTAGTCTCTTTAGGGAGTGAGTTTAAAGACTTAGTCTATTTCTAGATAAATAACAGCCTAGCTATCTTACATAAAGCATATGGCTTGCCTACATGGATTTAAAATCGTAGGAGGAGTTAGTTGGCGACCACTCCTAGGTGATTGTTTGTCCAAGCAGTTGGGTGATTTGTCCTCTCTTGTGGAGGCAAACTAAATTCCTATTTTCACCTTAGATTTAGGTTGTGCTTTTGGCCCTTACCAAAGCTCCCTAGATTTAGGTTCTGAGGTTGCTTCTCGCCTTTATGGGCCATAAGCAGAAATCCTCACCTCTTAGGCATTTCTAAAATCTTGTGTTGTGGAATCCTAAACCCTAAATTTCTAATGAAAAATTCAACTCAAACAAATTAAATCAAATTTTAAAATATAAAGCCCAACCATATGATAGTTTGAGATGCTCATTAGGTTTCCTAGCATCGTGGGTATCTCCTACTTATCTTTTTTTTGGCTTCGATAATATCTCCATCTCTTTGATCAATCCCATTGGAACTTTCAAAATAAACTAATCGATTGATAGTCTTACCAATTAAAATCTTTGGAACAATGATCATTTACCTTAATAGAGAGTATTCCTAAGGGATCTCATTCCTTATGATGTAATTAACTATGGGGGCTTTCCCCTATAGGGAACTTAAAGAATATGATTTAAAATAAACGTTACTTTACTTTTTCATATAAAGTAGGGGAAGAATATTTGGTACATATGCACACCAATTATCCTTAGGAGTCCTTGTTGAGGTGATTAGGTCCATTGTAGGGTGGTGACTTCTATCTTTCAAGATAGTACACCTCTTCTCAATATCATACTTGATCACCCTCAATCAGAACATCTGTGGATCTACGTGGTGTCAAATTGCATAAAAAAGAAGAGATGTATATTTCTATCCGCATTTTATCCTGCATGGAGTGAAGATGGAAGTATATATATTATTCTTTAGAAATCTCTCATATTGAAAATTTTCATCACAGTGGTTCACCCACTTGCTGGAGACTTGGGAAGTGGGGGAAGGCTTGTTTCCTCTTCATTTTCAGTGGGGAATTTGATGGAAATATTGGGTTGTTAAATGCTCCTTATGCTTCTCCCTCACTTAGCAAACACTATTGCTTTTATCTCTCTCCCCCTTGGTTGGTTTTGATGATGGAGGGTCTCAAAAGTTAGCTAATTCCCTCCTCTTCTATCCCACACCTGTCTAAGGTGAAGAGGTCGGAAGAAGGAAGAAGGAATTTGGCCTCTTCATTTTCTTTGCTTGCATTGGCCTCTCTCCATTTGGATTTTATGCAATAATGCAAGAATAGTTTAAATGGCTTGATTAGGGATGTAAACCTTAGTTAAAAATGTTTAAGGAAGTCTCATCCCCATCCCATGTGATTTGGTTGGAAGTTGTTTTCAAAATTTTGTTGGAATTAGTGCATTTAACTAACCCTTGGATAGTTGGATTTAACACAATTTCATTCTTCGATTAATGTTCAATTTAGTGTTAAACGTTTTTGCACTTAGTCATTAATAATTCTCCATGAGTTACAAAATTATTAATTTCCAATTTTCAAAGTGCATTTATTCAAACTTGATCCAATTCACACAATTCAAGGGTATTTTGAAATTAAATTGGATTTTAATCATCTTGGATTGATGATTAATTGATTTTGAATTTTGTTCCAGTTAAATTTCAAATTGAATTAATTGGATTTGATTTGAGTTAATACAAATTGAAAATTTATTTTGATTCCCTAGGACACTAACTGTAGTATCTTAAGTACTGAATTAGGAAGTTTCTAATTGAAATTAAAACCTCATAATTACTAATTTCAAGTTAATATTAACCTCATTCAAAAATATGGTCAATCGATTTTTTATGATTTTTCAAAGTTTTCACTGATTTAAATGATTTTTCATAATTTTTAAAAAGTCTATTAATTTTTTTTTTTATTAAAATACACTATTTGAGCTTCATAACACAATATCTCCCAATCCAGAAATTCTGTTGACTTAAAATTTTTATGGTATGTGTATTTTAACTTTAATTTCAATTCCCAACATTTTCAACTCAATCCAATTTATATATTTATAGTAATTGATAAAATTTAATTTTCACTAAAATTGAAGTTAAACTTAAAGTATTTAGTAAAATTTGGAAATTTTGGGTTTGTTGGATTCTCCTCAAAATGATGAATCCAACGAGCCCTTATTTGCAAATTTTTGTTAAGTATTTACTTTTCTATGAATTTTTAGAATTTTAAGTGATTTAATTAATTTTTAAAAGCGAAAATTCCAGAATTTCTCACTTAACCCATTAGCGTGCGGTCTTTGGTGCAATGTGATATGCGGCACCGCATGATTGGCTGCATGGTGCTAACTTGGCACGTGGTGCCATGCATCGAGCGTCGTAGTTTCAAGCAGGAAAATGTGAAAGAACAAGGATCGCGATGCGTGATCTGGATCGGATCGCCTGATCGCAGATTGGACGGTCAGATCCGATCCACATAATCCAAAGGGCAAAATTGAAGTATCTGATGTGCGATCTAGACCGTCCGATCCCATGAATGCGGGATCGGACAGTCGTTGCTCTCCAGGTGGCGAAAATGATCGATGAACGGTAAACTGACAAGATTTTTGGGATTTGTGTGAAATCTGAACAAAATCTCGCCATAGTGGGCTTATTTTTATGGCGATCTTCATAAAAACTTCTCGATTCATGTGGGGATGATATGAAAAAAATGCAAGGTTTATCTATGGAAAATTCCTAAAATCATGCAAGAATCATCACAAAGAAGAGATTTTATGGCCGGTTAAAATTTGACAAAATTACTTCACCGGGGATGATTTTCAATATCGGTGAAGATCAGAGTGAGCTCTTGGGTGTGAGAGGAAGGCTTGGAATAAATTTGAACCTTTGCTTTGCTTTGGAACATCGTGATTACCAACCTTCACTGCACCCTCACCAAAATTTGCTTAGCTTTGATATTTTTCAGTCCAAATGGCTCAAAGAAAGTGGGGAAGGGATGTTCTTGCTGAAAGCTCGGGAGCGAGAATAATTGTAGGAGGAAGAGCTTAGAGGCTTCAATTTCTTATCTTTTTGGGATGGATGAAAATCACCATTAAAGGTGATGGGAGATGGTTGGGAGGTGATGGCTTGATCGAGGACTTTGGATTTAGCTCCAAAGTCTTCCTTTGGAGCTGTAGAGTCAGTCCCCTTTGAATACAAGTGATGGGGAGGATTGATTGATATTAGGTGGAATCTTATATGGGGGAGGATCCATGAGGGATATGATTGGGTTGGACTAATTTTCGTCGATCCCAAGTGGGTTTGGGCTAGGTTTTATCAGCTCCCAAGATGCCATGGGTTGGTTTCAAAGGATTTGGCTCAATTTGGTTCATTTGGCTCATATTGGGTCATGTTGGGTTATGTTGATCAATTAGTCAAATTGGGTTAAACCAAAGCTTAGGTTAGGTTCAAATGATGATTTAAAGTGTTTTGGCTTGATCAATTTGATTTAATTTGGCCTAGAATTGATTTTGGCTCATTTGAAATCAAATGGGTCAAATGATTCAAGTTGACCAATTTGACCAAAATTGGCCAAATTGGCTTGGGTTATGGGTTGATTCATGTTCAACTAGCTAATTGAAGATGAATGTAGTCTTTGGTTTGAATCAATTTTGGATTTAATTTGGATTTAGGCCAAACTAACCTATAGGTCAATTTGGGCTAAGTGGGTCAACTGGGCTAGGTTGGGTTAGGTCTAGCTCAATTGATGATCAAGTCATGTTCAAACATTGATCATGAGTTGATGTGAATCAATGGATTTGACTAATTTGGTGTAGGGTGAGTTTTGGCTAGTTTTGGATCATTTGGGCCAAAGGGTTGACTTGGTAAAATGACCAAGTTGACTTGGCTTGACCAAATTCATGGAAATTGGTCATCCTAGGGTAATAAATGGCCATGGTATGAGGCTTAGATAGGCTTAGTTAAATCCAATTTAGGTTGGATTAGAAGTTGGCTCAAAAGGATCCTTTAGGTCACTTTGGGTCAAGTGAGCCTAAGTGGGTCAATTGGCTTGGTTTTGACTTGATTTAAGTTTAGTTTAACTTATATATGAGCCTAGGATTGAAATATAAATTCAACTGCAATCAATTTGGAGTCCAATGGATTTTAGTTCATTTAAAATTTTCAAGTCAAAAAGGCTAAGTTGGGCTTGGCTTGGGTTGACTTGAATTTGGTTTGATGATTGTAGATTTCATTTATATTTAAATAGGTGATGTGAGTTCTGCATGTGGTGCGGTAGGCCCGCAAGGCTTCAACTAACTGCTCATGCCACTATTGTTTATTATCATCGAGCATTGTCTTTAATATTTGGATGAGAGTTTTGTTGAAGGCTTCTGCCAAACCATTTTTCCTCGGGTAATAGATGGTAGAATGTCTCCAATCTATGTTGTGTCTCGGGTAAAGTTGTTTATCTTGGTGCTATTAAATGCAATACCATTATCAAAATTTAATTCATTAAGGCACCCCGAACCTATATATGATATGGTTCTTGAAAAATTGGAGCACATGCTGAGCTGTGACCTCTTTGAGTGGGATCACCTCTGCCCAAATGGAAAAGTAGTTGGTAGCGGCAACGACAAATCGATGACCTTTAGAAGAAGGATGATCAATTGGAACCACAATGTCTGTACCCCAACACTCGAATGGCCAAAAGGCTAATGTTGGATGTAGAATGTTACGTGGTTGGTGTAGGACCACTCCATGCACCTAACATTGGTGACAATACTTAGCTACATCCATGCAGTTGGTAATCATCATTGGCCAATAGTAACCCAATCTCTTGATCTTGGCCTTCATCGTAGGACTAGATTGGTGAGCTCCACATAATCCTAAGTACACCTCGGTCATGATCTTATGGGATTCATGCTTATCTAAATAATGTAACCATATATGATCGAAGGACTGACGGTATAAGGTGCCATCGATGAGAGCGTAGAAAAGGGCTCTCTGCTTCATCTGATGGGCTTGTGATGTCTCTTAAGGTAGTTTTACTTTAGTTAGATAGTCTATGAATGGTTTCGTCTAATCCATCTCCTAATCTTTTTTGGCAATGGAAACCTCCCCTTCAAGAGAGAGTCTCTCAATGAGTTCAATATCAATAAGAGATAGGACTTGTATATTTTGAATCTTAATTGATATGAACTCACCTTCTGGACATACCAACTCTTTGGCAAGCTTTTCTAGTGCATCCACTATTGTGTTCTCTCCTCAACGGATCTTGTATATAGTAACCTCTAGGATTTGGGCTAACAGCTCCATGGTGTACTTGTGATAATGAAGGAGCTTAGGCTTGAGGACTTTGTAGGACCCAGTGATTTGGTTGATGACCATCTGAGAATCTCCAAAGATGTAGATGTTTTGGATGCAAAGCATGACTGCTAACTCAAGACCAGCAATCAAAGCCTCATACTTGGCTTCATTGTTGGTGCAAGGATTGGATAAATGGTATGAGAATCTCAACCCATCATAGTCTAGAGTTAGAAGGACTATTCTTATCCTTGCCTTTCCTGGAAGAGGAGATTATGGTTCTTCTCCTTTTTTAGAAGAACCCACACCATCAAAATACAATTCCCATCGATGATTGCTAGTGTACCCCAAGTTTATGATTTGTTTATCGGGGGAGATCATCATTAAGTGGAGAGTCACCAGGAAGTGGGTGTGCTGTTAAGAAGTCCACCAATGATTGTCCTTTCACTACACCGAGGGGTACAAAAGTAATGTCAAACTATGAGAGAATTATGGACCATCATGCTAACTATCTGGATAGTATTAGCTGTGTCATGAGATACTGTAGTGGATTGACTCTGGAGATCAAGTTGACTTTATGAGAAAGCATATAATGCCATAAATTTTGTGATGCAAAGATTAATGCTAGGCAATATTTTTTAATAGGTAGATAGTTTGCTTCAACAGGGATTAGATGATGACTGAGATAGTAGAGAGTGTTCATTTTCTCTTAATCGTTGGCTTGAGCCAACAAAGTTCCAAGGGAGTCATCTAATGCAGCAGTGTAGAGGATGAGCGACTTGCCCAAGATAGGGGCTGCTAGAACAGGTGGCACCATCAAGTAGTGCTTGATGTCTACAAAGGCATGCTGAAACTTACCATCCCAGTTGAACTTGGCATCCTTTTTGACAAGTACTGCAAATGGTTGACACTTTTCTGATAGGTTTGATATGAAGCATCTTAGGTACGCCAACCGCTCTTGAAATAATCTGAGTTGAGTTAGGCTTTTAGGAGGTGGCATTTCTAATATTTCTTTAATCTTCTCTAGATCGATCTCGATTCCTTGGTGTCAGACAATAAACCTAAGGAACTTCCTTAAAGCTACTTTGAATGCATACTTCAGGGGGTTCATTTTGAGGTTACATTATCTTAACTGCTCAAAACTACTCTTAAGTCAAAGAGGTGGTCTTCCTTTTCTTTACTTTTGACTATGAGATCATCGACATAACACTCGACTTGATGATGACTGAGTTCATTGAAGATTCGAGTCATAGCCCGCTAGTATGTAGCACCAGCATTTTTAAGGATGAAAGGCATGACCTTATAACAATATATTCTGATCGGGGTTTGAAAAGTAGTATTGTTCTCATCTTCAGGGGCCATCTTTATTTGATTGTATCCAGATGAGCCATTCATAAAGGAGAAGGCTGCATTAGATAAGGCAATGTCCACCATTAGCTCCGGTATCAGTAGTGGAAATTCATCTTTTAGACATGCCTTATTTAGATCCCTAAAATAGATGCATATGTGAATTTGGTCATTCTTCTTCTTAATTGTGGAAACATTGGACAACCAAGTAAAGCATTTTTCTTCCCTAATAAAGCCAACATCAATTAGTTTCTTGACTAGATTCTAAGTCTATATGGATAGGAGGTGCACTTTTGGTAGTTGGGACATATTTCTTATTGGGTGTCCAATAAGGAGGCCTTCAATCTCTGGGGTTACCTCTGGAACTACCTCTTCCTCTGCATGGTGGAGGTCGGGTCATCCTACCCACATGTTTGAATGGAGTAATGAACTGTGGGTGGAATATAATATCGAGCCCCACTTCCTCCTCAAAGTCTATTTCTCGCTCCCCCTTATTTTCTTTATTATTTCCCTTTTTCTTTTCATTTTGATTTTCTTTTACTTTTTGAACTTTGACCAAGTTCACGAGAATATACTTGTTGATTTTGAGGGAGGTAGTAGGCCGTATCCTCATATATGCCAACCTCATGAATTGAAAATGGCTTGAGATCTTCTTTGACACAATAAGCAATCCCACCTCTCATGAACTTGATGGACTGGTGCAAAGAGGATGAGATCATGTTGTTCTCATGTATCCATGGTCTCCTTAGCAAAGTAATGAAAGATGTATCTGAATATATAATGTGAAAATTAGCTTCAGTCTTCCACTCAATCTCCATTGGCAACATGAGCCTAAAGCCCTCGCCTTGCTCATTGAATCCTTTCAACATCATGCTATCTTGAGTTTGGAGATGTCAATCCTGAAGTAGGCAATCGTCTTTATACTCATAATGTTGACTACTGCACCTATGTCAACCAACACCCTTAACAGTTTGAAATACCCATATCTACTATGATGTAGAGGGGACAGTTATGCTCGATGGTTCTAAAAGTCTTCATCACTGAATGCAACTCTTAAAATGTCCCTCGAGCAATGTGCCTCCTCTTCAGTAGCCGTCAGCTGAGCTAAGTATATCTCTAGATTAAGAAGAACTTTGATTAGAGATTATCTCATCTCTTTGGATAAGATAAGGGTGTCATATTTGTTTAACTTAACTAGAAACTTTTTAAGCTGAGCTAGGATGTTGTAATCAACTCTGGGCTAGTCCTCCACAAGCATATCCATAGGTGGAGCATCCTGTGGAGGGGCTATCTGCTCACTGGAACCAATGACTTGCTTACTCTTATCTTGAGGTGCTACCCTAGGTAGAACTTTGCCACTCGTGAGGCGACTTCATTGACTTCATGCGGTGGGTTGGAGGAAAGTTCTATCTGATACCTACATCATCTCCTTTAAGACCCTCAGAGTCAGATGACTCCAAGTCAATCTTAATGGGTGAACCCAATTGATTCAAAAAAGGAAAGTCCAATTCTAAATCAGAAGCAAAGGGATCAGAATTATTAGAGTTATTATTATTTTCTAGACTTTGAGAGGTTTCAATTTGAATAAAATCAAGAGCATCAGAAATGGACAAGATATAAGTGGAATCTACTTTCTTCATTGATTTCTTTTTAAGTGGTACATGATAGAAAATAGAGTAAGTGGGGTAAGGGTCTTAGTGCCTTTGTCGTGATACAACACTCATGTTGGAAGAAGAATGGAAATAGTAGCATACGGTGGAGGGAATCCTAGAATCGATCAGTGGTTGCACTACTGAACTATCTTGGGCAAGCGTGGACTATTGCTGAGCTCCCACTTTCCCCGGGTTGTCTTTGGCAATTTACAAACCTTCCTTGATGTTGGAGATTTGAGCTGCCTCAGGCACCTACAAGGAAAGTTTCTTAATCTTATAAATAATCTTTCTAGAGGTTCAGGATAAGGAAATATCCCAACCTTCTTTTATCTTGAGAGGATCACATGTATCCCCAAGGATTACTCTAACAGAACTAGATGGTTGTTCTAACAAGTAACCCATTGGGATAATTATGGCAACTAACTTGTAGTTGCGTACAAGCTAGTCCTTAAAAGTGTTGTAGTCGTCTAAGACATGGCCTAACATGAGGTGGTTGGGAAAAAAGTTAAGATCATCCTCTTGCCCACTTCCTCCAGCCTCTTAAGATCTAATAGCTAAAAATCAAGTTTCTTTAAGAGGTTCTTAAAGATCATCCTAACTACCCCACTCTTGAATGAATATAGCTTGTTTAACTTGTTTAGAAGAGTAGATAGATAATAGCTACCTAGTGGTGGATAAATGGATCTAAGTATAGTAACTTGGGAGGTGGAAATGGCTAGTTGCCTTTGTGGTGGCTGGTTTGATGGTCGAGGTGGTGATAGAGGCGGTGGATGTGGAGGTTATTGAGCTCTAGGTCTCTCAATCTGAACTCTAACTGGCTGCTTCCCCCTATCAATTATCGCCATTGCCACTAGCTTCTTCTCAAAAGCTTTAAGTAGTTTAGGTTTGGATGACTTGTCTTAGAAAGGTAACTGTTTGGCTTCTCCTTGTAGACTAGCTGCCTTGTTGATTAGCTTCTCAAAGATTTTGATAGTAAATTCCTTGAGCATGAAAGAAACTGTGCCATGAATATTCTTAAGAAGAATTTTTATGGCATGTTGTTCAGACAGCTGTGGTTCACATTTCATACTCAGGTTTTTTTTGATGAGAAACTAATCAATGCGAGACTCACTGGGGTTTTGTTGCTCTACAGCGAGATTGCCCACAGTCAACCTTTGTTGAGCTCCAGTAAACCTCTTAATAGAGAGTTGCTCTAACTCAGCAAATGTCTTTACCGAACCATTGGGCAGTTCGACATACCAATCAAATGTAATCCATGAAGGACTGCTAATAAATAAGCAAAAGAGAAGTTCATCGCTACCACCGGCGTTGAAACAGCCGGATCTAAAGTAAGCTATATGTACCAAGGGTTCCCACTGCCATAAAAAATCTTAAAAGAAGGTAGCACAAACCTTTTGAGATACTGAACTGTGTCAAATTCATTTGGGTAGGGTCTACACTTTAGAATGGATGAGGTACCCCGGGATTACGCCAATGCTTTCCTCACTTGTTGTTCCACCATTTGTTCGATGTCCTTCTCCTGCTCAGAGGTACTATCTATGACCTTCTTATGTAGCCTTTCACTATCCTGATCCATGGGAGATGCACTCTTGGGAGGATCCAAACATGTAGGACCTATGCCGATCGGCCTCCATAGAGATGTTGGAGCTTGAAGTGTTACGCAACTAATAAGTCATCAATCCTCCTTTCCATTCTCGCTCATCCTTCGCTTGAGTTGGAGGAGTCTGAGTTGAATGAGCGGTGTCATCCTCTTCAAACACAATACCTTCTTAACTATGATGGTCTTTAGAAGGGATCCTTGGGATCGACCATATGGACTTTTCTTTGAGTCCTCATAGATCATCCTCATCGGTCAAAGGCTACCATACCTCTTCTTGATCGAATGATCACTCCCAAGGATCCATTTCTTTTGGCAAAGTAGTCTTCTAGGATGTCTTCAGAAAGGTCTCCTCCCCATTGTGGGCGGCATAAATACTCTGATGGCCAACTATGGAATTATGCTCATCTGAATCTATACAATGAATGCTACCTATTGACTGGACACCCTCACTGAGAGGATCGATTTCCATGGGAACTTCTCTGGTGTCCCCTCCCTTCTCTACTACTATCACTATTGCTGGTTGTGACTGTTGTGGCTGCTACAACTATGGTGGTGGCATGACCACGATGACTTTGGGTCGCCACTCCTTCTTTGTCATAATTGAAGTGGGAGGTTGAATGGGAGAGCTTGACCTCACCTCGGCATGTGGAGTAGATGGAGTGGGATCCTTGGCCAGCTTGATCACTAATGGCGACTTCCTACCGGGACATAGATCTCTAAACCTTGGTAGGAGCGGTGGAAGGAGGGACTGGGCGGTGATGGTGGATGGGAGCAGTGGTGTGATGTGGGTAACATCGTGTCCTTTCACTAGAGCTCTCCTGGATGGTGGTTACGTGAGTACTATACCTTATGTGGTGGCCTAGTGGCCCTCACATCTCTCCTTACTCAGTCACGCAACCTTGGCCTCGATGACCCTCTATGGTGTTTATTTTTGATTCATGTGTGTGTGTTTGTGTAAAGGGGGACATCACACATATCTGAGGATGTACTTATTGAGGTGATCGGGTATGACATCAAAGAATAGTGCACTATCTCGAAAGATAGAAATCACTTCCCTCATGGACCTAATCACCTAATAAGGACTCTAAGGCATGATTGGTCTTTGAATACACCGATTTTTCTCCTACTTTACATGGATGAATAAATTAAGATTTATTTAATTTGGGCTCTAAAATTTCTTATGAGGGTAAGCCTCATAGTTAATTATCCTAAGGAAGGTGGATTCTAAAGGGTATATTATTTGCCTCCACAAGAGAGAGTAAACAGTCAGACTACAAGACTTATAACCACCTAGAGTGGCAGCCAACTAACTCCTCCAACATTTTAAAATCATGTAGGCAAGTCTTATAATTTTTCAAGATGGCTAGGTTATCATTATTTAGAAAAGAAGCTAAAGTCCTTAAACCCACTCCCTAAGAGACTAGAGCATGAGTGGTATGAGTAATGACTTAGTCTAATGCAAATTTTATCAAGTTTTATTTGATTTTTGATTCATTATTTTGACACAAGATATAGGATTTTTATATGCTTAAATGTCTGATGAAGTTGATTATGGGCTAAGTCAAAAGAGAAAGAGGTGTTTTTCCATCATAGGCTCTTAAAGGTTAAGCCCATTTTCTATCTAGCAAAGATGGAAATCTCTCTTAGTAATAGTGGAATAAAATGATATGCATGATGTTAAACATACAACATCCAGCTAAAAGGTTGCTAAATATTTTATTATCTTGATTTAATGCTAAAGTTTTATATGAGGTTATGAGTTTATTTTAGAAAATTTAGTTATGAGTTGTTAATTGGGGTAGAAGAGTTAGTTTTTCCTAAGAGCCTAATCTTATCTAGGCCATACAATAATCACCAATCATAAATAAACTATGAAGAGACATGCTTTTTCTAATGCATAAGCTAAAGAAATCATCAAATAATTTATACTTCTTTCTTCAAACATATCATAGAAGGGGCATCTTATTTGAGTAAGTTTTGAACTTTCAAAGTGCATTTTTTAGCACATACTTGAAGAAGTTATTCACTAAGGTTCCAATGTTACCTAGATTCTTTTCTATCTAATAATTGACAACTAATGTCATGATAACAACTATGTTGAGGGGTTGCCACTGTTGGTTAGTCCCTCTCTGAGAAACTAATTATCTAAACAAACTATACATCCTAAGCATGTATTGGACTTAGCACCCCACACATGGGTAACCAAGTCCACCAGGCATATTTTGGATCATGCTTAGGTGTATAAGCAACATGCACAGCAAAAGCAGTTATATTTTTATTACATAACCCCTTAAGCACAATCCCTTGTACAATATAATGATTAGACTAAGATCATCCTATCATTCAGTCTATGCACATACACCCTAGCATCCAGACTAAAATATCACATCATAAAATAAAAGCAAACATCAAACCATGCACCACCCTAACATAGGACTAGAAGTTGTGACTTAGCCTAATATGTGTGTCATTTAAAGTTGGTGTGGTATGTCTTAACTAAGCTTTAAGGTCAAGGTTTCTAAGTATGAAAGGTTCAACTTAGAGGGTGGTCTCACTTAAGTGGTTTAGTTGATTTGGTTAAGTTTTATTTCATGATTTGATTTGGTTTGAATGAACCTACACTTAATTGTTGAGTGTTGAAAGAGAGAAAAAGAGAAGAGAACTTATCTTTCCTCCCTATCTTAAGTAATTTCTAAGGTAGATTCATTAATGAATTTTTGTTTAGTGAACATTTTATTATGTGTTTTAATTAATCCTAAGTTTAGAACAACTCCAAACAAACCTATTCAAAGAGAAAAGGCATTTTAATATTAAGTAAGGTGAATTACTATCACAAAACACACAACACTTTATTTCTTTCCCGATATGTGTAACATGCATATGGATGAATCCTAAACATATCTATACATGCAATGCAAATATTTAGCACACCTTAATGATGAATTCTAAGAGAGGTCGCTTAAGTAAATTTGGAATGTTTCATGTATGCATGATTTTTTTAAGTAGAAGAGAGTGATTCTTTTATCCATTTTTCATATGCACATACACAAGTATAAAGGCACAAGTGAGTACGGTGCTATTATTAACACCAGGGGTGTAAGGTACAAGACCTACTTAGGGCTACTTAAAGCCTCGCAATCCCAGGGTTGTCCAAACTAATATACCACTTTTCTTAAATACATGTTCATGTATAAAAAGAAATGCATGGAAAGAGAATCATGCAAAAAGTTTATGATTGTTTGATTTTGGTTTGATTGTTTAATTTACATATGTGATGTGGAGTTCCTTCTTAAGTCATGACATAGGAATGTATAGGAATGGATTTATGCAAGTGTTATGTCCTTTTCAAAGGACTATACACTTGGCAAATCCCATACAAACCTATGTTAAGAGAAGGAAACCCATAACACATTTTATGTTATCCACATGCAAGTTTATATGTACTTATAAATAGTGCACTTTTAATTTATAATGTTTGATTTATAAGTTTTAAAAATAGTTTTGGGTTTAGTAGTGATAAGAGCCATTCATATTCTTTCTTTAGCCAAAACATGCAATTTGACATAAAGGAAATAATTCATTTTAATTTGAACTTTCAAAAGACATGAATGCATGATTTTCATATGACATACATAATTAGCATGCTAGGAAAGAAATAAAGTGATGAAAGCATGTAAATTCATTCACCCTAATTAATTTCTAGAGATAATCTTATGGAATAAGAATATTTTTAAAGTGAATCAAAATTGATTTAAGGAAAGTTTGATTTTGTTTTGAGTTTGATTTGAATTTAGGAAATGTGAGAAGGTTAGCTGGTCCTAACCCATATTGTGTATTATTTTAGTTTAACTTTTAGGTGATTAGATTTATTTCATGCTTTGGTTAGGTTAAGGTGTAGATTAAGTTCATTAATTACCTCTTACCTACCCCACTTTAACATATTTAACCAAAATAATTATGATCCAATGTATGACTTAAAACCACAAGGAATTTAAATTAGAAATGCACCTAAGAAAGAAAGGGGTCTAATGCATTTGGCTCACAATTAATGATTAATTAAGCTAAAAGGTTTAAATTAAATACTTTCATAACCTTTCCACACATATGGGTTAGGTATGATTTCCTTAAGTTTACTTAGGTTATTGAACACTAAGCATCTACCCAAGAAGGAATTGATTAAGTAATTAAGTTTTGGATTAATTTTCAATTTTGGGTTTGGTTAATTAAGCTATTAAATGAAATGATCAAATCATTAATTAATTAATTAATTAAGTTTTCATTCAAGCAAAATAGCCTTGAAGCGATTTAGATAAGACATCCTAATCTTATTCCCTAAGTCTATCAACTATTCCAAGGTGATTATTAAATTTAATTAATAGATTTATCATCATTTAATAGGTTAATTATTCATTTAATTGATTAAGAATGTGATTAGAGATTAATTGAGCAATTCTCCTAATTAAACCATTAATAAATACCAAGAAAATTAGAGAGGCATAAATCATCCCACTAAACATACCTAAGAAGTTTGGAATCAATCAATGGAATAATAAGGGAGAAATTAACATAACATTCCCAATAAAACCTAATTTACGAATATTTACTATTCAAAATCCATCGAGATTTACTAACATAATTAATCCCATCGGCGCCACATGGACCACTAACATAGCATGTGCTTTCCATGTGGCACGATCAGATTTACTATTTAAGTTGTCACGTCCAATCGCGTAGCAAAGACTTTTTCTCTCTCGACGGTCATCAAAGATCGGACGGTCATGATTAAGCCTGCGGTTCTTAAGGGATAAATCCATGGATCTTACGTGGTTTAATCAGGATCGTCCATCCAAAATGCATTGAAGGATGGTCCATGATCCTCACCAGCTCTCCCTGAGAGGGCATCCATCCACTCCTTAGGGCTTGATCCGAGCTTGGATTGAGCTCAAACTTAACCCACACCATCATCATGCAAGGAGCAAGACATCCAACGGTCAATTTGCAATGGGGTGAAAGTTTCTTTCATAAAGTACCAAACACTTTCTATTCTTGGCTTGGTTTGAAGGCATACCTCGCTGGAGGCTATCCCCGGTGCTCCCAACCGTTGAGGTAGCTTCGTCTAGTGGAGACGAAGCTCTGTTGAAGATTTGAGGGCTTAAGGTTGAGTGGATCTTCCTATGGACCAAAGTGGGCTTCAATTGCTTGCATTAATCAAACTCTCCTCTCTCGTGCCTTGAGAACTTGGATGAATACTTGGGTGAGCTCTATTGGGTTCTCTCAAGGTGCTTGAAGGAGGAATTTAGCTAAAATTGAGTATTGAGTGAGATGGAATTTTCCTTGAGCTCCCCTATTTTTGGCTTAAGCAAAACTGAAAAATGGAGAAATCAAATTAGCCTTGGGAACCTTGGAGAAGCTTGAGGATGCTTGCTCTGAGTTCCTTAGTTTCAATCGAGTGAGTGAGTGAAAATCAAATGAAATTAGGGGGAGTATATCTCCCCCTAGAAGGATCAGACGGTACAGAGTGTAGATGCCATTTTGATCAAATTAACCACCTTGAGTGGGTTGTTTTGGCCATTTGAGGTGGCACATGGTTCAATTTTGGCAGAGGGAGGTAGTGGAGTAGTTGCACATGTGGAGAATGAGAGTATGGAGGTGATCCATGTGCTCATTTCCAAGTGGGTGGTCGATTTGGCCATTGGGTTGGGTTTGGTTGACCCAAACCCATTGGGTCATGTGCACCACACCCACTAGTTTCCACTAGGTCCACTAAGTGGAATTGGCCATAGGTTACCCCTTGACCTAGGGATAAAATGGTCATTTAGCTTTGATTTCACTTTAGGCAAATTTAGAATAGTTTTAAATTGGGTTGGTCCAAATTTCAAAGAATTTGGAGTTGACTTGATGTCATTTGGCTCATGTTGACCCATTTAGGTCAAATGGGTAAACTTGGGTCAAGTTGACCAATTGGTCAAATTGGGTCAAACCAAGGGTTAGGTCAAGTTCATATGACTATTTAAAATGTGTTGGCATCATTGGTTTGGTTTAAATTGATTTATATTTGGTTTTGGTTCATTTGATTTATTTAAGTCAAATGGGTCAATTTGACCCATTTGCCTAATTGGGTTAGGTCATGTTTTGGTTTAGGTTTGGTTGGTCATTTGAAATATGTTCTAAACTTTGGCTTCATTCAATTTTGGTTTGGTTTGATTTTGGCTCAATTTGACCTTTCAGGTCAAGTTGGGTTCATGGTCAATTGGGCTAGGTTGGGTTTAGTTGGCCAATTGAGGCTTTAGTCAAGTTCAGTAAATGGTTTAGAATGAATTTGATCCATTGATTGCAATCAATTTGGCTTAGATCAAGATTTGACATATTTTGACTTTTTAGGTCAAGTTGGGTCAACTTGGGTCAAGTGGCCAATTGGGCTAGGTTAGGCTCAAATGATTACTTGGTCAAGTTCAAACATTGATCATGAATTGATTTTAATCAATGATTTCAATCAATTTGGCCTATGGTGGATTTTGGCTAGTTTAGGTTTCATTTTGGCTAAGCGTTGACTTGGTCAACCCTTAAGTTTGACTTGGTTTGTCCTAATTTGAGTGATTGATCATCTCATGATGATTGTTGCTCACAATGTGAGGCTTAGATAGGCTTAGTTCAATCTAATTTGGGTAGGATTAGAATTTGGCTCATAAGAGATACTTTAGGTCACTTTGGTGCCTAAGTGGGTCAATTGGCTTGATCAAGGCTTGATTAAAGTTTGGTTGAACTCACATATGGACTTATAATTGAAATATAAATCCATTTGCAAGTGATTTGGAGTCAAATGGGTTTTGATTTACTTGACAATTTTAAGTTCAAAGGGTGAACACTTGGGTTTGGGTTTGATTTTTGGATTTAGTTTTGGTTTGATGATTGAAGCTTAAGTTTATATTTAGATTCATGATTGAAGGATTGATTGAATCATGAAGAAAAATCAAGGGTTTGGCTTGATTTGAGTTTGATTTGGCTAAGTTCAAGGATTTGACTTCAAGACTTAAGTTTGAGTTGGGTCGCATTTGGATTTGAATTTTGCATTTAGTTTTGGTTTGATAATTGAATTTTATTTTATATTTGGATTCATGATTGAAGGATTGATTGAATCATGAAGAGAAATCAATGGTTTGGCTTGATTTGAGTTTGATTTGGCTAATTTTAAAAATTTGACTTGAAAGGCTTAGGTAGAATTTTGGTTGAATTTGGGTTTGATTTTTGAATTTAGTTTTGGTTATTTGAATTTATATTTCATTTATATTTATGAATATAAATGAGAATATAAATGAATTATGAGAAAATTTCTTGAATTTGAGTTTATTTAGATTTGATTTGAGCTAAGTCCATAAGATGGAATCAAAGTTAGGAAAGATTTTTGAACTTGGAATTCAATCATGGGTTTCAATCATTTGGAATTGATTCATGATTTGAGAAAATTCATTGGAATTGATTTAAGGTTTGTTTTTGGAATTGAAGTTGATTTAAGTTCAAGGTTGATTTGAATTTGGAGTTTGACTTGAAAGAAGGAAGTGAGGATTTGGTTCAAGCTATAAGGTATGCAAATTTTCCTAACACCCGTAAGGCATGACCTATTCCTATGGCTAACTCTTCTAAGTCTCTCGGGTTAGGTTAAGTGTTCACCTAATCACTAGAAGTGTCTTAAGACTAAGGAAACTCTTAGTGTCTAAGAGGAACCCTATGTGTAAGATGGAGAGGTTGAGATCTCATTCTAAAAATGAGATCAACAGAACCTCAAAGGCAACTTTGAACACTAGTCATCATCACCAAAAGTTTCCCTTTCGATTCTATTGAAAGGATAATGGAGTAAAGACAAAGCAAAAAAATAATTTTTTTCAAAGATGTTATGAGCCCTACCATGGGAAGAGATAAAGCAGAAGCACTTGATTTGGTGAGTTGATAAGGAGCTCGGTGAGGATTTTAGAACTACTTGGCTGAGAAGAGCAACACAATTGCTGCTCGTGTGGTTCAGAGATGAGACAAGGAATAGAGCTCAGTTCGGCCACTGTAGCATATGAGATTTGGAGGGTCCATTCGGTGCTGTGAAAGAGTCGGTGCTATAGGGAGGGAAGGTACTCATTGAGCAAGGAAGATCGTTGGCCTTTGAGTCACCATCTTGGGTAGGGAAGGAGTTAAGGGAAAGCAGTGCTTGTCCAAAGATGGAAGGGAAGAGAGGAGCAGTTTGGGTAGTTGTTATGCTTAAGAACTAGAGAGGAGAATGTTCTTTTCTTCCTGTCGGATGGAACGGACGGGGAATAAGTGGGCTGCTTCACATGGGGTGGTATGGGCGGGATGATATGGCAGTCTATTGCTAGTTGAATGGGAGGTGGAGGCATTAGGATGGGCGGTTGCTAGTTTCGAAGTGTTGAGTTGTGTGGTATTTACTTTTAGATGTGGGGAGGACACCACACAGATCTAAGGTGGAACTTATTGAAGTGATCGAGAATGACATTGAGGTATTATATACTATCTCGAAAGATAGGGATATCACCCTTCAATGGACCTAATCACCTAATAAGGACTCCTAAGGCATGATGGGTCTTCAAATATACCGAGATATTTCCCGCTTATGTGGATGAATAAAGTAGGGTTTATATTAAAACGGGTTCTAAGTTCCTCATGGGGCAAGTCCCAATAGTTAATTACATCCTAAGAAAGGTGGATTCCTTAGGAATACTCAATTAAAGTAGGTAATTATTGTCTCCAAAGTTTTCAAGGATAGACTATCAATAAATTGGTTATGTTGAAAAATCAAATGGGAAGGATCAAGGAGAAGACTTATTTTGAAAGCCAAAGAAGATGAGTATAAAATTCTCATGATACTAGAAAACCTAGTAAGCACTCTAATCTATCTTATAGTTGGGCTTTATATTTTTGAAAGTGAGGAGAATCATTTTGTTAAAGTTGAATTTTTATTAGATTGATTGGGCTTATAATCAATCAACACAAGGTTGTGGAGAAGCCTAAGAGGTGAGGATTTATGCTTGTAGCCAGAAGAAAATAGCTATCTCGAATTCTAAATCTAGGGAGCTTTAGCACAAAAGCTAAATCTAAGTGAAGAATGGGTATATGGTTTACCTCAAGAGATAATAAACCACCCACTAGACTTATAATAATGAGTGGCAGCTAATTCCTCCTACACTTTAAATTCATGTGGTGGTCATATAAAATTGATAGTTAGGTTGTTATTAATTTATAAAGAGACTAAAGTCCTTAAACTCACTCCCCTAGAGAATGAGTGGTATGAATAATGACTTAATCTAATGCAAAAATATTTTCAAATTTTATTTGATTTTGACTCTTCATTTTGACAAAGGCTTTGGAATTTCATATGCCTAAATGTATGATGAAAATGGATTATGGGCAAAATCAAAAGAGAATAGGGTGAAGCTCCATCGGTAGGGGTTGCTCTCTTAGGTCAAGCGGTCCCTATATGTGTAAGGACAGAGGCCCTCATTTTGCAAGAGTGAAAGAATCTGTATGCATGTTGTTAGACATACAACCATACATCTAGGGCTTGCTAATCATTTTTAATTATCTTGATTAAGTCCTAGGCTTTATGTGAGGTTATGAATTGTTTAAAAATTTAGTTATAAGTTATAGTTGGGTAAAAGATTTATTTTTTCCTGAGAGCCTAATCATATACAGGCTACACATTAAAGTATCATTCATAAATAAACTAGGTAAAGCATGATGTTTCTATTGTGCAATTAAACATAATATCATTCAATTTTATAAATCTAACACAAAAGAACAAGTGGTCGGTGCAATCAGGCATCACCGTACAACCCGAAAAGAAAAAATGGGTAGCTGAGTTCTACCCTTATACAACCCAAAATATGAAAGAATAATTACAATTTACAAATGAATAAATGCTATGAGGGGTCTTTGAATCTTCATTCTTCATGTCTCCTACTTCTTTGATTTGGATTTGCTGCATCAAGGCCTCCCAAGACAAAGCCTTCTAGCCACTACTCATCCTAATCCCTATAACACTAATCCCAATTCCTAATATAAAATTACATTAAAAATAGGAAAAATAAATATAAGCACTTGCAAAATAAGTGTTAGCTAAACACACATACAATCCCAAGAAATCATATATATAATTTGTGCTTAGCACACACTGTAAAGCCCATCTCTGGCTAGATTATGCTTAGAGGTTTAAGCAACCGCAAAGAGAGCATTTATGCTTATTTTAAGCATCCCTTAAGCATAATCCCCACATAAAATATGATTAGGATAATCATGACCTATCTTCCCATCTACAAAACATACATAACTCCATCTAAAATATCATAAAATATGTCATGCAATAGCATAAAGCTTGGTTTTATTGTGTGTATTAAGGCTTGTGTGGTATATCCTAACTAGGCATTAAGGTTATAATTTTCTAAATATAAAAGGACTGTTAATCATAAGAGGTTGATTTCACTTTAAGTGGTTTAATTGATTTGGGAATTTTACTTAATATTTTTTTTCAAGTGTTATAAAGAGAAGAAAAAGAGAGGATTACTCTCTTTCATCCCTACCTTAAGTCATTTTCTAAAGTGTATTATTTTGATTTAGTTCTCTTTAGTGCATGGCTTACACATTTTAAATTAATCCTAAGTTTAGGTTCACTCTAAATAATTCTATTCAATATGAAAGACATCTTAAGATTAATTTGATTGAATTACTATCACATGACATATGTGAAATCATTCCTTTTCATCACATGTAACATGCATATGATTAAGTCCTAAGTATACCTACACATATAATATGTTTTAACACACTTGAATAAAGGATGTGAGTATGTACATTTAAAGTTTATACTTTCCTATTTGATTGAATTATTTTATCATATTAATTTAAAGCTCTATCTAAATTTTAATACAAAAATGCATAGAGATAAAATTAAATAGGTATGTGTCATTGTTAACCAGGGAAGTGAGGTAATCAAATGACCTCCTTAGGGCTAGTTAAAGCCTTGTATTCTAGGGATGTCTAGACTATATACCATTTGTATTCAAACTATATATAAATTTGCATACATGAACATAAGAAAGAGAGCTCCAAATCACATGATAAATTAATTCAATCACTTGAACAATTGCAAATACATATATTTTTAATAAAAAAAGAGATTACTATTCTCTAATTAAATACACACATGCATGTATAAAAGACATAAGCAAGTACATGCCTTTGTTAAACTAGGGAAGCGAGGTAATCAAATGACCTCCTTGAGGCTAGCTAAAGCCTCATATTCCTGGGATGTCCATACTATATACCCACTTTTTTAAATATATACACATGTATTCATAATTAGGAGAATGAAAACCATGCAAAAAATGATATTTAATTTAATTGAATCATTTATGTAGATGAATTAAAGCTTTATCCAAATTCTAGTATTGAAATATATAAGAGTGAAATCAAATGGAGTACGTGTCATTGTTAAACCAGGGAAGTGAGGTAATCAAATGACCTCCATGGGGCTAGCTAAAGCCTCATATTTTTGGGATGTCCAGGCTATATACCCATTAACATTCATACTTACATAAATCAATATATGAATAAAAGGAAGGAAGCTTCACTTCATACACTTAAGCTATAATCACATACATCTCTTATGTATTTATAACTAGCATTCACAGCATATGTAATCATTCATTTATAAGCTTTGGAAAATACATTTGGATTTAATAGTGACAATAGCCACACATATATTAAACTAAATCAACACATGCAAGCTTGGCATAAAGGAAACCATTTGATGTAATTGATTTTGCAAATGATGAATGTATGAATCAAATGACATACAACATTTAATATGATTGGAGAGGAATAAATAAACATAAATATATGATTTCATTCGATCAATTTAATTCCTAAGGACAATCATATCAAATAAAATCATTTAAAGTTAACAAAAGTTTTTTAATATCATTTTTAATTTCTTGTTTAATTTGATTTAAGAAATCTGAGAAGAAGTTTGTTAATCCTAATTACATCCCATGTTTGTAAGTTAAAATTATTTAATGAGAGGTGATTAGGTTGATTTTATGGATTAATTAAGTCAAGATTTGAATTAAATCAATTAATTAACCCTTACCTATGTTACCTTAAAGTAATTAACTAAATAGTTATGAGCCAATATGATATGCAAATGAATTAAAAAGTAAATTAGCAATGGTCTGAGAAAATGAAAGGGGGCTCACAATTAATTGTTAATTAAGCTTAATGAACTTAATTAAGTACATTTATGATTTTCTCACATATGAGCTAATCATAATTTTTTCTCTTTAGGCTATTGAACACCTAAAGATCTACCCTCAATTGATTAATTAGGTTCATATGTGTTTAAAATTTTAATTAAACTAAGAAATTAATTAATTAATTAATCCTTAATAATTTCTTCTTGAAAAAGTGAAGGAAATTTAGGAAAAAGATTAGACGAGAGGTCTCAATCCAATTCCCTAAGTAACATTGATAAATGACCAAATTAATTAATTAAGTTACTATTCACATGATTAATTAACATTTAATTAATTTAAGAGAGTAATTAAGGCTCAATTGGCTAATTTCTCTAATTAATTAAGCAATAAATTCCAAGAAAATTAGGGGAGACAGAGGTCATCCCCTTAAACAATCCCAAAAAATTTGAGGTTAATTAATTAATTAATTATGGAGTAAATAAGCTAATTTACATTTCAATTAAACTTTAATTAAGCCTAAACTACTGTTCAAAATTAATTAATGATAATTTTAATAAATTTCTTTTTAAAATACCTTCAAAATGAGTATTTTTAGATTTTTCTACAATTTGATATGAATTTATGAAGTTCCAACCTTAAAAATGGATTATTTAGCCTTAATTAAGCCTTAATCTCATCGGTACCACGTGGCGCACTAACGCGGCATGCTTTCCACATGGCATCGTGGGATCTATTTAAGTTGTCACATCCCGCACTGAGTCAATTGGTGGCGGGACATGTTATTGATCTCCGTCGTCCGATCTCGGATCAGACAACGCAGATCGATCCCATGGCTAAGGAAGGATAAAATCGATCAAATCTAATGAGATTTAATCATGGTCGTCCATTATGATCATGTAGAATGGACGGCGCATGATCTATCAGCTCGTGAGCGATGAACGATGGAGGTCATCCGCCATTGCTCATTCGATCTGAGCTCACCCAAGCTCAAATTGGATCTAAATGGAACTCACACCATTACGCGAGGGATCTAACAATATCCAATTGCTAAGATCGACTCACATGCACATTTTGTTCTCAAAAGACCAACACCACTTTGTCTAAAGCTTGATTTCGATGGATTTACCTCACTAGAGCTAAGATCAGTGGCTCGTACACTTGAGGAAGCTTCGTCTAGTAGAGATGAATCCATATTTATCAGCAATTGGGTTGATTCCAAGTGATTTGCTTGGGAGGCCAAGAATCATGCTTTAGATGCTCGGCTCCAATCAAACTCTATGGTGGGTTTAGAGCTTGGGGAAACTTGGTCTCAACGAGGTGAGTGGAAGGTGTAGGAATGAGCAATTGGATGTAAGTTAAGAATTCGAGAAGTCAGATCGAAGAAAAAAGCTCCCACATTTCAGCTATGCTAGGGAAGGAGGAATGCCGATGAAGGAGGCCTTAGGTATGCTCGAGAGCTTGCTAGGGAGTTTCATTTCTCTCTTGGAAACTCGACCGAGTTGAATTATGTCCTTTCCTGTGCGAATTGAGGGGGTATATCCCTCAATTCACTGTGATAGACGGATGAGATCAATTCCCCATTTTTGGTCTGCCAACCATTGTCAGGGCACCGGAGTTGTCCCTATCAAATCCATGTGGCTTGTTTTGGTTAGAGGAAGGAGTGACAGGGAGCTCAAGCTGGGATATGGCTGGATTGCACACATATGTACAGAGATTTTCATCCTTTAGCCATATATGCACACATATGTACATAGAAATGAGCAAGTGCATGCCTTTGTTAACCAGGTAAGTGAGGTAATCAAATGACCTCCTTGGGGCTAGCTAAAGCCTCATATTCTCGGGATGTCCAGACTATATACTTTTCTATTTCACTACATATGAATGTATATGTAACCAAGAGGAAGAAAATCATGCAAAAATTATATTTTTATTTGATTAAAACATTTATGTATATGAAACAAAGTCCCATCCAAATTTTGAGGTAAAAATACATGTAAGTGAAATCAAATAAGTATATGTCATTGTTAACAAGGAAGTGAGGTTATCAAATGACCTCCTTGGGGCTAGCTAAAAACATCGTATTCCAGGGTTGTCCATGCTATATACTTGTTAACATTAAAATACATATAAAATAGAAACATGAATTAAGGAAAAGAAAGCTTTACTTCACATACCTAAGCTATAAGCACATGCAAACCTATATGTAATCATAACTACTATCACTCTAATCAATGTAGTTGATTTATAAACTTTGGAAAATAATTTGGATTTATTAGTGATACTAGCCACACATATATTAAGTTAAGTTAACACATACAAGCGTAACATAAAAGAAATTTCATTTTATTTAATTAATTTTGAAAAGAGATGGATGCATGGAATTAAATGACATACAACATTTAACATGATTGGAAAGGAATACTAAATATAAGCATATAATCTCATTCAACCAAACTAATTCTTAAGGATAATCAAATTAAATAAAAGCATTTAAAGGAAATCAAAGCTTCTTAATACCATCCTTCATTTTATGTTTTAACTTGATTTAATGAAATGAGGGAAAGTTTGATCCTAATCCATTCCCATGTTTGTGGTTTAATTTAGTTTAATGTAAAAAAGGGATTATTTTATGGGTTAATTAGGTTGTAATATGAGTTAAGTCCATTAATTAACCCTTACTTATGTTACCTTAAAGTAATTAACTAATTAATTATGAGCCAATATGATATGCACATGAATTGGAATTTAAATCATCAATGTCTCTAAGAAATAAATGGCTTAATGCAATTGGCTCATAATTAATTAAGTTAAGAAACATAATTAAGTACTCTTATAATTCTCCCACACATGTTGGCTAATTATAATTTCCTTAAGATTCTTAGGTTATTGAACACCTAAGAGTCTACCTAAGAAACTAAATTAGATGAGTTCTAGAATAATTATGATTTCAATTTGATTAATTAAGCCATTTTAGTTAATGAATTAAACCACTAATTAATCCTAAATTAATTAATTTTCACTCAAATAAAATGAACTTAGGGTAAAAGATTAGAAAAGAGGACCCAATCTCATTCCCCAAGCTCATTCACTATTATACAATGATTGGAAATTTTAATTAATGGTTTTCTTATTGTTTAGCATGTTAATTAATCACCTAATTAATTAAGAAAGTAATTAAGGCTAAGATAACTAATTTCCCTAATTAACCAAGAAAAAAATTCAAGAATATTATGGGAGGTTGGGGTCATCCCATTCATTGACCTAAGAAAGTTTAGAACTAATTACTTGATTAATTAAGGACTAATTAAGCTAATTAAGTTTTCTATCAAACCCAAATTAAGCCTTAATTACTATTCAAAATCATTTGGGAACATTTTTATTAAATTCTCCTCTGAAATACTTTCAAAATAAATATATATTTGTATTTTTATGATTTTTCTATGATTTTGTTGGAGTTTTCTCTGGAATAGAGAAAAGAAATGACACCATATAGAGTTTAGGAATATTTTATTTAGATGATCAAATACAACTTTAAGGAATAAACATATTATCTCGAAAGATAAACATGCCCTCTTGTAATGGATTCGTGCATTTCAATAAAAGACCCTTAAGACTAATGAGTCTTTTGTATACCAGAGTATTTTCCCCTGAACTACATGGAAAAGTAGAACAGGGTTTATTTTATCCTGGGATCATGGTTCTTTATAAAGGCAAGCCTCTATAGTTAATTACATCTTAGGAAGGGTCTCTTCCCAAGAATACTCTCGATTAAAAAAATAAGTGGTTATTCCTATAGACTGCTAAGCTAGCTTTCAAAGGATTGATTTTTGAAAATTTAATTGGGAGAGATCCGAATTAGAGAGAGTTATTTTCAAGAGTCAAATGGGGAAAGAGTAGAAAATGTCTATTGATACTAGGATACCTAGTAGACATTTCAACTATTCTATGATAGTGATTCAAATTTAAGATTTCATTTTAGATTTTGAGTTATCATTTTCTTAGAAATCTAGGGCTTAGATTCTAGCAGCACAAGACTGCAGAAATGCCTAGGGTTGAAGACTTATTCCTAAAAAGGATGCTTTAGAACTTAGTCTATAGGTGCTTCTTACACTTGTTAGATGCTCGACCTAATTCTATCCTTGGGAATCATTGGCCATTCTCCTCACTTGAGGGAACTTTTGGACTTACAACCTGCCTAGAGAAGGCTGCCAGCTAACACTACCTAGGCGTATTTTAAATTCATGAAGTTAAGTCACATGAATGCAAGATGGCTGGGCTGTTGTATTTTAGGATAGAAATCTATGAACCTAGACTCACTCCCTAATCCCTAAGATTATGTAGGGTATAAGGATGCATATAATTAATGCATATTTTTCATATATTTTTTATGATTTTTGACTCAAGATTTATTTTAGGCCATAAGTATGCATTTTATGCCTAATGTCATGCAATTAAAAATGGTTATGGGTCAAATCAAAAGAGAAAGAGGTGTTCTTCCATCATAGGCTCTCAGAGGTTAAGCCCATTCTCTCTGGCAAAGATGGAAGCCCTCCATTAACAAGAGTAAAATAAGATGATTATGCATGATGTTAAACATACAATTAAGGGGTTGCTAAATCTTTTATTAATGCTTAGGCTTTTTTTATATGAGGTTATGAGTTGTTTTCTATTTTTATGTTTTGATTGATTTAGTTGGGTAGAAAATTTAGTTTATCCTATGAGTGTAAATCCAAGCATTGATCACAACACAAACATAACATAGAAAGAAACCAAGAAAAAGCATGTTGTTTATATTTTGCACCAAAAATAAATCAAGCCAAATTAAATTAATAGAAATAGGCCAATGCAACCAAGTACTATACACCCCAAAAGAAAGAAAATGGACATCGAAGTTCTACCCCATACAACTAGAACTAACAAGTTTAGATCTATCTTTCCAGGAAAGTCTCCTTCTTCAAAGACATATATCAGGCTCCATAGGGGGCCACTAAACCATCTCCTGGTTAGGGCAGCTCCTGCTAATCCTAGACCCCATAGATCCTAAACTAATTTTAAGTTCAGCTCAAATTTATATTTTAAAATTTTAAAAATAAGAAATCCTAAGCCCTGCAAAATAGTTGTTAGGAAATACAAACAACACATAGTAGTTATATTTCACAAACATACAGGCTTAGGATTTGTTGCTTGCCAAACCCGCCTATCCTATGGACTATGTTAAGAGATTTTCAGCACCTACAAGCAAACAATAATTTTATAATTTTGTTTTATGATAGTGATCCCTTTTAGCATTCCCTATAGAAAATAATGTTAAATCTAGAAAGAATGCCCTCCCATCCAGTCTAACAAACAAACAAACTGTATCATAAATAATACATACTGAGACATGTGAAGTATAACACATAAGATTAAAGAAAATCACAGAACTATCTAAACTAGATCTAGAGTCTGTGACCTAAATGATCTAGTTTGTGCAAAAGAGGCTTTGTGTGGCAAGGTTTCGCTAGGCTCCTTTAAGTTTGTTTCAATTTGAAGTTTGAATTTGTTTAATTTTTACCTTTGGTTGGTTTCAATTCAAATGGTTTAATGAGTTAATTTTTATTCAATTTTATTTAGTTAAAGTATTATTTAAGTTTTGAAGAATGAGAAATAGAATGAAATCTTTTTTAGGTGAAACTCACTTTATTCCACATCCTAAATCCTAATGAAGTTTCCAAAAAGTCTAACTAAAATCCTTGAGTATCTTAATTAATTCTTTTTTATGTTACTTATGTTTGGATTGAGTTATGTTAGTCTTATTTTTAATTTATGTTAATTTAAAATGTTTTATGTTAGTCTAATTTTCAAAAAACTCACTTGTCATCCCACTTGAACTTGGCATCCTTTTTGACAAGTGCTAAGAATGGCTTGCATCTCCCGATAGGTTGGAAATAAAGTGTCTTAGATACTCCAACCATCCTTGGAAAGATCTAAGTTGAGTTAAACTCTTAGGAGGTGGCATTTCTAAGATAGCTTTGATCATTTCTGGATCTATTTATATTCCCTAGTGTCGAATAACAAACCCAAAGAGTTTCCCTGAAGCTACTCCAAATGCACACTTCAAGGGATTCATTTTGAGCTTATATTGTCTTAATGTTCAAAAATTACCCTCAAGTTGAAGAGATGGTCTTCCTTTTCTCTGCTCTTGACTACTAGATCATCAACATAGCACTCAACCTGATGATGGATGAGTTCATTGAAGTTCTGAGTCATGGCCCGTTGGTATGTAGCACCAGCATTTTTAAGGCTGAAAGGCATGACCCTATAACAATAGATTCCAATCAGGGTTCAAAAAGCAGTGTTTCTTTCATCCTTGAAGGCCATCTTGATTTGGTTGTAGCCAGATGACCCATCCATAAAGAAGAAAATTGTATGAGATGAGGCAATTCTCGGTATAGGAAACTCATCCTTAGAACATGCTTTGTTTAAGTCCCTGAAATCGACGAATATGCAAATTTTTCCATTCTTCTTCTTAATTGGGATTTGACCGGTAGAGTATTTTCTTCCCGATAAAACCAAAGATCAATCGCTTTCTTAACTTCAAATGTCCTATTGTTCAATTTCTAATCGCATGCATCTAAGAGCTTGCTTGGTTAGGGGATCGGATCTATTGCTAGTTTTATTACTACATGATAATCTTCATAACTCCATTCAAAGCAACTAAGTTCTAAAAAGAATCTCTTAGACTTGAGGAGGATGATTCTAAAAGAATCTCTTGACTTCATATCACTTGAAGACTTAGAATTTCTTAACTACTAAACCTTCAACTTTTTGAGATGAAAGTGAGATTAGAGCTAAGGTTCCTAACTGATGTCTGATAGTTTCACATACATTTGATTCGAATACTTTGCTTTGTCTAGAGGCTCGGTCTTCATCGCTGTCCTGCTCAAGTGTCTCCTCCAATGGAACCCGCCGAGAGGGGTTGGCTAGTATGCTAATCACATTAGACTCACCCTCCAAGCTAGATTCCAAGTCTATGTGAATAGTATGAGTACTCCTATGAACTGGAACATAACCCTATTGGCTAATGGCCAACCAGGGGGTCTTCCACCTCTCGCCTTATTTTCACCATCTCCACGGTAGAGGTCGAGTCATCCACCCACATGTCCATATGATGGAATCAATGTGGGGAATGTGATATCTTGTCTTCTTCTTCAATTTCCCTTTCTTGTTTGCTTGATTTCCATCTTTATTCTCTTTTTAGTTTGCTTTTTTTTTTATTTTCATTTTCTTTTGAATTTGAATTTTCTCTAAGTTCATGAGAAAGGGTGTTTTGAGGAAGATAGTAGGTTGCATCCTCATATATCACAACCTCTCTAACTGAAAATGGCTTTTCATCTCCTTTAACATAGTACTAAATCCCATCCTTCCTGAACTTAATGCACTGATGGAGGGAGGATGGAATCATCTTATTCTAATATATCCAAGTCCATCAGAGCAAAGCGGTGAATAAAGTATTTAAATTAATGATATAAAACTTGGCTTCAGTCTTCCAGTCATCTATCTCTAAAGATAACACTATGGAACCTAAAGCAAGCTCACCTTGTTCATTGAATCCTCTCAACATCATCCGATCTCCTTGGAGTGTGAAGATGTCGATGCTCAAATAGGAAAGGATCTTTAGACTCATAAAGTTCACCGATGCACCTGGATCGAGAACTCTGGCTAGTCTAAATCTACCCATGTCCACTATAATGTAGTAGGGATGGTTGTGCTCCATGTCCCCCAGAAGAAGGTATTCTTCTGTGAAAGTGATCCCCTAGGCTTCTATGGAATAATGTGCCTGCTCTCCAACAATGTCCAGGTGAGCTGAACATATCTCAGGATCAAGGAGCGCCTTGAATACTGATTCCCTCATCTCTTTGGATAAGGAAAGGGCATCATATATTCTTAGCTTAGATGACAACTTTCTTAGGTGAGAGAGGACATTATAGTCCACCTTGGGCTGATCCTCCACAAGCATATCCAAGGGTGGAGCATCCTATGGAGGGGCTTCTTGATCCTCTAAACCAATGATTTATTTCCCTCTATCTTGAGGTGCTGCCCTAGGAGGTAGAACCTTGCCACTATGGAGGTTGACTTTGGTGATGTCTTATGGCAGGGTAATGGAAGATTCTACCTACACGTCAGGCTCACCTTCAGCTTCTCCTATGGGACCCTCAAAATCTAATGATTCAAAGTATATCTCAAGAGGCAAACCTGTAGTATTCAGAGAAGGAAGATCCAACTCTGAATCAAAAAGAGGAAGATCAAAAATATTATAGTTATTATTTAGACTTGAAGAGTTATCATTAGAAATAGATTCAGACAACCCATCGGTGACATAGATATAATTCAAGCTAGCTTTATTCTTCAATTTCTTAGATTTGATTAGAAATCAAGTAAAGTAAGAGGAGTGAGGGATTTGATGTGCTCATCCACCGATACAAGATGTCTACTAGAAGAAGAAGAGCTAGGCAGTAGTAGCTACAATGGTGGACTAGAGGATGGACTGGTTGGTGGCACTACTTGGCTATCTGGGGAGGGCAGCTACTTCTTAAGCTCCCTTTTCCTTGAGTTGGCTCTAGCAACTTGGAAACCTTCCTTGATGTTGGAGGTTTGAGTTGGCTCAGGCACCGAAGAAAATTTTCTTGATTTTTAAGATAATTTTCTTAGAGATTTTAGATAAGGAGATATCCCATCCTTCTTTCATTTTGGAAGGATCGCAAGTATCCCCAATGATTACCCTAATGGAAATAGATGGTTGTTCCATAAGATATTCCTTCAAGATGACTATAGCACCAGTCTTGAAGCTATGTTCAAGCTAGTCCTTAAATGTGAAGCAATCTTCCAAAACATGACCTAACATATGGTGGTAGGGGCAAAAGTTAGGATCGTTACTTTTGCCCACTTCCTCCAATCTCCTAGGTTCGGGTAGCTGAATCAGGCTTCTTTAAGAGATTCTTAAAGATTTTCCGATTACCTCCCTCTTAAATGAATAAGGCTTGTTAAGTTTATCCAAATAAGTAGGTGGACCATAGCTACCTTACGGTGGGTATGTGTACCGCTGCTGTTGATGATGTGGCTGAGGAGGAGGCAGTGTAGACTGTGGAGGCTGCTATGGCATCCGGTAGGGCTGCCTCGGTGGTGATAGAGGAGGTGGAAGTGACGGGTGTGGAGCACAAGGTCTCTCAAACTGCTCTCTGGCCGGCTGTTTCCTCGTATCTACTGCTATCACTGCCCCGGGTTTCTTCTCATATACCTTCTCTGGCTTTGGCTTTATTGGTAGATATGGAGAAGGTAACTGTTTGGCTTCTACTTGCAAGCTAGTTGCCTTGTTAATTAATTTCTCAAAAGTTTTAATGGTGAAACCTTTGGGCATGAAGGCGATTAGTCCATGGATATTCTTAAGCAGAATCTCGATGGCATGTTATTCAGACAGCTGAGCTTCACATTTCATACTCGAATTATGCCATCTGAGAATATAATCAATGAGGGACTCACCGGAGTTTTGTTGAGACACAACGAGATCGCCAATAGTGACCCTTTACTGAGCTCTAACAAACCTCTTGATAAAGAGTTTCTCCAACTCAGCAAAAGTCTTCACTGAACTATTAGGAAGTTTAGCATACCAGTCAAATGCTATACCTGCTAAGCTACTGATGAAGAGATAGAAGAGTAAAGCATCTGCGACTAGCATCACAATAACTAGCTCTGAAATGTGCAATGTGCTACATCGGGTTCCCACTGCCATCAAAACTATTGAAAGAAATTGGCATGGAACCCTTAGGATATTAGATTGCATCAAATTCCTCTAGGTAGGGTCTACCCTTTGAAACTGATGATCCTCCTCAGGCTTGAGCCAATGCTTCTCTCACCTGCTGTTCAACCATGCTCTTGATATCTTTTTCTTGTATGGAGGTACTATCCACTACCTTCCTATACATGCTGGTTCTACCTTGTTCTACTGGAGATAAAGACTTGGCCGGATCCAAGACATGCACCAACTATGGCTGACTGGTCTTAGCTATAGTAGGATGAACTGTCGGGGCTTGATTTTGAAGTGTTAAGACAGTTGCTAGTAGATCTTCGAGCCTCTTCTTCATCATATCTATTTTTTTCATCCTTTTGCTTTATCTACTGAAGGAGGTGTTGGGTCGAGTAGGCTGTGTCTTCCTGCTCAGCCTCAACACCTTCCATAGTCTGCTACTCTCTAAGGAGGGACCCCCTAGTGTCTACCATGCAAACTCTTGCTGAATCTCCCAATAAATCATCTTCATTGGGATTAAAACTGATCTTCTCCTCATCCAACTAGTCATATCATAGGATCTCTTTCTTCTCCATGAGATAATGGGATACTATACCCTCTAGAGACCGATCCATCTGAACCAGCACAAATGACTTTGGTTGATCGGTGGTGGGATTGCTATCTTGCACTGTGAGGCACTGGACCTCCCCTGTTGTTGGAGAGTTAACCTTATGAGGGCTATACTCGCTGAAAAAATATGCTCCTGACTGTCACTAAATCTATATGGGGTGACACTCCTAGGAGGATCTATCATCATAGGTGCAACGGAGTTGTCACCTTCTCCCTCAGCAACTGCTATCTCCATTGTATATGATGGTGGCAGTGGTGATGGGATGACTATGATACTTTGGGGTCACCATTCCTTCCTCACCATGATTGGGGAAGAAGGTCAAGCAGGGGAGCTCAGCCTCGCCTCAGTAGGCAGTGTTGATGGAAGGAGATCCCTTGGCCATAGCTGGATCACCAGTGGGGTCCTCTTCTCCACATATGGGCCTTCATGGCCTTTGCTGGAATTAGAGATGGAGATGCTGGAACATGTATCGGAGATGGTGAAGGTTGAGCGTGTGGTGGGGACACCGACTCTCTAAACATGAGCTCTCCTCCTGTGATGGGCGTCCCTATGAGCGAATATTATGTATGATGGAAGATGGGTAGTGCGTGAAAAATTAATGTAGTGCTGATTGCCCAACCTCACTTCACTTAGCAAATTTGAGTATGCTAAATTTTGTAAAATGGAGATTTCACTTAGCAAATTTGAGTATGCTAAATGAAATTAAAAAAAAAGTGTTTCAAATTTTGTTTTGAAGAAGGGAGACTCCACTTTAGCAAATGGGGTATGCTAGAGTGAAGTTCCAAACATATTTTGAAAATTTTGTTTTGTTGATTTGTAAAGAGAGATTTTAATTTAAAATTTGGGTATGGATGAAAATCACTTATGTTTCATTTTCAAAGATGTATATTGTGTATGATTATTGCTTTGAAGAGGAAATCCAACAATCATATGTGGAATTTGTTAAGGCATTTCAAACTAATTTTATTTTATTTAGAAATGAAATTTTCATTCAATAAATTTGGGTGTATTGAGGGATATGTTCATATGTTCTTTTTGTAAGTTTATTTTGATTTTGATTTATGAAAACCCATTCAATAGATGTGGGTATATTGAATGGAGAGGTTTCATATGTTGAAAATTTATTTTTAATTTTGATTGAATGGAACCTCCATTCAATAAATGTGGGTATATTGAATGTCCATATGTGCTTTTGAAAAATTTATTTTGATTTTGATTGGAAATGAAAACTCCATTCAATAGATGTTGGTATAGAGTGGTTTCATTTTTCTTTGAAAATATATTTTTAATTTTGATTGGAAATGAAACCTTCAATAAATGTGAGTATATAATATGGAGGGTTCCATATGCTTTTCAAAGTTTTATTTTTTGATTTTGATTGAAAACCTCCATTCAATAAATGTGGGTATATTGAATGAGAGTTTCATATGTATTTTTTGAAAGGGTGAAAAATTCAACTTAAATATGGAATGTGAGTAGAATTTCAAAGTTATGATTTTGCTTGAAGATGTAACATTCATCCAACATTTTTGAATGTATTGAATGGAAATCTTCAAATTTGGTTCTTTTGAAAGTTTATGATTGTTGAAATTTTATTTTGAAATGTTTCTACATGTAACAATTATAAAAAATTTAGAATGTCAAATATTTTTTGTGTATTTTGAAAAGAGGCTTGAAATTGAAACTTTTTAAAGGATTTATTTTTCTTTATTTTGAGAATGAATCTTTTCTTACCATAAAATGGGGGAAGCCTATAATCATTTTCCTTTTATTCAATTTTTATTTTGATTGGGGAACCCAAAATTTAGAATGTGGGTGAGGTCCTAAAACTAAGATGTTTGCTAGAAAGGATGAAATAAGCCAAGTTCTAATGGAAAGAAAGATAGTCTTGGGTTGCAAAAAGTATAAACCCAATCGATACTTGAAATGATCATTTCAAAGATGGGAGAGAGGAACCATCCCCAGTGAATTCTCTAGAAAAATTTGTGGTGAAAATTTTTATATATATCTCTACCTTCATCTATCCCCTTCCCTTTCGAAAAAAGATAAATAAATAAATAAATATAAATAATACATCTTATTGGGATCCACAAATCTGCTGATGTTCTTATTAATGATGTGGGTATATTGAGGAGAGGTGTATATCTCGAAGATAAGTCACCCATACAATGGGAATTACCTCAATAAGGACTCAATGGATTTTGGGTCTTGAGATGTAAAGATTCTTATTTTTATATGGAAAAGCAAAGCATGGTTTATGTGGTTTGTTAAGTTTACATGGAAGATAGTTAATTACATCTAAGGAATAAATTCTTTAGAAATACTATTAAGGTAAATGATCATTGTCTCAAAAGATTTTGAAAGGTAAACTATCAATCAATTGGTTTATTTTTGAGTCAAGTAGGATCAATCAAGAGAAGGAGTTCTTATGAGCCAAATAAAAATAAGTAGGGCATGCTTAAGATTCTAGGAAGCCTAGTAAGCACCCAACTACCCTATGGTTATTTTACATTTTTTGAAATTGAATTGAATTATTTGAGTTTAACTTTATTAGAAAGTTAAGGATTACAATTCATGATACAAGATCATGGCATGGGAATTTATGCTCATAGCCCATAAAAAGAGTACCTCACCTAAATCTAGAAAGCTTTGGGGCCAAAAAGCATAACCTAAATCACAGAGAAAAGAAATGGGTATTTGGTTTACTCCATAAGAGGATAAGCCAAGCATGGGACTTACAATACTTGGGGTGGCCAAGTAACTCCACATACAATTTTTAAAATATGTAGTTAAGTAAAATGCTTTTGCAAGATCACTTAAAAGATTTATTTAGAAAGAGATTAAGTCATTAAACACACTCCCTAGAGACTAGTTCATGTGGGGCATGATTTTAATGACTTCAATCTAAATATTTTTTTTTTGTTTACATTTTGGACAATCAATTTGACACAAGCTTTAGATTCATATGCCTAATGCATGAGAAATTATGGGAAAAAATGTAAAGAAGAGGTGTGTTTCCACCATGGATCTCAAAGTCAAGCCAAGTTCTATGGCAAGGTGGGCTCAATCAAGAGTGAAATAATATGCTTTACATGATGTGACAACATCTAGCTAAGGGGTTGAATTTTTTTATCTTGATTTATAACCTAAGATTTAGGTGAGGTTGAGTTATTTATTTTAGTTTTGAGATGATTAATTTGGTAGAAGATTTATTTTTCCTAGAGACTAATGATCATCCTACATCAAAAATGAATAAACTAGAAAATACACCATATTAATGCACAAGTTAAACAAGCATCAATCAATTTATCAAAACTAAGCGTAAAGAATAAAGGCCATTTGTGGTGAGCTCCACAAACCTAAAAACAAATTGGGTAGTGAGCTCTATACAACTCAGATTACAAATGAATTAATTATAATTAAGTAAGGAATTCATGTTATGGGGGTCTTCATTCTTCATTTCTTCTTTCTTCTTTCCTTTCTTTTGGATGGTTGGAATGTGGATGCTCCAAAGGCTTCACATAGTACATAAGACATGATCTTATGAACAATGCTCATCCTAATCCCCCATAACAATCATTCTAAAATCTTAATCACAAAAGTACATGAAAAGGGAAAAGTAAATCTAACTAAAACCTACAAAATAAAGATTAGCTAAACAAACCACACATTCCCAAGCATGTATATATATAAATTAGACTTAACAACATGGGTAATCAAGTCCACCTAGCCTTTTTGCATTATGCTTGTATAAACGCGCACAATAAAAGAAGTTATTTTTTATTACATTTAAGGTAAAATTCCTAAGATAATGAGTAGACTAAATCATCCCAACATTTCTTCCTATACCCCTAACATCTAGACTAAAACAAAATATGTAAAATAAAAACAAATATTAAACCATACACCACCCAAACCCAAAGCTAGAAATGGTGACTTAGCACACTTTTAATGAATGCTAAGTGATATTATTTAAAATTTGTATACTTCATGATGTATGCTTTTCATTAAGTAGAAAAGAGGGATTCTTTTAACCATCTTTCACATGCTCATTAATATGTATGAAAGATATATAAAATGAGTCATTAAAATTATTAGAACCATGTAAGGTGGTAGAACCTGTACTACTTAAAGCCTAGAAAGGTTTTCCAAACTAATATACCACTTTCCTTAAATATATGCATACAAAAGAAATGAATGGAAAAGAAAGATGCAAAGTTTGTGTTTGTTTGTTTGACTCATTTATGCTTATATATGTAAATATGGATGTCCTTCTTAAGTAATAACATAGATGAATAGGAATGGATTTAAAGCAAGTGTTGTTCTTTTCAAATGAACTATACATACCAAATCTATTCAAAACTATGCTAAAAGAAATGAAAAGGAAAGCCATACTACACACATCTTTATATTTATACTAAGATGTAAGCTTATAAATAATTAAGTTTACACATTGTTTGATATTTGAATTTATAAATATTAAATATAATTTTGATTTAATAGTGACAATAGACATTCATATTATTACTTTAGCCAAAACATGCAATTTGACATAAGAAAATATTTCATTTCATTTTTATTTGATATTCCAAAGTATGAATGCATGATTTTTTTATATGGCTACATTTATATGCTAGGAAAGAAATAAAGTGATGAAAGCATAAATTCATTCACCCTAATTAATTCTAAAGATAATCACGTGAAATAGAATTATTTAAAGTAAATTAAATTTGTTTTAAGGAGAGTTTGGATTTTTTTTTTTAGTTTGATTTTAATTTGAAAATGAGATGAGTTTGCAGTCCTAACATTCCCCATGTGTGAGTTATTTAAGTTCAATTTTTGTGATTAGATCAATTTTATGCCATGGTTAGGTTAAGTTGAAAAAGTGTGTTAATTACTTACCTACCCACTTTAACATATTTAATCTTAATTATGAGCTAATGATATAACAAAAAAACAAATTTAAATTAATGCACCTAAGAAAGAAAGGGCACAATTGACTCATAATAGTGATTAATTAAATTGGATTTAATTTAAGTACTTTTATAACCATTCACACACATATTTGATTTTGATTTCCTTAATACATTCCCAATAAAACCCTTTAGAAAACATCACTATTCAAAATCAAGTGAAATTAATTTCAAAAAATTTCTTTGAATTATCTTCCAATGGGTTTTATTTTTATTATTTTTTTATTTTTCTACAATTATTTATGAATATTTCAAGTTTAGATTATTAGGTAATTAATCTCTAATCATGTGACTAATCCCATCGAAGCATGTGGGAAATGACACATGAGCTTTCAATAAGGCACGATGATTGGTAAATATAACATCATAATGTTGCATAAATGATGTACTTTTTTTCATTTATCCATATCAAGATATGAATAGTAATGATTAAATGAAGGATACTATTAAGTGATCATGCGTCCATCAAAATGTGTGGATGGATGACCCTGATCATCATAATCTTTAGGACATCTGCATCCTTTAGGGCAAGATCAGGACATTGAGCTTGGATTGAGCTCAAACCCCATCATCATGTAAAGGACACATCCAACGGCTAACTTTGCTTGGGATAAAATTCACTTCATGAAAGACCACACTCTCTAATTTAATTAGCTTGAAGGCATACCTCTTGCTATCAGCTTTCAGTTGATGAGGTAGCTTTGTCAAATAGACATGAAGATTTGAGATGATTTGGTTGAGAGGATTTTCCTGGGCCAAGCACTCCTTCAAATGGATTGATCTTGATAAAGTCCCACCTCCCTTGCCTTTGGAGCATGGAAGAAGTTTGATTATCTATGATGCTCAAGGAGGAATTGGAATGGTTTTATGTATTGGCTAAGTAGGATTTCCACATTTTCCTTACTTGGAGGAGAATGGAGAAGTTTAATTAGCTTTGAAAGCTTTGCTCTATAATGCTAGCTCGATTTCTATCACTCAATCAAATGCTAAGAGATGAATTTAAGTGGAATTAGGGGAGTATATTATTTTACAGCAAGGCTTTGCCATTTGATCCAATACACTTGAGTGGGTTTGTTAGGCCGTTTAGGGTGGCATTGCATTTTTAGCCACTAGTGGTGGAGTGCCATGTGCTTGAAATGGGTGGAGGGAGGATTCCCATTGCTCATTTCTATGGGGTGGTCAATTTTGACCATGGGTTGGGTTTCTAAACCCATTGGGTCATGTGCACCATGTCCATTACTATTTATTTGGTCCACTAAAAGGATGCCAAGTGTCCATGAAAAGGAATTGACCAAATTCTAAGTGGTTTTGATTTTAGCTTACCCTATGGCCTAGGGGTAATATGGTCATTTGGCTTAGTTTTCATTTTAAATATGTTTGGTATGATTGAAAAATGGGTTGGGCTAAGTTTCAATGAATTTTGAGTTGGTTTGATGTGATTTTATGTTGACCTATTTAGTCAAAATGGGTCAACTTGATCAAGTTGACCAATTGGTCAAATTGGGTCAAACCAAGGTTGGGTCAGTTATTGGGGATTTGGTCAAGTTCAACAATCATTTTAGAATGAATTTGACCTATTAGTTTCAATCAATTTGGCTTAGATAAAGTTTTAACATATTTTGACTTTTAGGTCAAGTTGGGTCAAAGTCAAGTGGACAATTAGTTGGATTGGTCATGTTCAAACATTGGTCATGAATGAGTTTTGATCAATGGTTTCAATAAATTTGGCTTTTGTTGGATTTTGGTTAGTTTAGATTTCATTTTGGCTAAGTGTTGACTTGGTCAACCATTAGGTTTGACTTTTTTGACCCAATTTGAGTGATTGATCATCTTATGATGATTGTTGTTGCTCAAATGTAGTTGGGCTTAGTTCAATCCAATTTGGGCGGATTAGTATTTAGCTCATAAGGTACTTTTTTGGTTTGTGAATGTAGGTCAAATGGGTTGGTCAAAGCTTGAATTGAGTTTGATTAAACTCACATATGGACTTATGAATAAATCCATTTTCAAGTGATTTGGAGTCAAATGGGTTTTGATTCATTTGACACTTTTAAGTTCAAAAGGGTGAACATGAGTTTAACTTGGGTTTGATTTTTGAATTTAGTTTTGGCTTGATGGTTAGAGTTTATGTTTAAATTTGAATGCATGATTGTAGGATTGATTGAATCATGAAGAAAAATCAAGGCTTTGGCTTGATTTGAAATTGATTTGGCTAAGTTCAAGATTTTGACTTGAAGGCTTAGGTAGGATTTTTTTGATTAAATTTGGATTTGATTTTTTTAAATTTATTTTGATTGATTTGAATTTATATTTCATTTATATATGTGAATATAAATGAGAATATAAATGGGTTATGAGAAAATTCCTTGAATTTGAATTGATTTAGATTTGATTTAGGCTAAGTCCATAAGATAGAATCAAAATGACCTAGGAAATAGTTTTGATTTGGTTTAGAATTTTGGATTTAGTTTGATTGATTTGAATTTATATTTCATTTATATATGTGTATAAATGAGAATATAAATGGTTGTGAGAAAATTTCTTGAATTTGAATTGATTTGATTTGATTTAGGCTAAGTCCATGAGAGGGAATCAAAGGACTTAGGAAACATTTTTTAGTTTGGAATCCAATCATCGGCTTCAATCATAAGTTCCAATTATTTGGAATTGATTCATGATTTGAGAAAAATCCATTGAATTGGTTCAAGGTTTGAGTTAGAGTTAGAGTTGATATGAGTTTGAAGTTTTGACTTGGAAGAAGGAAGTGGGGATTTTTGGAGCTATGGGGTAGAAATTTTTCTAACACCCCTAAGGCATGACCTATTCTTATGGCTCTTATAAGTCTCTGGGGGCGTTTGTGTCCACCTAATCACTAGATGTGTCTTGGACTAGGAATTCTTAAAGTCTAAGAGAAGTCCTATGTCTAAGATGAAGGGGTTGAGCTCATCCAAAAAATGAGGTTAACACTTGAATTTGATCACTTCAATTAACTTAGGATGTTTAGATGAACTAGCTTTAATTTTTTTGATGTTTGATTAAGGTTGGTTTACATTATTGTATGACTTGATGGATTAATGAATTTACTTATCCATTAACATAGACTAGAAGCTTGGAAATTCAAGAATTTAACATAATGATCAATTGGACTTGAAATATTTTTTTTTGGCAAGTGGGGTTTACCAATTTTATGTTTCTAAAGTTTCATGTTAATTAGAATCATAATTAGGGTGTAATTAAGATTTTAATTATTTCATTAAAACTTAAATCAAGCCTAATTTATTAAGATTCATTAAAGTATTTTATTTTTTTACTTATTCTTCACTGAAATACCTTTCCAATGAGAGTTTATTCATAATTTTGGTTAACTAGTTGATTTACTATGATTTAATTAATTTTAGGTGATTAAATTGAATTATTTAATTCATTTAATTACTAATTAGTCAATTAATGATTCATTAGGTTTTGATAGGTTTAATTAGTGTTTTGATATTCATTAATTTCATTTTTATGTTGATTTAAGGATGTTTGATTAAGTATCACTAATTATTTCATTAATAATTAATTAATTTAATTTAAGCATGAAATTACAAAATCCATTTAATTCAGTGAATTAAATTCTAAAAAATTCACCTATGGTGTGTTTCATGCTTAATTTCATTTTGCCAAAGTTTCATATTTGGATTAGTAGTTAGAGAGTAATAAGGTTAGATCAAAAGATCATGGGCCTCCCACAATTGGGTCCTTAAGGATTTAAATCAATGGTGCGTCAAGATAAAGCCATCCAATCTAGTAGAAGGGTCGGACGGTCTTGAAATTATCTCTAAGCATGGATGATGGTTGATGGTTTCCCTCAGCAAAATGATCAGCGATGAATATTTGATTTTGATCCCAAAATGACCGGTGATGAGGGGATAAATCCAAATGAGGTTGGATCCATTTGGCGCCAACTTCTTTCATCCAACTCTAAAGGAAATTGAAAGGTGTTAATGGAAAACCTTGATTCTAGCGTTTTGGCGGTGGAGTTGATTGAATGGCTTCATTTGCAAGGACTGCCAATGGAATTGGGTTGTCTTCCTTTTGATTTGCTCCTAGGATTTGGCTTGCACCACTTTGTGGTTGTTGGCCTCATTTTTGCTCCCAACCCCTCCATCTTAGACATGGACTTCTCTTAGACTTTAAAAGTTCCTTAGTCTTAAGACACATCAGTGATTTTCACCAAACTCAAATTAATGCCCCATGATTGAAATCCATGATTAAAATTCCAAGTTCAAAATATTTCCTAAGTCTTTAATTCCCTCTTGACTTAATCTAAATCATATTCAAACCAATTCAAACTCATTATTTTTTTCTCATTTATATTCACAAATATAAATGAAATATAAATTCAAATCAATCACTCAAAACTCAAAACTCAAATCCAAAACTCCCAAATTTTCTATGTCCCTTAATTTTCTCTCTTAAGGACTTAGCCAAAATTATCTTTAAATCAATTCAAACTCATGATATTTTCTCACAACTCATTTATATTCACATATATAAATGAAATATAAATTCAAATCAATCAAACTAAATCCAAAATTCAAATTCTAAGTCAAAATCTTTCCTAAGTCACTTTAATTTTCTCTTAAGGGGCTTTAGATCAAATCTAAATCAATTCAAATCTTTAAAATTTTCTCACAACTCATTTATATTCTCATTTATATTCACATATATAAATGAAATATAAATTCAAATCAATCAAACACTCAAAACTCAAATCCAAAACTCCAAAATTTCTAAGTCCTTTAAATTTCCTCTTAAGGACTTAGCTTAGATCATGATCAAATCACTTCAAATTCATAAACTTTTTCATAACCCATTTATATTCTTATTTATATTCACATATATAATTGAAAATAAATTCAAACAACCAAAACCTATTCCAAAATCAAACTAAAATTCATTCAAAATCCAACCTAAGCCTTTCAAGTCAAAATCTTAAACTTAGCAAATTTCAAATCAAGTCAAACTCTTGATTTTTCTTCATGATTCAATCAATCCTTCAATCATGAACAAATATAAATACAACCTTCAATCACTAAATCAAAACTCAATTCAAAAATCAAGCCAAAATCCATTTCATGTTCACCCTTTGAATTTGAAAGCATGAATCAAAACTCATTTGACTTCAAACTTTGCAAATGGATTATTTCAATCATAAGTACTATATAAGTTCAATCAAACTCAAATCAAGCTTTAACCAAGTCATTTGACCTTCCAGTTGACCCAAAGTGACCTAAAGTACCCTTATGAGCCAAATTCCAATCCTAACCAAATTGGATTGAATCAAACTCATCCATGCTCTCTCATCATGATCAACAATTATCATGAGATGATCAATCAATCAATTAGGTCAAACCAAGTCAAATGGGTTGACCAAAATCTACCAAAATGAAACCTAACAGCCAAAATCCACTATAGGCCAAATTGATTGAAACCAATGATATAAGTTCATTCATGACCAATGTTTTTGAACTTAACCAAGTCAATATTTGAGCTTAAGCCCAATTGGCCACTTGACCTAAAAGTCAAAATGTGTCAAACTTGACCTAAGCCAAATTGATTGAAACCAATGGATCAAGTTCATTCTAAATCACTTGTTGAACTTGACCAAAACCTTGGCCAATTAAACCTAAGCTAATTGACCTTGAACTGACTTGACTAAAGGGTCATATTGAGCCAAATTCAAACTTAATTGATTGGAAACAAAGATGCCAATCCACTTCATATGACTAACCAAACCTAAACCTACCCATGACCTAGCTCAAATAGGTCAAATGGGTCAAATTGGTCAACTTGACGCATTTGATCTAAATGAAGTAATATGAACCAAATTCAAAACTAAACCAAATTGAATCAAACCAAAGCCACCAAAACATTTCGAATGGTCATATGAACTTGACCCAACCCTTGGTTTAACCCAATTTGATCAATTGGTCAACTTGACCAAGTTAACCCATTTTGACCTAAATGGGTAAACATGAGCCAAATCATACTAAATAAACTACAAATCGAATGAAACTTGGCCAAACCTATTTTATCAACATACCTAACATATCCAAATTCTAAAATCAGCCAAATGGCCATTTTACCCATAGGCCATAGAACAAATTTTGGCCAATTCCACTTGGAATTTGGTCAAACCCTCTTCATACCTACTTGGTACTCTCCTAATAGGTCAAGTGAACATTAGGAGTAGTGCACCCAACCCAATGGGTTTGGGTCAGCCCAAGCTGACCCAAGGGCCAAACCAACCATGTGCATGGAAATGGGCACATGGGAATCATGTCTCCACTCAAATGGAGCACATGGGGACTTCACTAATCCACTCCCTGACCTAAAATGAATGGCACTTCTAATAGCTCAAACAACCCACTAAATCAAGGTAATTGGTTCAAAATGGTAAGTGAAGCTTCGGCCTTTTGATTGCCATTGGGGGAGATATACTCCCTTTAATTCACTTCAATTCTAATGGAGCCATATTTGATAGAGTCATAGGAGCCATTTGCAAGACCAATGCTTCCTAGAGGGAGATTGAATTTGGCATTTCTTAGTTTTTATCCTTTAAAAATAGGGGAGGTCCATTGCATTGCAAACTTCTTCACACTCAAACTCCACTCAATTCCCTTTGTCACTCCATCGAGAACCTAATGAGCTTGCTAAGCTCTCTTCCAAGTTCTTGAAGCAAGGAGAGATCCATTTCAATCAAAATCAAACTCAAGCTAAGAAGGAGATGACCCATAGGAAGATCCACTCAACCTCACCTCTCGATCATTCACCAAAGCTTCATCAACCGAGCTTCTCCAAGGAATCAAGTGCATGATCACCTCATTTTGACCATTAAACTCAACATTTAAGTGGCCAATGGGAAGGCACCACATGTAAAGGGATGTTTAATTCATTTCAATTAGCCAAAAGATTAAAGAATTAATTATGATTTAAATAATTCTAATTAATTACCTAAACTTCTAAAATTCATATCTCAACCTAGAAAATTAGAAAAATATGAAATAAATTACATTAGAAAGATAATTGAACATAGAATATTCTAAAATTGATTTTGATTAATTTTGAATAATTCTTTTCTCTGATTTTGGGTTTTATTAGAAATATTAATTTACCAAGTACTCTTTAATTAATCCAATAATTATTCCCAAACTTCTTGAGTATATTTTGGGGGTTGACTTCTGCCTCCCCTAAATCAAATTAAATCAAATTTTTAAAATTAAATCAAATTTAAAATGTAGGTTGACTTTACCTAAACTCATAATTTTAAATTAAATCAAATTTGAAATCAAACAAAAAATCATATTAAATAAACTTTGATGTACTTTAAGATTTCTTATTTCATAAGATTGTCTTTAGAAATTAATTAAAATTGAATGTATTTACATGCTTTCATTACTTTAGTTCTTTCAATATGCTAAACATGTATGTCATATGATTTCATGCATCCATGCCTTTCAAAATCAAATTTAAAATGAAAATGTTTCCTTTATGTCAAAATTACATGTGTTGGCAAGTAATAATATGAGTGCTATTATCACTATTAAATTAAAATTATTTTCAAAATATATGAATCAATTATCAAAATTGAAAGTGTGTTACTTATATCTTACTTATAGGTTTACATGTGAGTAAAATATAAGAATGTTCCTAATTAGGTTTTCCTTCTCTTCTCTTTTAGTATAATTTTGAATAGGACTTGGCAAGGTGTAGTTCCTTTGAAAAGAACCTAATGCCTAATTCCATATCATTCATTCATGCTATTACTTAAGAAGGATACCATACTTGTACATAAATTAAAAACAAAAATAAATCAACCAACACAAACTTTTGCATTCTTTCTTTTCCATTCATGTCTTGTACACATGCTTGTATTTAGGAAAGTGGTATATTAGTGACAACCCTTGAGTCTTTAAGTATCCCTAAGTTGGTCTTGAAACAGTTATGATGGCATCATCACTTATGCCTCTCATTCATATCATGTGGAAGTTGGATAAAACTTCTTTGCTAAATAAAATCATGCATCATAAACATTCAAATTTTCTAAAATGAGTTACTTTGCATGCATCATAAAGTTTTTCATTTGTATGTATAGATCTTTAGGACTCATTCATATGTATGTTATAAATGTTGAAAGAAATGAAGTGATGTATGTTCTCAATTTAGTTCATTTTACTTAATCTTAAAATGCCTTTCTTTTTTGAGTGGGTTTGTTGAGAGTTTGTCTAAACTTAGATTAACTAAAACATAATAATACATTCACTAAATAAAATTAAAACATGAATCCACTCTAAAATTACATAGGTTAAAAAGAGGAGTTGTTCTCTCTTTCTCTCTTTTATAACTTAGTAATTAATTCTGATTCACTTGAACCCAATCAAATATAAAATAAAATCAATTCAAATTAACTAAATTACATGAATTAAACCCTCCTCTAAGTTGAACATTCTTGAGACTTAAAATTCTAACTTAAAATAGAAAAATATACCACACAAACCTTAAAGCACACATTAGGCTAAGTCAAAAGCTTTAGGTTAGGCTGCATGGTTTGATGTTTATTTTTTTATTTTGTGATATGTGTTTAAGTCTAGATGATTAGGATGTATGTGTAAATGAATGGTAGTGTGATCTTAGTCCAATCATTATTTTTTTGCGATTGTGCTTAAGAGCTATAATAAATAAAAAATATAAATACTTTTATTGTGCACATGCTTATATCCTAAGCATAATCCAATATGCTAGGTAGACTTAGTCATCCATGTGGGGTGATAAGTTCAATATACATTCTTTGGAGTTTCAATGATATATTTAGCTAATCTACATTTTATAGGTGTTAGTTAGATTTACTTTTCTATTTCATGTAATTTTGGCAATTATTTTGAAATGTTATGGGATTAGATGAGCATTGGTCATAAGATGATCTTATGCACCATGTGAAGCCTTCATCCACCTTCCAACCAACCAAGAAGGAACCACGAAAAGAAGAAGAAAGTTGAAAGAGGTGAAGAAATGAAGCTTGAAGAATAACAATGAGTTCCTTACTTAATTATATTTAATTCATTTATAATATGGGTTGTATGTAGAGCTTCTACCCAATTTTTTTCATGTTTGTGCGGTGGTACCATTTATGGCCTCTTATTCTTTTGCGATTAGCTTTATAAATTTGATGATTTGTTCACTTGTGTATTAAGTGGCATCCTTTTCCTAGTTTCTTCCTTTCTTTATGTATGGATGTGGATTAGGCTCTCAGGGAAAAATAAAATTTCTAATTTAATAATTCAAAACTAAAAAATAAAACTCATAACCTAATATAAAAGGCTAAAATCAAGATAAATGAATTATTTAGCTAGATGAGTAATTCTTATTTATTATCATATTATTTTTTACTATTGATTGGAGGGCTTCCACCTTTGTTAACTTGGCGACCTTTGAGCCATGGTAGAAACTCACCTCCTTTCTTACTAATTTTGTCCAATAATCTCATTTCTCATGCATTAAACATATGAATCTATCACTAGTCAAAATGATTGTCCAAAAAAAAAATAAAATGTAATTGTATTAGATTTAGGTCATTTGAAGCATGCCCATGATCTAGTCTCTTTTGGGAGTGAGTTTAAGACTTAGTCTACTAGATCAATAAACTAGCTATCTTGCATAAAGGATATGACTTGCCTACATGGATTTAAAATGTAAGATTAGTTGGTGCTCATGATTGTTTGTTTAATTTGGTTTGTCCTCTTATCAAACTAAATATTTTCACCTTAGATTTAGATTGTGCTTTTGGCCCTTTCCAAAGCTCCCTAGATTTAGGTTCAAGTTGCTTCTCACCTTTGTGGGCCATAAGCATAAATCCTCACCTCTTGCATTTCCATAATTGTTATGGAATCCTAAACTAAATTTCTAATGAAAAATTTAACTCAAACAAATTAAATCAAATTTAAAATATAAAGTCCAACCATAAGATAGTTTGAGATGCTCACTAGATTTCTTAGCATGTGGCATCTCCTAATCTTTTTTTTTTTAATAATAACTCCATCTCTTTGATCAATCCCATTGGATCTTTCAAAGTAACTAATAATTGATAGTCCTACCAATTGAAATCTTTGGAACAATGATCATTTACCTTAATCAAGAGTATTCTAAGGGATCTCATTCCTTATGATAATTAACTATGAGGCTTGCCTGAACAAGAATATGATTTAAAATAAACCTTTACTTTTTTTCATATAAAGTAGGGAAGAATCTTTGGTATATGCACACCCATTGTCCTTAGGAGTCCTTATTAGGTGATTAGGTCCATTGTAGTAGTAACTTCTATCTTTCAAGATAGTACCTCTTCTCAATATCATATCATCTCAAAATATCGGATCTACATGGTGTCAAATTGCATAAAAAAAAGAGATGTATATTTCTATCCTCATTTTATCCATGGGTGAAGATGAACTATATCTTATTCTTTAGAAATCTCTCATATTGAAAATCTTCACCATAGTGGTTCACCCACTTGGGAAGTGGGGAATGCTTGTTTCCTCTTCATTTTTAGTGGGGAATGTGATGGAAATATTGGGTTGTTAAATGCTCCTTATGCTTCTCCCTCACTTGGCCAAACACTATTACTTTTATCTCTCTCCCCTTTGGTTGGTTTTGATGATGGAGGGTCTGAAAGTTAGATAATGCCTCCTCTTCTATCCCACCTGTAAGGTGAAGAGGTCGAAAGAAGGAAGAAGAATTTGGCTTCTTCATTTCCATGCTATCTCTCCATTTAGATTTTATGCAATAATGAAAGAATAGTTTAAATGGCGATTAGGGATGTCAATTAATTAAAGGTTTAAGTAAGTCTTATCCCCATCCCATGTGATTTGGTTTGGAAGTTATTTTCAAAATTTTGTTGGAATTAGTGCATTTAACTAACCCTTGGATAATTTATTTTAATTTCATTCTTTGATTAATGTTCAATTTAGTGTTAAATGTTTATGCACATAGTCATTTATAATTCTCCATGAGTTAGAAAATTATTAATTTCCAATTTTCAAAGTGCATTTATTCAAACTTGATCCAATTCACAATCAATTCAAGGATATTTTGAAATTAAATTTAATTTGGATTTTAATCATCTTGGATTGATAATTGATTTTGAATTTTGTTCCAATTAAATTTCAAATTGAATTAATTGGATTTGATTTGAGTTAAAAACTCATAACCTAATATAAAGCTTAGGCTAAAATCAAGATAAATGAATTAGCAACCCACTTGGATGAGTAATTCTTTTATAACATTATCCACAAATTACTATTGATTGGAGGGCTTCCACCTTTGCTAGAGAAACTTGGCTTGACCTTTGAGAGCCATGGTAGAAACTCACCTCCTCCCTTTTGCTGATTTTGTCCAATAATCTCATTTCTCATGCATTAAACATATGAATCCTATCAGCCTGAGTCAAAATGATTGTCCAAAAATAAAAATAAAATATAATCTAAATTGTATTATATTTAGGTCATTTGAAGCATGCCCTTACATGATCTAGTCTCTTTAGGGAGTGAGTTTAAAGACTTAGTCTATTTCTAGATAAATAACCTAGCTCTTGCATAAAGCATATGGCTTGCTACATGGATTTAAAATCGAGGAGTTAGTTGGCAAACCCTAAATTTCTAATGAAAATTCAACTCAAACAAATTAAATCAAATTTGAAAATATAAAGCCAACCATATGATAGTTTGAGATGCTCACTAGGTTTCCATCATTGGGCATCTCCTACTTATCTTTTTTTAGCTTCGATAATAACTCCATCTCTTTGATCAATCCCATTAGATCTTTCAAAATAAACTAATCGATTGATAGTCTTACTAATTGAAATCTTTGGAACAACAATCATTTACCTTAATGAGTATTCTAAGGGATTTCATTCCTTATGATGTAATTAACTATGGGGGCTTGCCCCTATAGGGAACTTAAAGAATATGATTTAAAATAAACCTTACTTTACTTTTTTTATATAAAGTAGGGGAAGAATATTTGGTACATATGCACACCAATTATCCTTAGGAGTCCTTGTTGAGGTGATTAGGTCCATTGTAGGGTGGTGACTTCTATCTTTCAAGATAGTACACCTCTCCTCAATGTCATACTTGATCACCCTCAATAAGAACATCTGTGGATCTACAGGTGTCAAATTACATAAAAAAAGAAGAGATGTATATTTCTATCCCATTTTATCCCATGGAGTGAAGATGGAAGTATATATCTTATTCTTTAGAAATCTCTCATATTGAAAATTTTCACCCGTGGTTCACCCACTTGTGACTTGGGAAGTGGGGAAGGCTTGTTTCCTCTTCATTTTCAGTGGGGAATGTGATGGAAATATTGAGTTGTTAAATGCTCCTTATGCTTCTCCCTCACTTGGCCAAACACTATTGCTTTTATCTCTCTTCCCCTTGGTTGGTTTTGATGATGGAGGGTCTCGAAAGTTAGCTAATGCCCTCCTCTTCTATCCCACACCTGTCTAAGGTGAAGAGGTCGGAAGAAGGAAGAAGGAATTTGGCCTCTTCATTTTCTTTGCTTGCATTGGCCTCTCTCCATTTGGATTTTATGCAATAATGCAAGAATAGTTTAAATGGCTTGATTAGGGATGTAAACCTTAATTAAAATGTTTAAGGAAGTCTCATCCCCATCCCATGTGATTTGGTTGGAAGTTGTTTTCAAAATTTTGTTGGAATTAGTGCATTTAACTAACCCTTGGATAGTTGGATTTAACACAATTTCATTCTTAGATTAATGTTCAATTTAGTGTTAAATGTTTTTGCACTTAGTCATTAATAATTCTCCATGAGTTACAAAAATTATTAATTTCCAATTTTCAAAGTGCATTTATTCAAACTTGATCCAATTCACAGTCAATTCAAGGGTATTTTTGAAATTAAATTTAATTTGGATTTTAATCATCTTGGATTGATGATTAATTGATTTTGAATTTTGTTCCAATTAAATTTCAAATTGAATTAATTGGATTTGATTTGAGTTAATCCAAATTGAAAATTTATTTTGATTCCCTAGGACACTAAGTGTAGTATCCTAAGTACTGAATTAGAAAGTTTCTAATTGAAATTAAAACCTCATAATTACTAATTTCAAGTTAATATTAACCTCATTCAAAAATGTGGTCAATCGATTTTTTATGATTTTTCAAAGTTTTTGCTGATTTAAATGATTTTTCATAATTTTTATAAAGTCTATTAATTTTTTTTGTTAAAATATACTATTTGAGCTTCTTAATGCAATATCACCCAATCCAGAAATTCTGTTGACTTGAAATTTTTATGGTATGTGTATTTTAACTTTAATTTCAATTCCCAACATTTTCAACTCAATCCAATTTATATATTTATAGTAATTGATAAAATTTAATTTTCACTAAAACTCAAGTTAAACTTAAAGTATTTAGTAAAATTTGGAAATTTTGGGTTTGTTGGATTCTCCTCAAAATGATGAATCCAACGAGCCCTTATTTGCAAATTTTTGTTAAGTATTTACTTTTCTATGAATTTTTAAAATTTTAAGTGATTTAATTAATTTTTAAAAGCGGAAAATCCAGAATTTCTCACTTAACCCATTTAGCGCCGTGCAGTGCTGGCATGGCAATGTGGTGATATGCGGCACCGCACGATTGGCTGCATGGTGCTAACTTGGCACGTGGTGCCATGCATCGAGCGTCATAGTTTCGCAAGCAGGAAAATGTGAAAGAACAAGGATCGCGATG